>BSBK01000641.1:0-5000 GCA_027943335.1 Chamaecyparis obtusa
TCTCTAGGATTCGGATCTATCCTACTCTTCAATTTATCCCAAGATATGGTATTGTCATTATTGAGATTAGGATTCCATAAGATATAGTCTTTTTTGCCTATGCTTCTAATATTTTCCATGAGGCTTCTGCACATAGAGTTAGCAACCTTATGAGAGGGCACTATTTTTTCTCTAAAGACTATGTTGTTCCTCTCCTTCCATATTTGCAAAGTGAAGTGAGGGAGAACAAGTTTCCAAAGATCCTTAGCATTTTTGTCATGAAATGGGCATTGCCATTACTGAACAAAACCCTGGAGGTTTTGAGGCTTAACCCACTTTAGGTTCAAAGTCATAAGGATAGAGTCCCACACCTCTCTAGCAAAGGAACAATGGATCATTAAGTGATTACATGATTCAGCCTCTTCACAACACAAGATGCATCTATTTGGCATTTGGAATCCTCTTCTAGTGAGGTTGTCCACGGTGAGGATTTTATTATGAACAAGCAACCAAAAAAACATGTTAATTTTTGGGATTAGATCTTTGTTCCATACCTGAGAGCAAAGGGGATGGTCATCTTCAGGGATGAGGAGGCCGAGGCAGAAGCAACCAAGAACTTTCCAATGTTATCAAGGCCCCAAATCAGTTCATCAGGCACATTTTCTCTGATAAACCAATTATTAAGTTTTTATTCACCTCTTTGAATCTGTTATCCTTCAATCCAAGATCTATCCATTCATCATTAAACTAGTAGTCGCTCACCTTTTCTCTGATAGTCTCTTTACATTCCTGGATCACAATGTGCCATTCCTTGTTATCAATAAGAGGCTTTTCCATCAGCCATTTATCATTCTAGAACTAGATCTTCCTGTCATTTTCCAGCTTCCATCTAACACCTTTTCTGACCAGTTTCTTACCCTTGTTGATACTATTCCAGACATATGATCCCTGGATGTTAATTTGAGATTGTAGAGTGCCTTCTAAAGAAGTGGGATGGTATTTGCTTTTAATGATAGAATTCCATTCTTTTTCTTCTTCAAAGATCCTCCAGCATTGCTTTGCTAATAAAGCTTTATTTGTATTAGTAATATTTCTAATGACCAGCCCCCAAAATTTCTTAAGTTTACAAACCTTCTCCTAGGAAACTAGGCTGAATCTTTTTTCTCCTCGACCCAGTCCAAAGGAACCTTTTTTGGATTTTTTCAATAAGTTCGGCATACTTTTGAGGTATTTTGAACAAACTAAGAGCATAAACTGGAAGATTTTAAAGAGTTGCCTTCAGCAATCACACTTTTCCAGCTTGGCTTAGAATTGCTCCTTTCCATCCAGCTAGTTTATTATGGAATCTGTCAAGGATTTCATTCTAGAAATAGGCTTCAGGTTTCAGAAATAGAGGCAAACCAAATAAGGATTAGGAAGCATCCCTATCTTACATCCTAAAATAGAAGAGATTTTATTCTTTCTTTCTTTAGGAGTATTACTAAAGTACTAGAAACTTTTCTCCCAATTAATAAGTTGACAGGTATCATTAGAATAAACATTGAGGGCCTTTTTCAAATTCCTTGCTTCTTTGACAGAATATTCTCCCATAAGAATCATGTCATCAACAAATTATTCATGAGAACACTTAAGACCAGAGGAAGAAGGTTGGAGGCCAGAAATCTTTCCGTTAGTGACCATACTATTAATAAATCTCCTAATACATTCAGCCATAATAGCAAAGAGGATATGAGAGATAGGATCTCCTTGTCTCAAGCCTCTGGAGGGTCTGAAGAAGGGAGAGGAAGTCCCATTCACAATGATAGAGGAGGAGACCATAGTAACTAGTTGCATAATAAGTTTTACCACCCCCAAATCAAAACCAAAAGCCTAAAGAATTTTAGATAACAGCTCCCAATCCACTCTATCATAGGCTTTCGACATATCCAGCTTCATCAACAAACCTTGTTTCCTAGATTTCTCCAATGAATGGATATTCTCATGCATGACAATTATGGAGTTCATAATTTGTCTCCCTGAGACAAAGCCATTATGTTGAGGAGAAATAATATTAGGAAGAAGTTTTAAGAGTCTGGAACTAAGGACCTTAGACATAATCTTGTACAAGGAGTTACAGAGACTGATAGGCCTGAAGCTATCAGCAGCGTTAGCACCCAGTATTTTCAAAATAAGAGCTATAAATGTGGAGTTAATTTCCTTTAGGATAGACTTAGAGCCAAAGAACTCTTTCACAACACATCACACACCTTTCCCAATGATGCTCCAGAAAGATTGAAAAAAGAACATTTGGAACCCATCCAGTCCTAGAGATTTTTCTCCTTCAAAGGAGAAAACCGCCCTTTTGATTTCTTCTTGCTTAGGGATAGCTTTGAGGAATTCATTGTCCTTAGACTTCAAAATAGTAGGAATGGAGTGTAGAAAAGTGTGCTAATTGTCCTGGTTTAGATTCAGCTCTTTAGAAAGAAGAGAGGCAGAATAGCCCATCATTTCTTCCCTTATTTCCTCTTCTTTTGATATAGTTCCCCTAGTAGTAGCTAATGAATTAATTATGTTCATAGCTTTATGCTTCATAGCTGTAAAATGAAAAATCTTGTGTTTTTGTCTCCTGCTCTCAACCATAAAGACCAAGATCTCTGCCTCCACAAAGTCTCTTCTTTTGAAATGATGTTGTGGTAATCTGCTAGGATTTGATTTTCCTCTTTTTTTAGGTCCTCGGTCAGTCCTATACTTTGGATCTTATCCTTAATTTTTTTAAATCAATTTGAATCTTGCTTTTGGTTTGGATGATATCACCATAGACATCCTTATTCCATTGTCTTACTTTGGCTTTAACATTTGCCATTTTTTTTTCCACTTGAAACATAGCTTTTCCTTCCACTTTAATTTTCCACCAGTCCCTTATTTTGTTTTCAAGGTCGAGTGAGCAAGCCAATTTTTTTCAAATCTGAAGGGGGCTTTTCTTTTACCACTAAAATAATTAGCTGAAAAAGAGATAGGATAGTGATCTGATCCAATACGGTTGAGGGATGAGAGAGAGCAAGAAAATTTCACATACCACTCAGGAGATAAAAGAGCCCTATCAAGCTTAACCTGAATAAGATCAGCTCCCACTCTCCTATTAGTCTAGGTGTAGTTTATTCCTTCAAGATCAACATCCAGAAAACCTTCATTACTTATGAATTCCATCAAATCAACCCTACTTCCCAGTTGAGTTATATTCCCACTTCTTTTATCCATTTCTTTCAGGGGGGTGTTGAAATCTCCCATAATCATCCAGTTCTTATCAAGATAAGATATCCTGAAGTCATGAAGCATTTTCCAAAGTTTAAGTCTTCTTGACTTCATATTAGGGGCATACACATTGATCAAGGTCCACGAGAAGTTATCCTTAATGCTGCAAACTTTAATTGCCATGAAATTCTTCTCCTCTCTTAATAGGTAGCAATTATAACACTTAGAATTCTAGAAAATGGCTAGACCTCTTGAAGCACCATCAGAATCACTACCAAAATTCCCCCCCTTTTTAAGCAGATTAATTTTAGCAACCTTATCTTTCAACATCTTAGTTTCTGAATCAGAAGAATATCAGGTTTAGTATCTCTAACTAAATTCCTAACTACATCTTGCTTATGAGGTCCATTAAGACCTCTTATGTTCCATGATAAATTCTTCATTTAAGGATTAGTGAATAAGCATGATCGATGGTAAGATGTCTTCCATCCGCTATGTTCTGTTTTGCTTCCAGCTCCCTCTGGTCTTTTTCAAATATTCTTCCTCTTTCTCTCTTAGGTGTACTAGTGTCCATTTTTTGTTATTGGCCTCTAGTTTGGACACCACCTTGTTTGAATTGTCCACTCTTTTTGCTTGATTTAGATGTAGAACATCCTAGAGAGACTTTTGAAATATTTTTTCCTGAGAGAGGAGTTTGGTCTTTATGATGTTCCATTCTGGGCTAGGATCCAGTTCCTTTCCAGCCTGGGATTTTTTACGTTCCTTGACTTCAATCCAGGGGTTATTATTTTTCTCAACTTCAACATACTCAGAATCATCATTCTTACCTTTTAGCTATTCCTGCCTCGAGTTAGAGTCATTAAGGTTAGCATTTGAAGCTCCACTACTGAGTTGATCTTCTACAACATAAGCTCTTGGGTCATCATCAGTCCCCTATTGACCTATTTGGGATCCATTCTCCAGGGTGGAGTCCAGGCTATCTTCAACTCTTGAGATCAACTTGGGATCTATTCCTCCTGAAGAATCAAGGGGGTCCTCTATTTTATTATTTGAGTTGATAAGATCCTAAGTTTCATTCATCTCCTCTTGGTTTGCTACCTCCTTTGGTTCTCCTGTTACTTCCTTCTCAGGTTCTGGGATTTCCAATTTCTCCGCAAGGTTAGAATAGGGTTCTGATCTTCATGAGGTTTTTGGATACCCTCTTTTTTTTTTTTCTCCAATCCCATTTCTTAGCTCTTTTAGTCTCTTGTTCTTTCTTGTATATTGGAGGCTTCAGAGGGCAATGCTTAGCCCAATGACCAGATTTCTTGCAAGTGAAACAAGAAAATGGCACTGATTCATATTCTACTTCTTGTCTCCCCTTACCTACCTTTGAGTTAAGTGTTATTAGTTGGGGTAGCTCTATGTCTTGCTGGATATTAACACAGATCCTAGCAAACACTTGTTTGGTTCGAGATGCAGTCATTAGATCTATAGTTAGCAGTTCACCAAAGGAACTTGCTATAGCAACCAGTATGTCCTCATGCCAATATTCCAAAGGTAAGCCTGGCAGGCATACCTAGATAGGCACAGAAATGAAGAAACTTTCATTATAGTCCATATTCATTGGCCATTTCTATAGAGATAAAGAGGATTTACCCATCATCCAAGGGCCTTCACACAAAACTTTAGAAAGGTCTTCTCCATTGGAAAATTCAAAGGAAAATAATCCTTTAGGCATAGCTGCAACATCCACCTGTCCTTTGAGTTTCCATTTCTAGTGTGTGAAAGATCTCACTAGATCTATATTC
>BSBK01000641.1:12500-477270 GCA_027943335.1 Chamaecyparis obtusa
TGGTGTTGATAGCTGATAGGCTCCCGAGCCAAAGGATGCGGTGACAACATAGGGGCCCAACCAAGTAGGCTCAAACTTGCCTTTCTTTTCTCTATTTGCTAGGACCTTCTAATTTTCTTTAAGGACCATGTCACCGACTTGGAATTGTCTAGGATGGACCTTTTTGTTATAACTCCTTTTGAGTCGATTCTGGTATGCCACCAGGTGATCGTAGGCTTGCTGTCTCTTTTCATCTAGTAGATCTAGCTGTGTGAGCCGGGCCACACGATAGTCTTCATCAGTTGTATAGTTCATGGAGACGCGCAAGGATGGAAGCTCGACCTCAATCGGCAGAACGGCTTCAGCACCATATACGAGGGAGTATGGGGTGGTGCCTGTGGGAGTGCGATAAGAAGTACGATAGGCCCAGAGGGCAGGATTAATTTGGAGGTGCCAGTCACGACCAGAATCATTGACAACCTTCTTGAGGATTTTCAAGATAGTTTTGTTAGTTGCCTCAGCTTGGCCATTTCCTTGAGGGAAATATGGACTGGAGAAACGGTGATGGATGTGGAGTCTGGCACATAGATCATCCACATGCTGGTTTTCAAAAGGTGTGCCATGATCTATGAAGATGGTAGATGGTATGCCGAAGCGGCAAATGATATGGTAGAGGATGAACTTGGATATTTGGATGCCAGTGGTTAGGGTGAGCGGAATCGCTTCAACCCATTTGGTAAAGTACTCTGTGGCTGTTATGATATACTTGTGTCCATCCGAAGAGAGGGGGGTGATCAAGCCAACGAGGTCGAGGCCCCAACATGAAAAAGGCCACGGTGGTGCAATAGGTTGTAGATCCTGTGCTGGTGCATGTATCAAATTGGCATGCTGTTGACATGGGAGACATTTCTTGACAAATTCACATGCATCATGTTCCATTGTTGGCCAATAATATCCAACTCTAAGTAGCTGCTTTGCTAGAACCATGCCACTCGTGTGGGCACCGCAAATTCCAGCGTGAACTTCTTGTAAGGCCAGGACGGCCTCGTTTGAGTCTAAACATCTAGATAGGACATTATGATACCTGCGACGATATAGGGTGTTGGCTACAAGAGTGTAGCGGGAAGCTCTGCGAATAAGGTTTTGGCGTTGGTTATTGGTGAGATGGGAGATATGATACCATTTTTTAGATATGCATGGATTTCGTGGTACCATGGGGATTGAGGACCAACCAAGACACACACCATGTCTACATCGGCGTTCTCATAAGCTGGTGAATGTAGCTGCTCGACTAGAAATTCATACTGTGATGCGTCTCGTGGGATTTCCAATAAGGATCCGATGGTTGCCATTGCATCTGCTGCTTTGTTCTGAAGCCTTGGAATCTGATTGAATTGTAGATGTAGGAAATGCTCTTTCAGTTTATCCACCAGTTGTTTGTATCCTTTGTCTGATACTCATCAAGGACTTGCTTGATAATGAGCTGTGAATCTCCAAAGACTTGTAGTTCTATGATGTTCCATTGGATAGCTGTTCTGAGACCTGAGATGAGTGCCTCATATTCTGCAATGTTATTGGTACAGGGGAATCCCAACTTGAAGGATTTTGGAATATAGTCACCTTGAGGTGTGACGAATAGGATTCCTGCACCAGAGCTATGGGATGTGTTGGAACCATCAAAGTATAGTTTCCACATGGGCTGCTCTTCAATCATGCATAAGTGTTCATCGGGGAATTCCATGAATAGTGGATAGGCATCCACCAGTGGTGCTTCTGCTAGCTGATCGGCCAATGACTTGCCCTTTGATTGCTTTGCGATCTACATAACTGAATGTCAAATTCGCTGAGTAACATGACCCATTTTGCCATACGGCCTGTGAGGGTTGTCCTTGATAACAGATACTTAAGAGGGTCCCACCTTTGATATGAGCTTGATTGTGTGGCTAAGCATGTAATGTCTAAGTTTTTGAGTGGCAAAGACCACTGCTAAGCATGCTTTCTCCATGGGTGAATAGTTAAGCTCATAGCCCACAAGAGTGTGACTGATGTAGTAGATAGCTCGTTCTCTATTTTCATCATCATGCTGTGCTAGGAGTGCCCCTAGTGCTGTAGCTGTTGTTGAGATGTAAAGGATGAGTGGGCATCCTGAAACCGGTGGTACTAGGATTGGAGCATTAGCTAGATACTCCTTGAGCTTATCAAAGCTTCTTTGACATATGGGATCCCACTTGAAGTTGGTGTCTTTGCATAAGAGATGTGAGAAGGGTTGGCACTTGTCTGCTAGTTGCGAGATGAACCGTCGTACTGATTGAAGCTTGCCCTGTAGGCTTCTGAGCTGTTTGAGATTTCTTGGTGGAGGCAATCTCCGTTATTGCTTTTACCTTTTTAGGATCGATCTCTATGCCTCGTCTAGAGAAGATGAAGCCTAGAAGCTTGCCAGATGTAACACCAAAGACACATTTCTTAGGATTAAGCTTTAAGCCATAATGATTTAGACGATCAAACACACGTTCTAGGATGTTGAGGTGTTCATCTCTTGTTTTGGATTTTGCAAGGATATCGTCCACATAGTCCTCTTAGGATCTTGTGGATCATGTCATGGAAGATCGCTGTCATTGCTCGCTGATATGTAGCTCCTCGCATTCTTTAGCCCAAATGGCATCATGTTGTAGCAGAAGGTACCCCCATGGGGTTGTGAATGCTGTTTTATGTTGATCTGCTTCCGCTATATGAATTTGGTTGTAGCCTGAAAATCCATCCATTAATGATAACATCTCATGACCTGCTGTGAGGTCTACAATCATGTCTATGTTTGGCAACGGGAAATCATCCTTAGGGGCATGCCTTGTTCAAGTCCCTAAAAATCAGTACAGATTCTAATGTCGCCAGAAGGCTTTGTGACTGGCACCATGTTAGAGATCCATTCTGAATAATCTATTACTCTGATGATCTTAGCTTGGAGGAGCTTCTCAAGCTCTGCTTTGACGAGGCAATGCTACCTTTGGATGCATTTTCCTTAGCTTCTGCTTCACTGGCTTGACGTTTGGATCTACTGATGGTGATGAACAACAAGGTTTGGATCAAGCCCAGGCATGTGGGGCGTATGACCATGCAAAGTTGATGATGGATTCCTTGAGCAAGGTACTGAGAGCGATTTCTTCTCCTTCTGTTAGGTTGACTGCAATGTAGGTGATCTTTGGACATTCTTCTGTTCCCAAAGTTGATTGGCTTGGTCTCTTCTATGATGATCGGCGACTGCTCTGGTCTATAATCTTGGATAGGGGGGAAGAGGCAAGGCTTCATCTTCTAGCGCCTGAATTGCCAGGTTTTCACTAGAAGATACGCCCTTTATTTTTACTATTTTGGAATCAGAATGTGCCCCAATGGGGTTTTCACATAAAGACTCATGATGTTCTTTTTCTATTCATTTTTTGCGACTAAAGCTTGCCTCTTCCCCAAAATATCCTTCTGGGTGAAGCTGATAGACAGAGGTTGATGTTGAATCCTGATTGCTTGCTGGACCTGATGCCCCCATGAATTCTAGGAGTGCTTGTGCGCTTTGGAACTCATCGATGTGTGCGATGCTTGGTTGGTCCCAATCTATGAGGTCGGGGTTTGTGAGGGGAAGATCCTATTGAGGTTAATGGAGAGTTGTTGGAGAACAGAAGTCCCCAGGAGGGTGTCGTCGGCAAAGATATCATCGTAGGATCGGATGTCTTTCTCTTCGGGGATGTCTTCGATTTTCACAAGGTCATCCTGGCTATTCGAAAAGTTCACGTTGGTCATGTTAGTGCCCGTAGTTGTGGTATTGGGCTCTTGTTCAAGCAGGCGAGAGGTATTAAAGCCAAGTCCTTGCTGTTTTGGGTTCTGGGATGGTATGATAGGAAACAAATTTCCGTCCTCTTGTGGTCCTAGACCACCACCTTGATAGTTATAGTGTTCTGTGACATTTTTGTAGGGGATTGGGTATTTCTCTTTGAAGGTACTCAAGAAGTTGGGTGTCACGTGATGGGGGATCTTTGTATAACCATTTGTTAATATCTGGATCCATTTCTTTGCTGTTGATGTTGCCATGAGACTCAAAGTCATGTTTCCGATTTGCTTGAGCTTATAATGTTCCTCAACAGGCTTGTTTTGACAACTTGGGCGCCCTTGAGTATGTGGATCACGTGGAAGAGCCCTACAGCAAATGCGTCACTGAGGCTGTATTCGCCACAAACCCTGGTTGTTGATCTTGATGGATGATAAGGTGGAAGAGAGGATGGTCTCTGGATCGCGATGGGATCGGGATGAGCTAGCAATAGAAGTACCAATATCGGTTCCAGGACAATGAGTAGAATGAGGGAAAAAAGCTTCCATCGCAAGGCAGTATGCGAAGGGTTAGGGGTCAGCGTGGATGGTAACCTCAGTGCCTTGATGTGGAAACTTGATGCACTGATGGTAAGTAGATGGTAAGGCCTTAATGGAATGGATCCATGGACGACCGAGGAGGATATTGAACGGTAGGTCAAGATCAACAACGTGGCAGAGAGTATCTTGCGTTGTTGGGCCTAGCTAGATAGGCAAAGTTATAGTACCTTTAGAGGTACGCTCCAAGTTATCATATGCTTTGATAGTGATTTGCTCATGTTGTATGTCGGCCTCCGTGAAACCCGATCTTCTTGATGAATTTTAATGTGCACAAGTTGAGGGCTGAGCCATTATCCACCAGAACTCGTTTGATGGCGAAATCTCTGACCATGACGGCAATGCGGAGAGGAAGAATATGGTCAGGAGCGACATCTGGTATATCAGATTCTTTGAAGGATAAGGCACATGCTGCTGATAGGTGTCCTACAAGAGTTTCAAACTGAGTTGTGTTAATGTCCGTGGGGACATGGCCTTCTTTTAGAGCTTTGTCCAGGATCTCCTGATGGATGGGTGATGTGCGGAGCAAATCCAAGATAGATATTTGGGCTGGCATGTTCCCAAGATGCTCTATGATATTATATTGTGCTCTTGGTGCATTATGCTATGTTGCGCGTGCATTTGATGCTGGCCTGGTGTTAGACTGTGCTGTGATGCAGTAGATGTTGGCCTTGGAGGAGCAGCTGATCTCGGAGGAGCACCGGCAACAGTTATCCTACCACTGCGGGTAGTTGCAGCACATTGTCGATCCGGCCCTCTGACGTGGATGGTATTGATGGTGGGCTCATCTTGGATGGGCTCAACTTGAGTTATGCATCCGACATACTTGTCATAGTTGATGTAGGCCGCCGTGTGATCTTCTTGCTTGCCTTTGCCACGATTTTGGGGCTGATTGGCGTTGGCTTGATTCTTCTCGGTATCGTGTTGAGGGAACACATTTGATATATTTGCAAACCGGCATTGGTGAAGCTTGAGTTGGTGCATCGACTTGGATTTCCTTGCGATCGATGAGATCCTGGATGTAGTGCTTAAGCCGCATGCACTTCAATGTTGTGTGTCCTTTCACACGATGGTAATCACAGTATTCATGTTCTTTATACCAATCAGACTTTGGTGCGTTGTCATCTTTCTATGGGATGGGTGGATATGTGATCATATTTACTTTGGCTAGCCGATAAAAGATCTGATCTAGAGGCTCACCCAAAGGTGTGAAAGTCCTCTTTGGATTGTTCTGATTATTGGGTTTATTCTGCCTTGGGGCAACGGTAACTGCGGTTAACAGGATTGCCTTGACGTGCTGGCTGTTGCTGTTGGTATTGCTGCTGATACTGTTGCACAGGTGGTTGATGAGCTTGAGGAGGCTGCTGATAAATAGGTGCTTGATATGCGGGAGCTGGTGGTTGCTGATAGATGGGCGCTTGTGGCGGTTGGTATGTTTGAGCTGGTGTAGGACTGGCCACAACGAATTGTACATTCTTAGTGTCAGTGGCTCCATCTGTAACAACATTCTTGTTACGATTCCAGTAACAGGATTTATCATTGTTGGGTTTTGCTCTTGGAATCATCCTTGAAGTGACGAATAGTGCCTTCGTCTAGGAGAGCTTTCTCGATGCCTATGCCCCTTGCTCTTGATGTCTTGGTATGTCTGGAGGCAGTTCATTCCGCATGTGATGGGAATAGCTTTGGATGCAGGTTATCAATGAAGATCTTTGTTAGATGCTTCTCTGGCGGCTGATATGATAACCTGGTTGTAAGATTCTGCCATCTTTGCAAGTATTCTGCAAGGCTTTCTCCGTCTTTCTGCTTTGAGTTGCATAGGTCTAGCAAGGACAACTCATTCTCCACATTATGGGCATAGTGTGTGATGAACTTCTCAGAGAGTTCAACAAAGGTTTTTATTGTCCCATGTGGTATTTTGTAAAACCACTCAACAGCAGTTCCTCCCAACTTTTGGGAAACAGGCGCAGGAGATAGTTATCACTGTAAGCCACTTCTTGGCACGCCATGTAGAACTCTTTGATATGGTTTACTGGATCTCCTTTCCCCCGATACTTGTCGAACTTGGGCCATCTCAAAATGCTTGGGGAAAGGGATAGTTGCTATGGATCGATCGAAGGGATATGAGCACACCTCTTCAAACTTGTAGGTTTTATTCTTTGTTCCACTTTGTAGCTCTTTTAGAGCGTTTTTCATTGCTTCCCACTCAGCATTGAGTGGCGAGGGAACTAGGACTTATGCTTGTGATGGAAGCTTGTGGAACTGGATATGGCGCTTGCTGTGGATAAATAGTTTGGAACTGATTTTGGGGCAATGGTTGCTGGGGATATTGCTGGTGTGGCATAGAGGGATATTGTGGTAAATGATATGGAACCGCTTGATGTTGTTGGGCTGCTTCCTGTTGTTGAACTGGCGGTTTGTTGTGGGACTGCTTGCTGATATTGGGCATTGGGACTTGCTGTTGTAACTGATGGGTGGGAACTTGTTGTTGCGGTGGGATGATAGGGATTTGTTGCTGGGGCTGATAGAAAGGGGAACTTGCATGTTGTGGAGGAATGATGGGGTGTTTGCTGGAAGGGGACATGTGGTTGCTGTGGGGGAGGTTGTTGGAATGATGCTGCTTGCGGGTATGATGGTGGTAGTTGCTGAGGTTGGCTTTGGGTTTGGCTGATATAAGCTGGGTGCATGCCTGCGTTACTTAGAGGTGGAACAGATGTGGGGAAGCTAGAAGCAAAGGGTTGATGGGGTAAGATAGCTAGGGAAAGTTGGCTGTTGAGGTGGTGGAACTTACTGGAAGGTATTTGGGATTTGGGATGAAATAGCTTGAAGCTGGCGGTGTTTGGGGTAGTTGCTGCTGTGCTGCTTGGGCGAAGGCGGTTTGTTGACTTGCAACCATAGATGTAGGGGATTGAGATGGGATCCCCCATGCCTTCATTTCTTCTTGTGTAAGGCCCCATCGAGAGATTGTGTTAGGGTGCACTGCAGCGGATGATGGAATGGTAGGAGCAACGGGAGCTTGGGACACGAATGATGGTTGATATAAAGGAGCTTGTTGAGGTTGTAGTTGAGCGGATGCTTGTGAGGAGGAAAATGAAGGAAACACCCAGAGAAAGATGAGGTTGGAATGGGGAGTGATTGCGCTAACCCCAAAGAAGAAGGTACGGGTGCTTGGGGGGTGAAGGGTGACGGTGCTCTTTTGATGGTGAAAGGCGTTGCTTGACTTGCGGATGGTGGCGGTGTAAAAGCTTGTGTGAGAGGTGGAAGCTGACTTTGGGTTAAGTGTTGGATTTGGGGCTTGGGTAGCCATAGCAGATGATGAAGCAAAAGGGGTATGAGATGGAGCGGATGATGCTGCAGCTTGTGTTGCGGGACTGGCGAGGCTTCCTTGCAAGAAAAGGGGAATGGAGGCAAGCTCCTGGGGTGTTTGCATGATAGGATCGGGGAACGGAGAATATGCTTGTGCTGGAACTTGGATTGTTTTGATGGGGATGCGTGGATAGAGAGATGGTGGGATGGAGGTACTTTCTGGTAGTATGTAGTGAACAAATGTGCTTTGCTGATGTTGTGGTACAAGGGCATTGGTCGCTGGTGGGCTTTCTGGAGGATTTTCAAATGCTTGGATTGCCAACGGGGATGAAGGGATATTTGGATCTTCACATGGGTTACTGGCTTGGATTTGGGGATTGTAGGTCATCATGACGTTGGTGAAAATGTTGGGATCGGATGAGGTTGTTGGTGGATAAGGATTCATGCTTCTTCTTTTCCAAGATCTGGTCTCAACAGGCATGGAGATCGCAAGTGCTAAATGTATGCAAGATGTTTGGCTAAAAGATGTTGATGGATGCAAAGTTGATGAACTTCTTAAAGATGATGACTTTCTAGGATGCAAATGCAAAGATAGGGATCAAGATGGCGATGATGGAAGCTGGATGGAACTGCTATGGATCAAGACGGTGAGGAAAGAGTAGGTTGCTGGTGGAAAAGCTGGTGAAAGATTACTGAGTGGTCAACAAATGAGCTGCTGTTTTTCTCAAATGGAGGATCAGAGATATGATGGGGTCAACCTAAGATAGACTGATGATCTTCGGTCAACAAGTTTCTTATCAATACACTCCAATCTCTTGCTCGAGATGATGGCTATGCAAGGACAAGGTTTGATTTCTTTATGACAACACGTTGTGTCAAAAAAGAGGATGATGGTCTCTGCTCTTGGATATAGGATAGGAACAACTCAAAAGGTAGAACACTAAGTGTTGGTGGAACTCTGGATTTGGAACAAAAGATGATGGATCTACTGGAAAGATATGGAAAGCTGATGGGGGGATGCTGGTGGAAAAGGTATTGAAGAGTGAAGGAACAATGCTTTTTTCTAAAGGGATAATGCAAATGACAAGGATTGATTCTAGAATGCTGGTAGGAAGATGAATGCAAATGCAACTTTATGATGTTTTGAAATGCAACTAAGGTTTTGATGCTGATGAAAAGGGATGAAACTAAGATGCAAGGCATGTTGGAGACAAGATTTCAAGATCTGAAGATGGAACAAGACATGAACAAGGATTTGGCTAATCTTCTGGCTCAAGGTTGACAAAGTGATGGTTAACTCGAAAACGGAAGGCGAATTGTTTGATGCGGGCGTTATGGGCAATGTTCTCAAGTCTGGTTTGGGACTTTCTCCTCTGCTTGGGTTGCTTGGATAATGGATTGATAGGTTTTGGTGTTCTTCTTAATAAGTTTTTGCTCTTGATAGGCTTGGGATTTGGGCAAATTTGCTTTAGGATGTTTGTTCTTGCATGGGCATCACTTGAAAAGAGGCTTTTGATTTTGAGGCAAAGGTTTCCAATGGCAAAGGTTTAAAGTCAAAGCAATCTCCGCAAAGGACAAAGCAACCCTGCGAAATACAAACAAAAAGCAACTGACTCTGACAAAGCTTTTGAAAGTGTATGTTTCAACAAGTGTTTTCACGGAGTCTTTGACTGTCAAGCACTTCAAACAGATCTACCTAAGGAAGGTGAGTATCAAAATCGCTTGCCCACAGCTTGGTATCCCCTAGAAGGGAATACAAATGGTGAGTAATCTTGAGGCGACCCGGTAAACCCCTTGGAATCGGTCCTTGCACAAGGATTTTGATACTTTCGGATGTAGATAGGGTAGCTTCTAGTTTATCAAGTTTTTAATAGTTCCGTGGTGTCTCCATACCCGGTTATGCTGATCATCCGTGACTCACTTAAGAGCCTTGCCAATTATGCTGGGGGAGAGGAATGTTTACCATCCCCAGACACGTGTTTGGCACGAACGCCCGGCGATTAGGAGATGTAAGTGATTCTTTTGGTATTCACTTATTTGTATACCGGCCGGGGGGATACCGGTTTGAGGTCGTTCTCCCGAGGAGGAAGCGCTTCTCCTTGGACAGGCCTCGCTAAAAGTAGAACAAGTGAACTTGTCCAAGTTCAAATGTTCCACATTGCTTACTCTAACAAGGATTATGCAAGAATGAAAAACTCCTACATGCACATCAAGCAGATTTTATTCATTTTCCCAATTTGATTAAGTGATGTTTGAACTTTGAAATGAAGACACTCGTGATTAGATTTTGATTTGTTCTTTTCCTCAAAAATGTAAATGCTTCGAACGTTTGCAGTTCTTTCTTTTTGTGCATTCAAGATTTGATTAGCGAGTTGTCTTAAGAACTTTGAAAAAAGCTTTGTTTTGTCCCTTAGATCACTCAAGATTGAATTTGTTTGCTTGCTTTGGAATTTGAAACGAGATAGGGAATAGAGTTGTTCGTTCTTTTAGTGCATTCGAGATTTGGTTTGATTTTCAAATTGACAATGACACTTAGGACCTAAGTTCATTTCCTTAATGTCATTCAAGATTTTGTTTTGACCTTTGCTGTAAAAGAAAAGAAAAAAACCAGTTCCAAGCAAAAAACAAAAAGCGACACTGTCCAGCTTATAGGCGACGCTGGAAAGTTCAGAGGTGACATTTAATTCCTACAGGCGACATTCTGTACCTCAAAAGGCGACAGATAAAAAACCATAGGCGTGATTTCTTTTGTTATAGGCGTGATTTAATTAAAAGAAGGCGACAGAAGAGAATTCTGGAACGTAACAGAAGTTACCAACAACAGAAAAATCTCAGTTATGCAGGCGTGAAAACAGAGCTCATAGGCGTGATTTCTTTCCTCAAAGGCGTGATTTCATTTCATGAAGGCGTGACTGGATTGTTTGTAGGCGACATTTCTTTTGTTGAAGGCGACATTTCTTTGCTTGAAGGCGACATTTAATTGCTGTTAGGCGTCATTTCTTTTCATGAAGGCGACATTTTCTTTATTTCCTGCAAAAAAAAAGCATATTAAAGTGTAATTTCATCAAAATGATTGTGGTTTGAGAGTCCCACCCGGGCGTGCCAGAATGTAGACTAGGATTTTGAGAGTGCACCTAAACCTGTTTTGAAGGCCAAAGACAAACAAATGTCATAGCATATAATCAAACCAAATTTAATGAAAACAAACTAAAATCGAAGCCACCTCAGTTTAAGCTTAAAACGGATGCGCCCATGCACCGTTTGATATGCCTAGATATTGAGGGATGTGGGTGTGCAAACTCAAGCACTTGGAGCATGCAAAAAAAGATGATTTGAGGTTGATGAAGACCCAAAATGACACAAAATAGGTATGAGGAAACCTATTTTGCCTCAAAGGCCTCAAGAACACACAAATATGCAAAGCTAAATAAATGAGCTAAGATTGATTAAACAAGAAATGAATCTATGTTAATCCCATTAAGCTAATTTAGATGTGATTTAAGCTTGAAAATGATCTAAAATGATGAGTTTATGCTTATGCTAGAATGAAAATGGCATTATAACTTTGCTATTGAGTTTGAGAGTTGAGAGATGATTTGCCTTAGGAAGTGAGGGTATTTATAGGATTTCTAAGGCTTGGGGTAGGAGGAATGAATGGCCAGGATTGAAATCCTTAAGAGAGGCCAAGATTCACTCAAAGGGAAGCACATGGATTGTGCTAGTTCTCAGCCAATCAGGAGGTGACACATGTCACAAGGTGAGTGGATGAAGGGAAGGGCAAAGAGGAGTCAACAAAGGAGGCTCCAAGCTCATAACTCTCCAAATAAATGCTTGTAAGAGCAATCAATGGGCTTTAAGAGGCTTTGAAGACTTTGGGGAAGCAATAAATGCTTTGTGGTTGAGATATTTGGAAGGAAAGACTTTGCCTTGGTTTAGGAAAGTCTTAAGCTTGGTTAGGATTGCACAAAGGTTTAAGGGTAGGATTAGGATTAGATTAGGACAAAAAAAAAGATTAGGATGGGTGAAACAGGGTGGATTTGAGAAGATTCTAGAAGGAGTCTAGATTTCTCCTTAGTTTCATGGAATAAAAGTTATTCATTCCAAAAGCTTAAGTTTTAGGAATATTTATTAAAATATTTTCAATAAATATGAAAATTAAATATTTAACCTTAATTAAATATTTAACCTTGGATTAGGGTTAGAAAAGATGGGATTAGCCTTTTAATCGAAATTAAGAAGGGATTAGAGATTTTGGAAGAGTATAGTGGTCTAGAGGAAATTGGCCAAGTTTTGGGATAAAAAATAAATTAATTTATTTTTGAAATTTTTGGGCAATTTATTAATTAAATAATTTATAATTAGGGATAATGTCTAAATGACATTTTTAGGCTAGATTCCTTAATTAAAGATTTTTAATTAAGAGAGAGGGATTTAATGCCATAAAAATAAATTAATTAATTAAATAATTAATTAATTAATAAATGATGATGTCATCAATGGATTTTCAGAAAATAAAAATAATTTATTTTCTGAAAGATTTTTCGGTGTCTACACATACATATATATAATATATTATATATATATATATATATATATATATATATATATATATATATATATATATATGTACATATATATGTATATATATGTATGTACATATATATGTATGTACATATATATGTACATACATATATATGTACATATATATGTATATACATATATATACATATATCTATATATACATATATATATAGAGATGTATACATATATATATATATATATAGATATATATATATATATATCTTATATATATATATATATATATATATATATATATATATATATATATATATATATATATATATTTATTTATATATATATAAGATTATATATATATATTATATCTATATATGTATATACATATCTATATAGATATATACATATATATATATATATATATATATACATATATATATATATATATATACATATATACATATCTATGTATATACATATATACATATCTATGTATATACATATATAGATATATATATATATACATATCTATATATATATGTATATACATATATACATATCTATGTATATACATATATAGATTATATATATATATATTATATGTATATATATATAATATATATAATATATAAATATATATATAATATATATATAATATATGTATATATATATGTATATGTATATATATACATATATATATTATATATATATATATATACATATACACACATATATATACATATATATATTATATATATACATACATACATATATATATACATATATATATATATATACACATATATATATATATACACATATATATATGTATATACACATATATATATGTATATATATATATATATATATGTATATATATATATATGTATATATATATATATATGTATATACTATATATATGTATATATATATATATGTATATATATATATATATGTATACTATATATATGTATATATATATATATATATATGTATATGTATATATGTGTGTGTGTGTGTGTGTGTGTGTGTTCATATCATAAATATATATATTCATGTTGAAGTAAATACAATCGAATGAGATCAGTCACAATAATTATCGTGACTATGATAATAGTTACAGAATCCATTGGATGCAGTGACTTGTATCAATCATGGTATGTATGTGTATTGTGACTGTGATAACAGTCATGATACACATACATATCGTAACCTACATTACTATTGTGAATACCAGTCACGATATGTATGTGTATCATGACTGCAGTCATGATACATATACATATCTTGACCTATCACCAAAGATGATAATCACGATAATACTGTGGATTATATGTTAAGTGTCAAAACAGTAAATCATATCATTATAAAAGTTGATTGATAAACGATTATCATTGTGGAAAGGCATGACCCTATGTGACTATCAGTCATGTACGGTCATGTCCTTTCAAAATTATAACCATTCTCTCTTGTACTTATACAATATCATATTGTTGTTAAGAAATCAATCGCAGTGGCAATTATCTATTACAGCATAATATGATTAATAAAGAGCATTACATTTCTTCTCTATTTTGATCTATATTCCTTAATATGGTATCATAGAAAGGTTATTAGAGGAGATATATTTATAGACAACTCATATAAATATAATAAAAAGTTATATTTGTGTATATTATAATAACAACTAGAAGAAATGGCTCACGGTATGAGAATAGAAGATAGACTTGAGGGTGCATCCAACTTTATATCTGGGAAAACTATAATTACTTCACTTCTACTAGAACTTGAATTGGAGGACTATATAGAGAAAGAACCAAAAATACATGAAGATGAAGTTGAAAAATCCACTTGGAAAAGGCAAAATAATAAAGGCCCAGGAAGTTGATTATTGACTCTATCAAAGACTATATACTTCCTAGCATTTTAAGATTAACCACTAGCTTTGAAATAGTCAAAACCATTCAAGACACATTTGAAATCAACAATGCTAGCAGATTATTGAATCTGAAACAACAACTCATGAATATAAAAATGAACAAAGGGAAAACAATCACCTCTTACTTTCCAAGAATTTCAGAGTTAAGGGATCAACTCCTTACTATTGGAAATAATATGGATGATTTGGAACTATCCTTAATTTCTCTAAGAGGATTACCTATCTCCTGGGAATCATTCATTCAGTGCATAAGTGCAATACCTCCATTACCTAAATTTGAACAACTGAAAAATAATTGCACTCAAGAAGAATCAAGATTAATCTCAAGAGGAATAGGACCCGACAAAGAAAGTGAAGTTTTGGTACTCAATACAAACATGTCCAACAAAAAGAAATATTTTTCCAAAAGGAAGAGGAGTACTAAAACCTTCAATAAAAAGGATCTTTCAAAAGTACAATGCTACAAGTGTGAGAAATATGTGTGTATTCACAAATTTTGTTCAGAAAGGAAGAAAATTCAAGCTACACTAGCTAAAGTAAAAGAAATGGAAAGCCCACTCTTCATCCTAGCTTTGTCAAGTGAACTAAACTCAAATAAAAGTGCTTGGATAATTGATAGTGGAGCCTCTAGACATATCACTAGATTCATGGATCAATTCAAAACCTTTAAAGGAAACTCCTCGGAAAAAGTTATAATTGGTGACAACTCTACTTATCCCGTGAAAGGAATTGGGACCTGTTCAATCAAGATAAGAGAAGGAGTGACCTTACAATTAAAAGAAGTACTATATGTGCCTGGAATAAAAAGAAACTTAATCTCCATATTAGGACTAGCTGATCAAGGATATAGAGTCACATTCAATGAAGATAAAGTTCTTCTCTGGACTAAAAATTCCAACATCAAGAATGCCATTACTATAGGATCTAGGGAAGGCGGTCTATATAAATTATGTGGTGAAAAAAAAATTCCTTTAAGCCATGAAGTTCAAAACAATAATGAGATATGACACACAAGGTTAGGCCATATTAGATATAGTACTCTTCCAATCCTAAAAAGAATCACCTTAGGGATATCTCATCTTAAACATGAGCATTCGGTTATATGCAAAGGTTGTTCCTTAGGAAAAAATACAAAAGGGTCCTTCCCAACAAGTGAACACAAATCAAAAAATGTATTAGAACTTATTCTCATGGATCTATGTGGTCCTATGTCAATTCACTCCCTAGCAGGTGCCTTATACTATATAATCTTTGTTGATGACTACTCTAGAAGAATCTGGATTTACTTCCTGAAACTAAATGAATCCAATGAATTTCTATCTAAGTTCAAAGAATACAAAGCACTAGTTAAAAATCAAACTGGCAAGAAAATAAAAACCCTAAGGTTTGATAATGGAGGTGAATATACTTCTAATAGTTTTAAAGAATTCTGCAAATCTGTTGGGATTAAGAGGGAGTATACTATACCATATAATCCTCAACAAAATGGAGTGGTGGAAAGAAAAAATAGAACCATCATTGAAGTAGCAAAAGCCATGATGCATGACCAAAACATTCACGTCTCCTTCTGGGCTGAAGCTACAAACACAACAGTATACATACAAAATAGGTGTCCTCATGCTATCCTAGAAAATACTACACCAGAAGAAGTATTTACAAGAAACAAACTAGACTTAAGCCACCTAAGAGTGTTTGGTTATCCTATTTACATTCATGTTCCAAAAGAAAAGAGAACTAAACTAGAACCCTCTGGGAAGAAGGGTATATTCATAGGATACAGTGAGGATACTAAGGGATATCGAATCTATATCACGGGGCAGAGATCTGTAGAAATTAGCAGAGATGTAAAGTTTGAAGAAAACTTCATATCCAGAGACACTGAGGATGATTCCATAACAAATCTAGATAGAGATCCTACAATTGAGAATGGAAGAGAGAATAATACAATAAATTCGAAACCTACATCTTCAAATATTGAGCCTACACCTTCAAATATTGAGCCTACATGTCCAAATGTTGAGAATAATGAAATATCAAACAACAAAAAGAGACCCTTATGGGAAAGAAAGATGTTTGAAGAAAATAATATAGAGCCAGATCAAATATTTGGAGAAAACAAGAGAACAAGAACACAAAAATGTTATACTACCCTTCTGACCGAGCTTACAGAATCTAAACCTGACAGTGTTGAAAAAGCATTGATAAAACAAGCTTGGAGAGAAGCCATGATTGAAGAGTATCAGTCCATTCTGAAAAATGGTGTTTGGGATGTTGTAGCCAGACCCAAAGACAAAACAGTTTTCTCTTCAAAATGGTTATTCAAAATCAAATATGCACTAGATTGTAGCATTGAAAAATATAAAGCCTGGTTTGTTGCCAGAGGATTCTCACAAAAGTTTGGGATTGAATATGAAGAAACCTTTGCTCTCATAGCTTGATACACCTATGTAAGAACCATTCTTGCAATTGTAGCATCTAGAGGATGGAAGGTACACCAAATGGACGTCAAGACTACTTTTCTGAATGAGAAAATTAAGGAAGAAGTATACATAGAGAAACCATAAGGATTTATCACACATGATAAAGATCACTTGATTATAAAATACAAACAAGACCTGGTAGCTGAGTTTGATATGAAGGATATGGGCCTACTACACTACTTTCTAGGTCTAGAAATTTGGCAAAAGGAAGATCACATTTTCTTAAATCAGGAAAAGTATACCACTGACATCCTAAATAGATTTGTAATGATGGATTGTAAACCATTGGCTACCCCAATGGAAACAAATCTACACAAGCTAAAAAGTGAAGCATATGTTTATGAACCTACAGATCCCTCACCATATAGACAAATTGTTGGATCCCTCATGTATTTGGTAAACATGCATCCTGACATTTCTTCTCTATTTTGATCTATATTCCTTAACAATATGTATGTACACACACACACATATATACATAGACACACACACACACACACACACACACACACACACATATATACATATATATATATATATATATATATATATATATATATATATATATATATATATATATATATATATATATATATATATATATATATATATATATATATATATATATATATATATATATATATATATATATATATATACATGCATATACATACATATACATATATATTCATATACATATATGCATATATATAGATACACACACACACATAGACATATATACAAACACACACATTTATTAATATAAGATGAAGTTGGATCAATCAAACAAAATAAATAACTTTTGACTCGTGTAATTTATATTTTATTGATTCACCTAGTTAATTCTAATGATGTATATGAATAAGTTCAATGACATGTGCAGTCAACCTTTTATGTGCGCAGTCTTGACCTTTTCAACCATCACCTTTTTTGGTGGTTTTGGGTCTTAGTCTTTGTTCCATCCACTTGACAATAAAATATCCAATCCATATGACGACATCATGTATCCCAATTTCTCTCTTTTCTACACCCATGCATGGTGCAATGATCATTTTAAGGGTATGCATACATGGTGCAATGGTTTGAAGTGCCTTTTTTGTTGATTTATGAATACACACACATGCATTTATTGAATACACCTATCAAGTATTGCAGTGTATGGATTTAAAAATAAAATAAAATGACAATGGCATAATGCCTTAAAAAGCAGTCACATTCAAAGCACAAACACTTTTTGTCTGACATTCACAAAGCTCCATTCAGTACATCTCAAATTATTTTCAATGACAATGCATTCATCTCTATTAAACAATCATATTTATTTAACGTATCGACTACTCCATTCTATGCATTCCAAATACATTTTAAATGTTAATGTCATAATTCTTGGTAAGCAGTAAAATTTAAAATAAAATGATTTACTAATTCTTAGCTACATTGTACACATTTCAATAATATTTCAATGCCAATAGCATAGTGCCTACTAAACATACAGATTCATAGAAAATATCATGTAATCACATATTAGGCAAGGCAAGCCATATAATATATAGCTATACACAAACCATGACTACCAAATAATTATAGAAAAATGACCCTCCAACAAAGCATAGACTTCCAAACAGTGTTAACAATTCTAGATAACACCTAAAGACGAAAATTCACCACTGCAAACTGATTAGTGAGCATGTATGAAACATCATTCTTGTATTCAATAGTTGTACATTCTGCACCTGCGGGGTGGGGATGACTCGTATGCCACAACAACATTTCAATTAATGCTTTGTAAATCAACACGCATATACATAGGCACTCTCCACCCATGAAAATCATACAAAATGTCCAATCTTTCATCACTGTGATCTCTTATATCCTCCATAAATATTTTTAATATGATTCTCATCTCTTTGTTTTCCTTCAACATTGATTGAGGGATAATTTATTCAACATATGCCTCACCCTTATACAAGTTGTACGACTTGATGGCTTTGTCCAAGGTATTCTCTAGAATGAAGCATTCCTCAACATAAGCTGATGCAAATCATCTAATATCACAACTAGACTACAACAAGTCTATGCATTGTGAAAAAAATAGATATGAGCTATAATGGATATATGCATTGCAACTCTAAAGCAAGAAGGTATATCCCAATGATTGAGAGGATCACATCTTGAAAACTTGGGCAATCGCATCTAAACCAATAATTGACACAACTTGAAGATAGTCTGAAATCTATGACATCTTCCCCTTGTCTTATAGGGATTTTGATGTAATAGTTTTTAGGCATCAATGCCAATGATTTACAAAAGTAGACAATATAGTAACTACAAAAATGCTTGCTAGATGGTCATGACCAAGGAAGCAACAATTACTATTTGTAATTGTGGAACATCCACGCGAATGTTTGTAGTTATCCTTGGGAAGGTAAAAACATGATAGATAACATACTAGCAATGAAACACAATCCTTGCAATAAATAACTAGCAATTGCAAAACTAGAGTTTAAACCATAAATAAAATAACCACGAAATGCTTAAAAAAGCACTACAAAATAGACTAGTAGAGATTACAACCACGAATGCAATAAGAACTCTAAGATAAGCTATGAAATTAGAATATTAACATATCAACGATACACCTACAAAGAATTGCCAACAATAATTAAGATCATATAATTGAGATTAAAATAGAAGAGAGAATGAATAACAAACTAGAATATTAACATATGAGCTAAAGCCTGGTTCAAGGGATTAACTCCTAAAATTAATGTTTTCTTTTGGATCTTATTGCAGGATAAAGTTCTTACAATTGACAATCTCAGGAAAAGAGGCCTTGTTCTTACTAATAGGTGTTGTCTTTGCAAAAAGGATGAGGAGAATATCAATCATATGACTATCCATTATTCTTTTGCTAGGCAAATATGGGAAAAATTCCTTGATTTGATGAATTTGGAGTGGGTGTTCCCTCAAGACATTTAGGAGTTGTTTACTTGTTGGAAGCCAACGACTAACAATAAGTTCTTAATCTCCTTTTGGAATTTCTTCCTTCCCTTCTTGTGTTGGGGGGTTTGGAAAGAAAGGAATGACAAATTTTTTAGGAACAAGGAGTCCAATTGGGATAGTATTTTCCACAAGATCAAGAGTGCTCTGTTGGAGAATTTGGGGTTGATCAAGAATTATCAAGACCCGAAGGATGATTGGGAGGCCAAAGTCTATAAGAATTGGAAGTTTGAAGGAAGGAAGGTTCAAGACACCAAAATAAATCTGAGAGAAGAGGCTAGGTGGGACTGCCCCCCTAATGGTTGGGTTAAAGTCAATTTTGATGGTGCCTCTAAAGGCAACCCTAGAATTGTTGGTTGTGGTATGGCTATCAGAGATGAGTATGGGAATTGCAAAGGGGCTATGGCCATTCCTATAGGTTTTAATACCAATTAGGTGGCGGAGGCTAATGCGGCTCTTTCTGGGTTGCTATTAGCCAAAATGAAGGGTTATACTAAAATCTAGATTTAAGGGGATTCCCTAAATATTGTTAATTGCTTGAAGAATACATTGACCCCTTGGTGGACCATAGGAAATGTTATTAGCAAGGCTAAAAACATTATTGAGTCCTTTGAAAAGTGCATGATAACCCACATTTTTAGGGAGGCCAACTCGGTGGCTGACTGGGCCGCGAATGTGGCTTGTAAAAGCCAGGTGGAAATTGAGTGGAATGATGGTTTTGATCTCCCTTGTGAAGGGTCATCATTAATTAATAAGGAGCAGATGATGAGTAAGAAACACGTTTTGAATGAAGATTTATTAATGAGTATTGAGTGTAGCAATCTGTGTGACGATCATGAAGGACAATGGGCTGATTTTGAGATAATTATTGGGGTCCTTTGGCATGATTTATGGGTTCTGCAGAACATCAAAAAGTTTTATTACTATCTGAAGGCTAATTCATAGAGTGTTGGGAATTATCTAGAGAAGGGCTTTCTGATCTCTTACATAGCTATGGGAGGCAGGAAGAGGAGGTGCGAGTTGGGGAAATATAATGATTGGAAACATAACAAGGAGATATGGAAAATAGTCAAAGATGGGGGTCTAGCGGCTTATATGGAGAGATTGCATGGAGGGAAAGTTGTTGTGACCAGAAATTTCATCAAAACATGGAATAAGGGGAGTGTTTTGGTTGACACGCAAAGTATGGAGGTGACTGAGGAAGTGATTGTAGAAGCAACTGGCTTGATGATTGAGGGCATCAACTTCTATAGGGATAGGAAGATTTCAGACAAAGCTTTGGAGGCATTTACGCCCACAGAGTAGGAGAGAAATCGAATGGTTAAGGTGGATAAATCATACTTTGATCCTATGTGTATTTCCAAGCCCTGGCACCTTGTTTTATTTGTTATTATTGGCTACATTACCCTTGATGGTCAGTATACTAAAATATACAACCATCATCTTATCCTTCTGAATCACTTTAGGCATGGGGTAAAAATTAATTTTCCTTTTTACCTGCTGAGCTCTTTGAATGCCTCTATCCTCCACTGGCAAAGGGATCCAAAGGGTGATCATGCTTGCCATGAAGGGCTCATGGTCCTCATTTTTGAGGTGTTGAAATCGAAGAAGATGGAAAGACCTCAGCTTAACAGAAAAGCCCTTGAGGATTATGACACTAATGGGAAAGATTATGAGGAGCCTTTTATGGAGGACACGGAAGAGGAAGAGGGGGACTCTGAGGAGTATCAGGAGTCCAGCCCAAAAAGAAATAAAAAGAAAAGGAAGGTGGAGGAGTCGATCATAGATATGGATTTAGAGGATGAAGCAAGCAGGGAGGAAAGTTCTAAGAAGCAAGGGAAAAATAGAATGGAGCCCATCGACAAACGCACTAGAGCTAAAAAAGAGAAGAAGAAAGTTGTGAAAAGGCTTTTTATGTCCTCTGATGAGGGCTCTTCCTCTTAGGAAAAGATTAATTAGGAAGACCATGTGGACACCAACCCTGTTGTGGAGGAGAGTGTGGGAACCGGAAAAAATGTGTATGTTGAGGATAATATCTTGCACGAGGTTGCACAGGCTGTGACTAATATTGGGAAAGATGGGTACGAGAAGGATAAGGTCAACATGGAGAAGGAGAATGTGGAGAGCTCTAAGGAGAAAATAGAGGAAGGGAACAAGGGTTTTAAGGAAACGGAGGGAGGGAATATGGACTTTGAGAATCTGGGATGTTTGGCTTTTTTGACTACCCTTAGCATTATGAAGAATGACATTACTGCAATGAAGACCCATATTCACCAATTGCAAAAAGAGACAGAGGTTCTTAAAAGGATGCACATGGGGGAGAAAACTATGGGCCAGACAATTGATGAGCTCACTGACACTGTCGCTAGGGCTGAGGGTCTTGCTGTTTTCAATGACAGAATTACTGCCATGGAGGTAAAAATTGAAAATAGTAATGGTATGACTAGGAAAATTGAGATTATGGAAAAGAGAATTGACAAGCTAGAGAAGACCGTGGGGAATATTGCAGAGCAGAGCTATGCTATCCTTAAGGCATCAAATGAGCATGTGAAGATCCTAGTGGACAAGCTCGACAATGGGAAAGGGAACCAAGAGGTCACAGATACTAAAGATGATTAGGGCCCTAGTAGGTGTGCGAGATCTAGGTTCAAGAAGATGGAGGATGGCAACAAGAACAACATGGATGATCTGAAGTTGTCTGCTGCAAACATGCAGATTCTTGCTGATCAGGCAGCAAAATTGATGAAATGTGTTTAGACAACAACTTGTTGTCTTGCTATCCTTTTGTTGTCCTTTGTCTTTTGGCTGTTCTTTTTGTTTAAGGACTCATTTATGTGGTTTTTTTTGGTGCTGATGCACTTGTCCTGCTGGAGCTTAAATGTCTATTCTGTTATCTTTTTGTAAAAGGTTTCGGGTCCTTTCAAAACCTATTTTTACGTAATCAAAACACATGAGTGATACATCTACAAAAAAATATAGAATACTCAAGTAATTTGAGCAAAATGGAAGAAAGTAATGAGTACGACCACAAAATTCACATTACAGTGGAAGAGAAAAGGAATAGCAAAAATTAATCTTGAAAGAAATATCTTACATCCCATGTCATTAAGTGAAGTATTGTAAACTTATTGAAGATCATTGGGAGTAACTCTTTTGAAATTGATTGTATCTTCTCAATGGACTTCATGGGAATAAATAATGAAGAGATAAGAGATCTACTTTCCCCTTTAATTTAAAAAATTAAAATCCATTAGATTCAAAGGCATTGGAGGGATACATCCTTAGAGAATTACCAATAATTATTAGAAGCGCCTAATTGAGATTACAATAAAAGAGAGAAGGAAGAACAAACTAGAATACTAACATAGGAGGGATACATTTATATAAAATTACAGAATGTTTGAGTAAGTTGAACAAAATGGACCTCCAACGAGTACAACCACACAATTGACATTACAATAGAAGATAAAAGGAAGAACAACAATCAATCTTAAGAGAAATATCTTAGGCCCTATGCCATTATGTTAAGTATTGTAATCTTATTGAACATTATTAGGAGTAAATATTTTCAAATGGATTTTCTCCTCTAAATGGCCTTCATGGGAATAAATAATGAAGAGATAATAGATCTACATTCCTTATTAAAATCCAAAATCAATATCCCTGACACTCACAACCATTTAAGGGATTAAATGGCAATAGCCCTTATCTTAAATGAATTGCAGTGAATAGGAAGCTTCTACTTTTAAAAGTTTACAATTATTTTATCAACAAATCTACTACACTTGGAGTATTTTTGCCCTTTGATGCATTTCATCTTCAAAATAAACTACACAGAAGGTTGCGAATGTTATTTACACTACTTCTAACAATGTTAAAGTTGTGTAAAGAAGGATGGATTTTGAGAAATGTCTATGATAATGTAGAGGTGATATTGCAATACTACAAAACATCAAAACCCTAACAAATTTCAGATTTTGGGAAGAAATTTTTTTTGTTGGGTGGGAAAACATGATGCAACAAAATAACTTGGAAGAAAACACAACATCTGAGAATGCAAACCCCAAAATGAGAGAAGAAAGGAAAACACAACAATAGACAATAACACATCATTTATGAAATAGCCGTCTAGAGCGAAATGCTAGGGTTTAAAACCCTCAATAAAACTATCTTAAGGGACCCAAAATGTTAGGGTTTGAAACCCTCAGAAAAATATCAAAACCCTTTTTGAACATCCTCTAAATTCACAGTTTTAACATAATGGTAAAGTGACAAACATTATTGAGAACATATAGATTACTTGGTTAGCTTTGTCTAGCATTTGGCACAAAATCAACTACTAAAACTAGTTGCCGCTCTCTCTCTAAGCCCCGCCTCGACAAATATTTCACTCAAAAGGGGCCAACACAAAACAATAAGGAAAAAATTGTCTCCTTTAATCATAATCCTAACATTCTTCATCATCTCCAACGAAATCATAAGATCTGCACACTTGGTTAGTTTAAGATTTGTAGCTGGCCGCATTCTATTCTCATAACTTGTTGCATGTTTTCTCCCGACATCCCTCGAAAGTATGAAATGAGAAAATAGTCATCATGTTGTTTTTATTATTAATATGCACCACTTTTCAATTTTTTTGTTAGTCAAAATTTCCCTAACTGTAATGGTCTATAATTAGTCAATAGGCTTTCCCTGTGAGATTGCTCATGTTCGTACGGGGCAAAACCTGTCTCACACCCCTGAAACCATTCTCACATTCCCAAACAGTTTTCCAACAATGTCAAAACTATTTTTTGACAAATATGGGAAGGGAAAATGAGTTAGTGATCACCGTCCATCTACTTTTGAAGAGTACGTACCTCATTCAATGTAATCTATGCTCCTCTGTAGGTTTTGCATGAGATTATAGAGCATATATGCCGTAAGCCGAAACTTAAGGCACAGGCTAATGTTTTAAAAAATTATATTTTAAGTATAAAATAATGTTCCTATCCCATTTTAAGATTTTTATATTTTAATGATTAAGTATAAAACAATTTTGTACATTATTAAATAAATTAATAATATAACACAATTATATTTTTACATATTTAAGATTTATAATTATTATTGTAAAAAATTTTAATAAGAAAATTAATTTTAAAATTTTAAAATTTAAATAATTAAAATTAATACTTATAAACTAAATAAATATAATTTAAAAATCTATGATAATGATCATCTTGATTTCAAATTAAAAAATTAATTTTATAAATTTTCCAATAAATTCTTTTACAACTGAAACAAAGAACATTGATAACATGAAAAATTTGATTCAGATACACAATTGAATAAATCTACTAATAAAAAATAAATTATTAAAATATTGACATATAAAGAAAATCAAAATCAAAATTGTACAAGCATATGATCCAAAAATTATAAATATGAAGAATATGTTTAGATCAATAGAAAAAACTATTAAAAAAGATATATATTTTTAATTAGTTAATGCCAGTTTATGTTTTTATTGTAAAGTATGTACTAGTTAAGAAATTATATATTAACATATTTGAATGTGAAATACATTAAAAAAATATAAACTATTTTTTGAGTGCAAGGTTCTAATGTCATAGTAAAGTTAGAAAAAATCCAGTTCTAAGAGAATAAACTAATATTAAAATAATTCTTCAATAAATAAAATTAATTTTGAATGATCAAGAGATAACTTATCATACTATATTATTTTATAAAATAAATATATAAAAAATAGATCTCTTAACATTCTTTGTATATATTTTAAATAAAATTATACTTATATATTTATATAAGAATTATTTTACAATGTCAATATTTTGAACCATAATTCTTAGAAGCCTAGAAATTAATCACCTCAAAAGAAAACAAATCTCAAGAAAACAAAATTCAATCTATTGCACATCACCTCTCACTATCCATAATTGCTTCTCTAAACTTAGTGAACCCCAAATAATAATAGAGGTCAGGTGGAGTATGTAAAGCTAAAATTTAACCACTCTCAAACTTATCTCCAAGACAACATAAATCACACTATTGAATGTCACATATTACTATAAATAATTACACCTATAACATTAACAAAATGACATGGATAATAGTCTCACCTCTAAAATTAGCAAACACCAAATAATAATATCATGAGAAATATAAAAATCTTTAAATTAACCTCTCAAAACAAAACTAATGTGTAGAACCATATCTCATTATTACACCTTACCTCTTAGAAATCTAAAAGTTAATCACCTCGAAATAAAATTAATTCCTCAAAATAATGTAAATCAAACCTATTACATGTCACATCTTACTATTATTATTTACACTTAAAAAATTAAAAAAGACCAAATAATAAAAGTATAATAGGTTGGCATGTATACAAACCTAATAATAAACCATACCTAAAAATTAATTATCTTAAAGAGAAAACTAATCCCTAAAGAAGTATGAATCACACTATTACATATTACCTCTTACATCCAATTATAAAAGTATAAGAGGTTGCTATGTATAAAAATGTAAAATATAAGTATTACGCACTTGTATATATCTAAATCAAAACTGTAAATAAAAATTTAGAAAATGAGAAGAACTTTTAAGGGATGTTAAGATTTGGGAATGAATGCCACCAGGTTATGTGTAATTTATTTGTTATAATGTTCTCTTGTATGAGTTGTAAAGGAATTTATTTAAAAATTTATAAGATTAATTTTTTTTATTTGAAATTAAGATGATCATTATCATAGATTTTTAAATTATATTCATTTATTTTTTATAATTATTAATTTTAAAATTAATTTTCTTCTTAAAAACTTTTACAATAATAATTAAAAATCTTAAATATGTTAAAATATAACTATATTATACTACTAACGATTTCCTAAAAAAATTTAATTGTCCCCCGCTCTGATGAAAACTCCCACTGCTATTGTGTGTAATGGCGTCGCTGCTGCTGTGCATCCTGGTGTCACTCTGCATGCAGTTGCAACACTTAGGGCGTCTATTTTGCCTTGCGCTGGTTGCGCTGGCAGCAGATCTCCTAGCCCCTGCTGCTGAGAGTCTTCCCTCGGCGTTGCCCTTGTCACCTTTGTCAGGTGAGGGTCTGGGATTGAAGGATCCTCCTCCTTCCCGCCCAAACTCTTTTCAAAAATTGGAGTTTGGTTGTCGGGATGTTGATGTTGTTCCTACATAGGGGTCTGTTCCTGCGGGTGTGGGTTTGGATCCTGCGTTTGCCCACTTTGCTGTCTCAGCTCATGGTGTGAAGGGTTCCTATGCTAATTCAGTTACCTCAGAGCGGTCTTGATTTGGGGGTTCCTCCCGTGGGGTGCCTTCTTCTATGCCTATTTCTGCCTTTGGTGCCCCCTCCATCCAACTCTCTACTGTTGTTGTTGGGGAGCTAGAGTCTTGCTCTAAGATTCTTACAGTTCTAGCTCTGATCTGTCGGTTTCGAGGTTTCTGGCCGACGTTGTCACAAATTCATGTTTGGATCTCCCAAAAATGGGAACCAATACTCTCAGATAATGTTCATATCATCCCTTTAGTTAAAGGTTTCTTCGTTGCTAAATTTGATAGTTCTAAGGATATAAATAAATTTTATGTGAAAATTTCTTTTCTTGGGAGGAGGATAAATTCCTGCTTATGTTAAAACCATGGCACCCGATTTTTTATCCTTCTTCTGAAGTTTTCAACAATATGCCTATTTGGGTGAGGCTTCCCAATCTTCCTCTTCATCTTTGGCAAGGAGTTGTTCTTGAGGAGGTGGGGGAGGCTTTGGGAGAGTTTTTGATTATTGATGAGAATACTTCCAATATGTTCCATTCTACCTATGCCCGCATTTTGGTAGATATTGATATTTCACAGGGTCTTCCTGCTGAAATTAATATTCAATCATCTAAAGGTTCATGGTTGCAACAATTGGATTATGATGGTATCCCTTTTAGATGTAGAAAATGTTTTAAAATAGGTCATCATGCTTCAAAATGTGGTTTTGACTTCAAAGCGAAGTTAGGCCCTAAAACTTGGTGGAAGGATGCCTCCACTGAACATTATACTGTTCTCAAAAGCTCTCTTGAGTCTTCGATGGATTCGAATATTCCTAAGTGCCCTACTGGTGGCTCTGTGGATGAAGTTCCTGCCAGCCTTGTTGTGCCTTTGTAGGGTTCCATCTCTTCTCCTACTTGTGTTTCAGTGGTTCTTGCCCACTCTGCTGGTGGATCAGTGGGCGTTGTTCCTGCCAGCTCTACTGGTGGATCAGTGGTCATTGTTCTTGCCAACCCTGTTGATGTGGATTTTGGTGCTACCGCTTCTTTTGTTGGAAGCCCAGCATGCCCTGTTCCTGAGTTTGTTTTTCCTTCCACTCCTACTAGAATGATTTTTGCTGTTGGTTATGTTGCCACTGCCCCTCTTGCTGGGCACTTTTCATATCCTTTGCTGGGGGCTATTTCTTTGGATTCAGTTTGCTGGTAGAAGAAGGCAATGAATGTCGAAGATGGCTGGATTATTGTCAAAGGGAAAAATTCAAAGAAATCCTCCTCTTATTTCGACATGACCCTTCAATCTCATAAAAAGGGGATTTAGGCCTGGCTCTTTGGCTTTTTTGGTATTAGTGTCCATCCTTTTGGTTGGACTGTTTAGTCTTGAGTGCTAGTAATGATCTATCTTTTGAGTGCTCTTGTGGTGTCTGGTCCTCTATTTTTGGCTGGACTGTTGTATTTATGGATCTTCTTTAGATTTATCTTTCGTCCTAGGATTGTAAAGGGTTTCGGGGTCTCTTCAAAACCTGCTTTTACCTTAATCAAAAACTATATTATACTATTAATTTATTTAATAATGTACATAATTATTTTATAGTAGATTATTAAAATATAAAAATCTTAAAATCATTAAAATATAGACAAAATTATTTTATATTTAATGATTAAAATATAAAACTCTTAAAATGTGACGGGGACATTGTTTTATACTTGAAATATAAACATCATAAACATAAGTCAATGCTTTAAGTTTCAGCCTCCAACATAAATGCCCCGCCATCAAAAAATAATGATTTGACTGTCGCCTCAAGCATTGTATCAGATGAGATCGGATGACATGGGCATGGGGTAGGCATGCCATTCAATTGGAGTTGTTTGACAGGGTGCAAATATGTTGCACCCTAGTTGGTGCCTATAAAGAGTTGTTGGGGTCAGTTAGGGTTGTTATAAAGTTTGATTTTGAAGTGTAGAAAAATGGAGAAGTTTCCAAACAACCCCATGTGCACTTATATTTGGGACACCAAGGCCCTACCCTAAGGCACTCAGTTTCCCCCTCTCTACACCATAAAATAGTTGTGAGTATAAATCTTGTGACCATGTTTAATCTAGAATGCATCAAAATGTAATGTCTGGTGATTTACATCTTGAGTAAGGGTTTTATGTTCTCAGCCCCTTAATTTTCTCTTGGATTTCAAAGCTATGTAAAGTTTAAGCACTAAAATAGTGAAATCATTTATTCAGCTCAATTTTGGACTCTTGTTAATGACAATTTTAATTTCTAATATGGGTACAAAACAAGAATGTAGAATGCTTGGAATGAAGTAAAATTGAAACCTTTATTATTGTGTGACATAGTCTTTAGAATATAAGGACTCATTATGTAAAATTGAACTTGAATACCTTTTGCAATATAAGGTCTTCAATCCTTCCCAATCCATTCATATATTTCCAAAATGTTCTAGCTAATTGGTGATTTGATAAATGGCAGGTTTGACATTCTCCCCATTTTAATGATGCTTGACATTCACAACCTTAAAATTCCCCCTCTAGATTACATCAAATCGACGAGCTTCAATTTCCATCAAGCATATGAAAAAATAATAGAATAAATCCTTATGTCGTAGACCCTACTTCTTAATTCGAACCAAATTATTGATGAAACTAACACATTTTTATTTCTTGCACTCAAATTACTTTGAACCATAGAATACCAAAGATATTCTTGATATTCCTTCAAAACTTCTACATAGCCCATTAAAAATGGGTATGTACAACTCAAAATTATAAAGAAAGTCCAACGCATATTAGTTTGCAACTTCACAAAGAAGTCATACATAGCCAAAGAAATGCCATAATATATCATGACTTCACGAACTTTGACACAAAGACATCAAAGCGTAGCAACTAGCATCGAAATTGCACATGCAACAATAATAATCATGTTTTTTTTTAATTGTTCTATTTTCTCCATCAAGCTGTTTATTTTATACTTACAACACTATGAAAATACTTTTGGGTTTTATTCACCTTATCAATATCTTTTCAAAATATTTTAATTTTTTTAAAAATATATCCTATTATACATCGATCAAGAAAATAAATTAAACACTTAGAACAACCATTTGAACACCTTGCATTTTCATTGATGCCTCTACATGTTTTGAAATGAGATTGAGAACACATAACACAAGATTAGATGACTCAGATGCCATATTGATAAATTACGTAGAGAAAACATTAAGTTTGTACGCAAATGATAATATCTTTCTAATTCACACTTACGTAAATTTATAGGAACTGGATCTTATGTCATAGGAGAGATCTTATACCAACTCCCTTTTATATGGATGAGTTGTTTTAGCAACATGTAATACAAATAAATAAATCATTATCAATCAAAAAATAATTTTTTTCTCATCTATAATATTATGTGAGTTATTACTACAACTCATTTCACCTTAATTACTCTCACACATGTTATTATTCATGTGAACACTAATTCCTAATGTGTAATTTATTCCATATAGAGTTACAATACACTAATATTAGGAAATTGGTTTAGGATATGACTGATAAGACCTTTAACACAAGTTGTTATGTTCCAAAGGCTCCTTCTACAAGGATCCTTGATACTAAATCTATTTGAGCTATATAAGAGAAATATAGATGTTATTTATTACTTTTCTTTTTTAGTTGAACTATAGACACAAACTTAACACGATTGCAATTTTCATGAATATAATATAATAACACTAGGATCACTTGCAATCTCTTCCCTTTTTAAGATTGTAGATTATGTCAAACATTCTAGGCTATGTGATTGTACAGGTGTCCTACATAAACAAGTATGTATAAAATTAAATGATCACTTAAAAGGTTGCCACAATGCCCATGCTTGGCTAAAATTGGTGTGTACTCACACCCAAGTTGCACTTGGTGTGGCTCAACACAACCTAGCATAACCAACCCATTTATCATGAGTCTCACACATATCTTAGAGGAAATCATACCCAAATTTCTTGTCCCATATAACATAATTTGGGGGATACCAGTAACTTGTGCTTGTCGTGTTGTTTTTCAAATTTTCTTAAACTTTATTCACTATAGATTCTTTCAGACAATGAAAATTTTGTGCATCACTTGCACATGCAAATGAGTGGTGGTATAAGTGAAAGCCTGGTAACTGAAGCCATATCCATTCCATGATTTCAATGAAAGCTTGGTAGTTGAAGCAAGATCTATTTCCGTGATTTCAATGAATTTTTGGAATGTTAGACATGTTTGATTTGGTTTTCAATAATCATCTCTTTTTTGGATTCTTTGATTTGTGTCTTTGTTTAATGTGTCTCTCTATTCTCTTAAATAGCAATTATCAGGCATAAATTCTCATGTTAATCTTATTTATCAATAGTCCCAACTTTTGCCATTCTTTTTCTAAAATCCACTACTTAAAAAAAGAAAGTGAAATTGCAATGTGTAGTCAACAATTTGACACACCTCGAGTTCGTTCCATTTGCTAAAAGCTGGGAGTTTTTGTTTATAGCTAACAGTTTGACCGAAAGGCATGATAATTGAATCACTGATTGCAAATTTGATGCTTATGAATAGTTTTGCATATATGTAGTGCACACATAAAGTTCCTATAGTTCTGACACAAAAAATTCTTAGGAAATTTAGAAAAGTAAAGGAGTGGAGGAAATTCTTCATAAGCAAAAATTCTTTATGTGTGCACTACATATATGCAAAACTATTCATAAGCATCAAATCTGCAATCAGTGATTCAATTATCATGCCTTTCAGTCAAACTGTTAGCTAGAAACAAAAACTCCCAACTTTTAGCAAATGGAAGGGACTTCAGGTGTGTCAAATTGCTGACTGCACATTGCAAATTTTTTTTAAAAATAAATAAAAATGTAGTGGATTTTAGAAAAAGAATGGCAAAAGTTGGGACTGTTGATAAAGAAGATTAACATGAGAATTTATGCCTTATAATTGCTATTTAAGAGAATAGAGAGACACATTAAACAAATACATAAATCAAAGAATCCAAAAGAAGAGTTGATTATTGAAAACCAAATCAAACATCTAACATTCCAAAAATTCATTGAAATCATGGAAATGGATCTTGCTTCAGCTACCAAACTTTCATTGAAATCACGGAAATGGATATGGCTTCAGTTACCAAGCTTTCACTCATACCACCACTCATTTGCATGTCCAAGTGATGCACAGAGTTTTCACTGTCTGAAAGAACCTAGATTGAATAGAGTTTAAGAAAATTGGAAAAACAACACGACAAGCACAAGTTATTGGTATCCTCCAAATTATGTTATATGGGACAATAAATTTGGGTATGATTTCCTATAAGATATGTGTGAGACTCGTGATAAATGTGCTTGTTATGCTAGGTTGTGTTGAGCCACACCAAGTGCAACTTGGGTGTGAGTACACACCAATTTTAGCCAAGCATGGTCATTGTGGCAACCTTTTATGTGATCATTTAAGTTAATACATACTTGTTTATGTAGGACACGACACCTTTACAATCACGTAGCCTCGAATGTTTGACATAATCTACAATCTTAAAAAGGGAAGAGATTTCAAGTGGATATAATTTCCATGCATTTGAAGCTACATTTTTTGGTGAGGATTGACAAAAAAACACAGGAGGACACTACTGTAACTTCAATTCATCCGAAATTGATGGTACTATGTACAAGAATGCTTTCTACAATGATACATATTTGTAGACCTATACTTTTATACACTTTTATTATGTAAAGCTTCAGTTATGCTTTCAAATCAAACACCTATTGACTTACTCTTGCACCTCCTTTTGATGCAATTGCTAATCCTATTATCCAATTCCGTTTGATTATTGACCGTCTACTATGCCAACGTCCAATTCCATCCGTCTATCCCTCCAATAGTCGAAGAATGCCTATCTTATCACACCACGTGATGATGCTATACCATACATACTATGCATACTCCTCTTGCCATGTTTGGCTGCATGATAGCTTTTGCTTGTTGATCTAGATGTCACACCTCCAAATGGGGTAAGTGGTATTATATTTCGATTTCTTTAATGTTTACATGTAAAGATGTAAATTTGATTTGTACCATCATGACATGCTCCATCGCCCATCCGTAAATAGCCATTGCCAAGCGTAGAGGCAATTCCGTTTCCGATTGCCGGAGGGAAAAAATGCAGATTTGGACATCGCAAACAAATGAAAGAAGCAAAAGAGGTTGAGGGGTGCTGAGGTGCTTACAAATTATATATCAATCCTCAGTGCATTATAAAAGATCCGGAGCTGAATAGCAAAGTGCATAAATCGAGAATTATGGGCGGTTGCAGCATCCGAGCTATCTGGATTCTCAACAATCTCGATGCCGTAGCTTTTTCCAGGTGACAAATTCAAGACCCGCAATTCCAATTATTTTCAAAACTGATGACATTAAATGCAGTTGAAGCTCTCAAGGGTTCCACTCCTGTAACAATATGAATTTTCTTACTACGAACCCATTTCCCCCTATTTCAAATTCTTAATCCAATCCAAACTCGCGAGCATCCTGCGTACAATGGAATATGTTGCATTTTCACATGCTCATCTGCTGACATTTATGTATATTATTTTATTTCTCTAAATATAGGTTTTTGTAGTGTTGTTTATTAGTTTAGTACATATTAAAAAGCCAACAACAAAAATATACCCAGTTTTAAAATTTATTGGTTTTTGTGTATGTGATTGGAGCAGACGCTTTCCCGTTGTGGAGAATCAATGGCGTAGTGCCTGTAAAAACCAGGAGCACGAAGACAAATTGGCATCTTATCCTCTTCCAAACGATGGGGAGGTAGCGAAGGCTTTTGCTGATCGGAAGCAGAGGTGGGAAACATAGAATTTGTGTTTTTCGTATTAAATAATTGTATAAGTTTTGTTACGATATATGATTCTCCTTGCTTTCAAATATTTGAACTTTTGTGTTTCTGTAAGGTCCCCCAAGGCCTCGGGGAAATTAAACACAAACTATCATTGCTACCGAGGTCAATGTTGCATGAATAATGATTACAAATGTATAGTAGGATTTTATAGGTCTTGAGCATTAGGCATATTTTCATGCCAAACATCCAACTATGATTGCTGTTGAGATCAATGTTGGAAGTAATGTCGATTCCTATTCATTTGAGGATTTTGAACCCTAGGTATGTTTTTAATAAGAGTACTTACTCACAGTTGGACCCATAGGTCAATGGACACATCAATAGATTTGTGAGGGTAAATCTTTGTTACAGTCAAGTAATTTTTCACAGTCAAATGTTCAATGTCATGACAGATGATACAATATTTATGGACATTATTCAACGAGGTCATGGCAGTTAGAGTTTCAATCAATTTAATAATAAAAAATGGTTGAAGATGAGTCTAATATTATGTAATGTCCCCTTTTGGGATTGCCCTAAAATTTTCCCTAGAATCACAAGTTCAATAAAAATAAGAAATGTAATATAGTTAGGGATATAACTTTATCAAAAAAATGTTTAATCAAGATATGACCTGGTTGGGATCCTGCAATCATGTTAGACATCAAAATATAATTCATAAAATCAATCATTTCTACTAGGGTTAAGGAACAAATAACATATGGCACATGTATATCCATATCATCTTAATTTAAATGAATCACACGATATCTATAGTTCATTATTGGATGGAGTTCAACCATAACAGGGCTTGGATGAGGAGACATGATAGGGTGCCCAAAGCAACCCACTCATTGAACCCAATAGTGGATATACCATCCCTCTTGGCCCCATGTGGTAGGCTGCCATCCATCCATCATGAGGTGGTGTACTTAGCGGGGAATGTTGTCTCTGCCCTCCCTATCCATGCCACCTTATTCACTCCCCTATGATTAAGACTTCTTTAAATTCATTCCAACAATCAATCACCATAGAGGTTGGAGGGGAAACCGCAATAGGGTGCCTGGAGTATCTCTCTCTCATCTAAGCCCAAGGGTGGGATACACCTTGCCCCACTTGGCCCCATGTGTTAGGCCGCCAACCATCCGTCATGAGGTAGTGTACTTAGAAGAGGATCTCATATCAGTTCATCCTCCTTGTATTACCTTCCTCACCTCCACATGATTGCTTGCAGCAGTTTGATGAATAAATTAGGAAAGCTAAATATTTCACCTTTTTTTGATCTGTGAGGGGTATCTCAGCGACTCATCCTAGCATCCTACCAGACCTTACCTTGGTCTTACTTATTTATTGCCAAGTTGGGGAACCAATGGGTCGAGATGTGGCGAGACTAGTCCCCTAGGGATGGGTGCAGCAGCCTGCAAGCTACACCCATCAGACAATTCTGGTGACCTTGGACCTACATGGGAAGAACCCAAAGCCTTAGCCCTTACCAACCGTTTGGGCTGGTGGCGAACCCCAACCTAAATATTTCACATTATGTATGAGAAAGTAAAATATAATATCATATTGCATACATCAATATAAGAGAGGTTATATATCAAATATACTATCATGTTATCACACACTATTGTCTTTATCATTATGTGGAGAATTATCTATAAAACATCACCATGCTGCTTACCATAGATTACTGAATTCACAGAACTGATGCTGAAGATTGCGAGCTGCTTGGAGCAGATAAGTGATCTTGATCCGATTCCTTGATGTTTGCCGATTGCCTGATGCCTTTCTCAAATGAAGACCCACTTTGTATACCTTTTAAGTGAGACGGATGGACACATCCCTTTGCAAAGATCACCACCTTGCCAAAGGAGGTGTCTCTTCCAATGATTGCTGCCTTTTCCTAAATGGTGGCTCCTTGAGACCGGCTAAAGATAACTAATTGCTGATCATGTCTAGAAGAGAGGAGCTTTTGAAGAGGCTGATCCAAACCATTATTTCCCTTTATTTATTGCTTACTGGTATTGGAAGTTGGAACAGATCTGAAGGATTGTCTTTTTACGGCAGGGGCATGACATATTACAAGGGTTATATGGTTATATCATACCCCTCTTTATTTTCACATCCATAAAATCTTCAATGACATGAAAGATGATACAAATTGAATGGCATCAACCAACAAGATCTAAGCAGCTAAAATTTCAATAAATTTAAAAAAAAAATGGTTGAAGACGAGTCTAATATCACAAGAGTTCTAGCTTACCCCTCTAAAGTTTAACATCCATCACAATTTGCTTAAACTCCCTCCATACAATGTGAACTTAGTAAGTCTAAAATGGAACAAAATTGGAAGTCGCATACTTTTTCTGGATGAATACTAAATTATAAAATAAATGAGAAGATTAAATACATGTTTAGTGAACATTATAATATGGATGGAAAAATAGTCAGAATAGCAAAAAAATTAAAATCACATAGTAGAAATTGAATATTGTATCTTTCTTCTAGATGAGTAGTATTTTGTATTGATTGAGCATGTGAAAGCTTTGTGGAATTAACTGGAATTTTTCCTTCAAGACTTTTGAGACTTGCCTTATGCTTGTCTTTCATTGCGTGATTGTTTTTAATCTTCAATTTTGACCTAATGCAATTGATTATCATCTTTTTAAGAACCAAAATGTCTTTCAACAATTAAACTGCAACCATTCAACCTCTATATCTGAGAAGACATCTGAGAAATGTGTGTTATTTACAATTATTGTGTTCCAATGTAACCTGGTTCCAGAGGAAAAAAATTTCTAGCAAAATATAAGTTCAATGGCCATTCTTAGAACAAGCTTTAAATGTAACTTACATGGCAAAAATGGAAATCTTCCATAAAGTTCACTGGATTGCAATCCTATGGTTGAACATGATTGCAGACTCCCCATAATTTGTACAATCTGTAGCTCGAAGATGCTAATAACAGAAAAATAAAATTGGCCATATTGCAGAAGCTATGGCCTGTGGTCCTTGGCTATGCTTTTCTAGGTTGCATTAAATGTTGTTCAATTTATCTTGCATTCATACCAAACAAAACACGAGTTAAATAGAGTCTAACAAAACAAGTTGAATAGATTCAAGCATAAAACTCTCAATAATTGATTCTAGGCATTCACACACCAGTGCTGTACATTATTGACCATATGAAACTTACATATTTCTCCTAATTTGATTCCATTTCACCATCACTTCCTGAGAAAAGAGCTCATACCAACAACATTAAACAACATGGATGAAGATGTGTTTACGGCTTTGAGAGGAGGTGGTGGTGGCAATTGGGGAGTTGTTTATGCCTGGAAAATCTAATCAGTGAGTGTGCCCCCAATGTTGAAAGCCTTTAGAGTGTCAAAAACTGGTACAGATATTGTCACAGAGATTGTCCACATAGATTATGAACTTTCTTGACCTTGATCTGCACGTTGAAGAGTTGAGAGCTTGGGAATTTTGTTCGATTGAGCTTTGGTAAACATAGTAGTAAAAACTGTTGGTTAAAACTGTAGGTGCAGTATTTTTTGAGCATGTAGGTCAAATTTATGTGGGGATTTATATATGGAATTCAATCCACTTTCTTTCTTTCTTTCTTATACTTCCATGAAATATTTACTGAATCTTCTTGTGTAAAAAAGACCAAACATTACAATCAGTATATTCAATAAGCAAAGGATCGGTGACATCTACTCATCACTGCCATTCTTCATCAGTGGACAAGCATCGAGTAATATTAATGTTATTGTCAGTGAATAAGAATTAGTTAACAGCAACAGTGGTTAAGCATTATTAATAGAAGCCAATAAATTCACATGGACATAAACCTATGATTATACTAATCATATGATTAGTTATTTAATGAGCCATAATTAATGATAATGACAGCAGTTAAAAGATATCCATCAAAGAATATCGACTAAGTGTGAGGGGCAGCAATTAGTTAAGACTGAAACTGATAATATGAAGAGGTGCGAATTGCATTTTAAATCAATATACTTAGGTTGTGAGGAGATGCGATCTAAGGAGACACATCCGTCAGAATGCCATCCTTTCCCATCAGATAACATATAAAAGGAAGGTCGAGCACATTCCCCAACATCATCGAAGGAGAAGAAAAAGCATCAGGGAGGAAGAACAGATACTAATAATAAGTTCAGATCTACAATCCCTGGTATGAGTATTGTGTGACATCTATATTGTGTAATGAATCTGTTTATAACTGCTCTCTATTGAATTATGTATAAAGTTCAGGAATATGATATTCGTATGTGATTGCTTATATATACACACACACACACAAAGAGAGACATAGATACATATATCTGCATACCTCTGCTTTAATATGCATTTCATTGCTGACTCAGGTACGTTTTAATATAGGAGATATGTATGACATACTACGCAAGTTTTCTGACTCCTGTGGCCAGCCATGGTAGGGGAAATGAGGGATCACAAGTGGAAAATGGTGATGAGGTCACCTTCTAAGCACACCACCTCATGTATATGACTGGAGTCCCATGGGGTCAAAGGGGGACAAAGGGGACTCTGTTTGGGCTTAGGAAAGATGGACTTTTTGGGCACCCTGTTGTGAATGCTCCTCATGACATCCATCATGGTCAATGATTGCATAATGATGTTCAATCATTGGGAAGTGGCAAGATTGAGGGTAATGGTGATAAGACACCTCACTAGGTACTCCACCTCATATGGATGGCGTGGGCCATATGAGGCCAAGAGAGATGGTATATCCACTCTTGGTCCTAGGGTATATGGTCTTAAGGGCACCTTATCAAGTCACCCCATCTTATCACTTTTGCAGTTGAGTCATTTTAAAATTGGTGCAAGCGATCTAGTGATTTGATCTACATTTCCAATAAATGCTTATTTCTAACTTAAAAAATCTAATTATGAATTATGATTATAAATGATTCCTAACTTGTTTGCATGGTCTCAATCAAAGTGAAAGGTGTAAGATTTGGCTATAAAGGCAGCCACCCAAGATCTAGAAGCAATTGGAAAACACAATAAGAAGAGAGAATCAATATGACAAGAACAAATTGCATTCCTATAAAAAAAGCAATAGAATGGATCAACTAGAATGATTGACTTGATTGGAATCAACTTGAATTGAATATTACATAGGAGACCCCTTGGTTATATAACCAAGGTGAGTACAAAAGAGTGAATGAGACAATGACAAGTCTCGTTGTCTCATTGCATGATAATTAAGAGACAACTTATCACCCACCCAAGGTGGAATCACATGTCCACCAAAGGTGAATCATCCTCCTAAGTGTAACAAAGTATGTGCAACAAAGGTGGAGAGTGATAAAGTGATAAGTGCACTAAAGCTCCTATTTGGTCCCTAAGTAAGCTTAAGTAATGTGTAATGAGGACCTAGGTGACAATTAACCAAGGTAAATTGCCTTAAATACACCAAAAGCCCCCCTTAAGTGCAACTTAGGGAGAATATAAAAAACTAACAATGCAAGATGGGTTCCAACTACTAGGCCATGTTAGGTACCCATCTACAAATGCAAATGCAATTTCTCACAAGCGGAGAAAGAGAGAAAACCATGTGGGAGAAAACTCCTCTATAAAAGAGAGATGAAAACACACAATACTCTCAATGATGTATGAGAAGAACAAAATCTCATGTGAGGAAAAAGTCCCCCGCCCCCCAATAAGAGAGAAGATGAAAGACCATGAAGCCCCCCGCTCAATGTAGAATCTCCCGCAAAGATGGTCCAAGATGATGACCAATACCTTCTCCATAGGAAGAAGATAGAGCCAATGCTGTACCAAGAATTTCAAAGTGTGACAAAACTAGGTACCAATGTCGACAGAGAACTGATGATGAATCTCTCATTGCAAAATGATAGAGATTAGGCATGTAGACACCTACTTGAGCGTCAAATGGATACTTGCCAATGGTAGATTGGTACATTCTAAGTTTGGATTGGAGCCATGCACCAAGTCTCACAATATGCTTCCCAATCTATTAAGTACATAATGATTATATCAAATATGTTATCAATGACAAAGTACAAAGAAGGATGACACTTCATATCAGTGCGTGTACGACATAACTCATGCTAGAGAATACAACATAGATGCAAAGTTGGGAACTAATAATGATGCCACCAAGGATGTGTTGCAAATGATCACTGATGATTCCCTCCGATCGGACCAATGTGCCAAGAAAACATAGGAGTAACTGACCCCCCAAGCTGCGGGTTGGAAGACAAATCATTGCAGTAGGTATGGAAATCAGACTAAGAGACTTAGATCACTATGCAAAAGACCAAACTAAGGTCTATGCATTAGAATTGCAAAAATAAGACAAATTTTGAAAGAAGCAATTTCTAATCATAGTCACTATAAATTGATAACACCACTGTAAAATATAGATCGTCATGCACTTTCAAAAAAATTGCATTTGAAAAGGAGTCTGTATGAACTTTAACAAGGCCTTAGAAGTTGCATAAATGAGATTATGCGATTCTATGAATTTTTTTGATATTGAAATCAGAAACCACCTATACCAATGTGTAGAGCACAAAATTCTACCACAAATAAAAAAAATGTTTGAGAAAAGGAGTCTGGATGATTGAGATATCGTTGTTTGAAAATCGCCGATGTAATTATGATGCCTCAATCGCTGCTACAAGTTCAGACTTCAAATGGCTATAGATTTAGCCTTTGGTGTTTGATTTGGATGCTAAAAGTTGACTTTGGGCTATTTGGACCTCTTGAATTTGATACCAACCTTTGATTTGCAGCAGCAAGCTCCAATTTTTCCTTGCAATAGAAAGTCATCAAGAGGACCCCCCAAAATATGCACTCAAATCTCTCAAGAGACTATTCAATGACACTCAATGGGCTTTGATACCATGTAAGATTTGGCTATGAAGGACCCAAGATTTGGAGGCAATTGGAAAGCACAATAACAAGAGATAATCAACATGACAAGAATAAACTGTATTCCTATCAATAATGCAATAGAATGGATCAACTGAAATGATTCAATTGGAATTGAACATTACATTAGAGACCCCTTGGTTATAAGCCAAGATGAGTACAAAGGAGTGAATGAAACTATGATAAGTGTCGTCACATTACATGTTAATCAAGAGACAACTTATCACCCACCCAAGGTGGAATCACATACCCACTAGAGGTGGATCATCCTCCAAAGTGTAACAAAGTATTTGCAACAAAGGTGGAGAGTGATAACGTGATAAGTTGTAATGTCCCATTTCCCACCATGTCAGGAAATAAGGGCAATTGTCTAGTAATCCTAAATCATAGGGAACTTATTTCCTCAAAACTTTTATTTTCTACTATGGATGATGACTTATGAATGTAGATAGTGTAAGTGCTAACATGGAATTGACTTTGCCAAAAGATCTTATTTATAACTTAACGAGAATAGTCGTGTCTGACTTAACATGGAGAATGGAATTATCAAATCATACATACCATAGGCTCCCATTATGGCCTTGCTATACAGGGGCCAAAATGCACTTATTTGTATTTGTTAAATAAATTAAAATTCAAAAAACAATTATACTGTATTTTTAACCTAATTAATAAATGCAAACAATTTGTGTAATCAGATGCATTTTGGCTCCGCATAGACATAGCTGTTGAATTACTCCTATCCACGACAAACTCCCAGTCCATTATGGATTTAAAGGACAAATTAGAGAAAAAACAAACTTACAAGTAATTAGCAAACATACTGTCTGTATATTGAGACTAAGTTAATTATATATACATATATCTTATATTCTTTCCACAGAATGTCTCTGGATATGTTTCATCATTTCCAATGACATTCTCTTGATGTAAATCAAAACTAAGGTTCAACCTTAATATTGGATAGGTATAAGTACTTGTGACCTACGAAATATCTCCGTGATATGTTGTTAGTACTTGGCGGTATGTGTTGTTTGGGACTTTCTTTTTATTCCTTGTTTTATTTTTACCTTGCAGGATGGTAGGATCATGCTCTGATACCACTTGCAATGTCCCATTTCCCACCATGTCAGGAAATAAGGGCAATTGTCTAGTAATCCTAAATCATAGGGAACTTATTTCCTCAAAACTTTTATTTTCTACTATGGATGATGACTTATGAATGTAGATAGTGTAAGTGCTAACATGGAATTGATATTGCCAAAAGATCTTATTTCTAACTTAATGAGAATAGTCGTGTCTGACTTAACATGGAGACTGGAATTATCAACTTATATAGTGATTAGATTTTCACTTCAATTATATTCCTTAATTGCGTGTAATGACTAATAAGGTAATATTGACAATGGTTATCTCAATTCTATATCTGATGAAATGTCCCTTTGTAGAATATTCTCCTCATCAATATTGTTTCCTGCTTTTCATGATTTCGGCATATTCCAATTGGTGACAATGTGGATCAATAATCAATCATTTGTCTTTTCTTAACTTAATATTAGCCATTGTCTATTGAGGGTCCGACTATTGATGGTCAATCTCGAATAGCAATTTGATCCTCAACAATATGATTGAATATGAGATTAGTCCATAACTTCTCTTGCTATTAGTTCATGCCTTAAGCGATGAAAATAGAATGTCTATCGAACAATTTGCAACTTGATCCTAGTTGACTCCACTGCTCTTCAAACAAGCCTATTGTGGCATTCGATAAAACATATGTTTATTTTGTATGTGATATGTTCAGTCTATTATATAAAGAATGCCATCGTTTTGTTCTGCACACCCCCCTGATTTCCTATGATGCCGTCTGTATTCATTGCCGCTAATATGGGCAAACTCCTTGTATCTTAATTGCTATTGCAATGCTTTAACTATTGTTTTCCGTTTCTGGATTATCCCTCGTGAATCTTTTATGTCACATGATATCTTCTCAGCTATGAGAGAGCTTATAAACAATGACAATGATTGATCTATTATATTCAATGTTTTTGCCTTCCTATTATTTTCTTTCTATTCCCCCATTCATTATGTATCCGCTATCTCTTATACCCGACTGTGCAAGAGTTGTGACTCTCTAGGTGTAAGGGGTGCGACTTCTTTTCTGGCGATTGTCGAATCGGCCTTTCCTTTATACCCATGTGTGTGGACGGGGGAAACCATTGTTTTAAATCAAAAGTTGCGACCTTATTATTCTTGCTAGCCAATGCTTGTTGGGGGGAGTCGATGGTTCATAGTGTCGTCGACTCACATATGTTTTCTTTAGACCATACTAATCCATGGCTTTTTTTTATAAATATATATATTGATTAATTATATTAATAGATCATTAATAAATATATTGATTTGATTATATTCATTGATTGATATTATTGATTATTAATTTATATGTTAATTAATGTTGATTAATATATATTAATTAGTAATTTATTAATTAATTACTTTGATTAATACTATATATAGATTAATTATTGATTGATTAGTTATTGTTATTTCTAACAATAATATTAATTGTATATTGATCAATTGTATATTGACTAATAATATTATATTGACATATTATTTGTATACTTATTGATTAATTATTACTTATTGATTACGACTCATGACATAAGTGCACTAAAGGTGGAGTCAACAAATAAAGTGGAATGTGATAACATGATAACACCACCTAAAGTGGAAATGCTCCCAAAACCTCCTATGTGAATCCTAAGTAAGCTTAAGTGAAGTGTAATTAGGACCTAGGTGACAATTAATCAAGTTAAATGCCTTAAATACACCAACAAAAGGCATCTCTAAAACCCTACTCGTTTCGATTAAAAATAGTAACCTAGGGCAAAACTTGGGTATTCATAATTTGGGGACATTACAATTCTTTAAAGAATGCAACAACTTGTCCTATATTCATACAAGTTTTAAAGACTAATTGCTTGATTTCTTCTCTTTGTATGCTCTATCGAGCCATTAGCAAATTCATAACCATAGCTCCCATCTCAAAGGCAATTACTATCTTTGGGCTTAAGTAGTTATTAATCTCCTCATACATACTCCCATTCAAAACAACTGACGAAAAGCAAAACAACTTCTTCTCAATCATAGATATCAACGAGTCTTATTGTTGATACTTGAAATACATGTCTGGAAATTTTTTTATTGATCCTTTGCATGCTGGTTGGGCATGTCTGAGTTGCTCATGCCTTGAGTTGAGAAATAAAGAGACTCTGCCAATGCCTAATAATGAACACAAAAGTGGTATTTTGATTTAACGGTTTGGGCATTATTACTTACTCCATACCAATATCTAATTCATTTAGCTTATGGAGAATGATAATGCATATTTTCTGCCTTGGATATGTAATTCATCTGCAAAGCATTTGCATTCTCATTAAAATTCGAGTGAGTCCTTAACTCCCTGGTTTATATCTCCTTGACATAAGTATCACAAGGATCACGGTTTTAAATAATGAGATTGTCAGAAGCATATGAAAAAGGAAAAATTAAGATTAAAAAGTTTGTAACAGGGGGTCCTCAGTTTGTAGTCTTTTTGTCAATGCTTCCATGCACAAGATCAAAGAAGTGACAAGCATGGAAGGTTGACATAATGACCATTATTTATAATTATCAAAATATGCAGATGAAAAATACATATAAATCCCCACTGTAGATCTTGATAGGGAATGATCACAGCCATGGATGAATGCAGGAAAGTCTCAGTGAGAGCATGGATTTGACCTTCTTCAACATGTCTGAGATAAAAGAGGCCACACAGAGTTTGTTGGAACTGAAGGCACCCTTGCAGACAGAAGGCAAATACTAGTTAAGAGATTTAAGGGCTTATGTCAGAGAGTGGAGGAGTTGTGCAGACATGAGGTGCAGGTGATCAGCATTGCCTAGCACTACAACTTGCCGCCTCTTAAAGGCTACAGCATGGGGGTCATCAGTCAAGTGCCAGACCAGGTTCTGGTCCAGGATTGGATGTGATGTAATCAGACTATAAATGTGCTCCTAGATCACCTCCTGACAGTAGAGCTCAGACTTGAAGTGCTAGTTTTGAAACAAATAACTCTGGATACACACACACATAGACCATCTTAAAAAATATATGAATCTAGGATGGTAAAGTTTAATTTAGACTCTAATCAGACCCTAGACAAATATAATTAAGCTTAGTAAATGACAATGTAAATGAGAGGTTAGGGACTTGCTTAGCTCTCTGACAATAACAATAGTGGTTGTGACGCAATCAGACTATAAATGAGCTCCTAGACTGCCTCCGGATTGTAAGTATCCGATTTGAACTGCTACTTTTGAAGTAAATAACTTTCTAGATCCAGTTTTGCTACTGGATGCGATGGCTTTCTGTTCTCCACTCTCATGATTGCATCCTCTCTTCCACAATGCTCTCTATTAGTTGCTTACTCTTGAACCTTTTGCCTCTGCTGTGACAAGTAAATTATGCTCAAGGTGATGTGAAAGAACACCTTTGGTAGCTTGCTTTTCTAAGATTATGCTCAAGTCAAGCCCCTTCTGTGTTGTTTCCACAAATTGTATGTGGGGAGCACTGTTGCTAATGTAGGGTACATTGATTTGAATGCTTTTAGATTGCCCTTATGATGCTCTAGTATGAATGCTTTCAATGCTTGTGAGAGATTATTTACAAATGCCTTAGGAGTTGTCTTTAAATTTGCAATCCTAAGTTTTAATTTAAATTTTTTTTCTATCCAAGCTAATGAGCAATGACCCAATTTTGGATGGGAGCTGGCTTGGATAAAGAGAGGGAGTTGTATGAGGCAGCTAGAATTGTGTCAATGATTCTATATTGAGACTGAATTGCAGATGCGATTGGGATTGGTGGGAAAATAGGTGAGATCTGAGTTTGGTATGGATCTTAGAGGTTGAATTAGGGAAGAAAATAAAGATAAGGCTGGGTTCATTCAGCTTGTGCACCAGAATCCATCAAATTAGGCACCAAAATGACAAACTTATAACGAGTCTAAAGTGGGGAAAAATGTGCACTAAGCACTCTTCTTGGCATTCTGTGCCCAATTTTGTGTATGTCATTTTAGATAAGTCACAAATTCTAAAAGCATGCATGTGAATTCACACGAGTCATTCTTTCTATGTTAGGTAAGACAATAAATAATCTACCTTCCTTCAAAAGAATACAGTTTGGAAGATGACCCTTGTTTTCTCCATAATTTCCATGGGGCGACATCCCCAAATCTGTGTACACAAGCTTTGTGTACAAAGCGTTAGCAGCACCTGCACTAACATGATCATAAATAATCACAACATTTTGTATTTACATGTACATGAATTCACTATCATCTCATTGTTAACAAACAACATAAGGGGTGGAGTCACAGCATTGTAAGTGAGCTGCCCCCCATGAATCCACATGTGGAGGATGTGGAAGAAGAAGACATCAAGCTGCCAGGGTTGTCATGGAGCAGTAATTGAGTTGGCTTCCTCATTATACAACTTGACTATAAAAGGAGAGACAATACGTGTTTAGGGTTGTCTAAGAGTAGTAACCTAGTTGTCTCTTTCAATCTACACAACATGAAGCTAACTTAAATGTGAAAACGAATATCCCCAAGCATAGGACCATCAAGGAGTAGCAACCGAGTTTCCCCACTCAATCTATGCATGGAAGACCCCTTGCAAATATAATAATGTGTAATATGCCTCTCCGCCACAAATTGGATGCATTCATTGTAATGGATACAATTTGAGGAGAGGAGAGTTTGAGATGATTGCATATAGTGATGTAAATGATAATGCTTTGAGCACATGTGAAAATGGCGAGCAAAAGGCCCCCAAGTATGAGGACAAATCTGTAATGTCCCCTTTTTAGGGTACATCATTTTGTGTCAGGTTGTTAGCCTTTTCAGCTTGGCTTGGAGGGTTAACCGCGGTGTAGCAATGCACCAGAAGATAATTGGCCTAGGTGTTTTCAGTTCCAAGCCAATCGGAGCAGTTCAACAGGTTTCCGAGATACTTATTATTTTTAGTAAGTCAGCAGGGTTCAGATTTCTCGGCTTTTCAGTAGTGGACTCGGAGCGTCTCACCAAGAGCTTTCCGGCGAGCTATCACACGTCAGTATCCGAGCTCGTTTGGGCCTCCGTTTTAATGCCATAAGTTTTCCTCACTTATTTATTATTATACTTTATAACTCAACGGTCATTTATTTAAAGTGACTTAAAGTGAGTTTATAAGAGACGAAATGGGCATACGAAGAGTCACAGTGGCGAAACTAAAGAGTCACAACTGCAGCCATAAGAGGAGGTTTTGGAGACTCATTCAGCATGCTTCAGTTTAGGGATATTACTTCTCTTTGAGAATTCGAGAAGCTTCAGCTATCGAATCAGAAATCTGAGGACGGAAACCTTCAGCATTTCTTGGTGGATTGGACAGAAACCCGATTCATCCCGGTGCGGATTCATTCAGAGTTCGCCATTGCTTTTATCAGGTTCTTTTCATCCAGTCTTCTGTTCTTGCTGTATTTCAGATTGGATATTGTATTTTGTGGTTATTGTATTGCTGATGTATAATACAAAACCCGATTTTCTGAGTTATTTTATGAGATTGTACTTGCTGGTTTTATGAATAAATCTGCTGGTTATTCGAGAGTATTTGCTGGTTATTTGCATATTAGTGTTTATTTTAAATCTGTTTAAGATTTATTGGTTGGAATCAATAAATGCCCAGTTAGGGTCATTTCAGTGGTATCAGAGCCATGTATCTTGCCAGCCTATGAGGTTTTGTATTCAGAATCTGAGTTGCAGAGTTTGTTTTGTTTTACCAAAAGGATTTTTATTTAAGTCTGGTTTTACAATCGCTACACCATTTGCAGAAATAAATCATAGGTCTGTTAGTTGCAGTATTTTTCAGTGAAATCCGATTACAGTAGGAGATTTTATTTGAGATAAGATTATGAAGTTGGCATAAACTCTGTGGTTGATACCATACATACTGGGTCTGTTGGTTGCAGTATTTTGCAGTGAAATCCGATCACAGAAGGAGATTCTATTTGAGATAAGATTATGAAGTTGGCATAAACTCTGTGGTTGATACCATACATTCTGGGTCTGTTTATCGTACTGCATATATATTCAACCGGGTGAAGAACAAGGAGTGCCTCTCGACTCTCTTGATGTGGTTGAACCTTGTAGAGAACCAGTGTATTGTTTGCAGTGAACTACGAATTCTGGAATCACAGTGAAGTAACCTCAGACTGTGCGCCTAGCCCAGTCGACTTCCACTCTCATCGTGAACTGTTGTCTTCGGGCCCGCATATTCCCCTTGGCAGCACGCGTGTATCACAGGCAGGTTGTGTGCTAATACAACAATACTAGCTGCGTGTTTGAGTGGTGCTTCCATACGATACCATACTTGGCGCTAAGCTCTTGGGAGATGTATACATCGCCCTTGGAAGTATATTTTCATGCAGCGGAAGATGGTAGTTCTTAACCGCTTACCGTGAGTTGTTAGTCACAGCCGAAGGTGATAAGGAAACCCGAGCGCTGTGTTTCTTGCTTTTGAAACAACTCCAACACAAGCTGTGTTACGTAGAGAACGCGAGACTCTTTGCACTGATATCTTTACAACAAGGAGTAGGTGAGGGAAATGAACTTGTACTGCTCAGTAGAGGAGATTAACCAGTCGGTGTGTGTTTTAAGCTGGATCTCCAATATTTGAATTTTGTGAATGACTTAATCTCAGTGCAAGGCAACAAGACCTTGAATCCTGTGCTCTTCCCATTAAGGCGACCACCTTGCAAGGAAACCAGGAGTGCTGTCGTGAATGTACCACAAATAGCATCGTACATGCTAGGCAGAGCAGGAAGGAACCGTTTAGCAGGAACTCCAATTCTGAGGCTACAGATGTTAACGAAGGATTGACAGGAACAGTATTTTCAGAAATGGATGTTTTAACATCTTGATTTCGGTTGCAGGCTGAGGTTCTGTGGTTTCGTGAAGGACGGAGTCACTTGGGAGTTACGAAACAAAACAAATCTGTGGGACCCGATCAAAGTTATGAAAGTTGTTTAACTTAAAAACTATAGTCCGGGTGTTTCATTAGTTGTGGGCCCATCTCTTATTTGGCACAGAAAACTCCTCATTTAATATAAGGCTTCTAAATGAAGAATAATTGAATATTTTGGTCCGTAATTTTATAGGCCCAAACAGTTTGAGTCTATTACTGTCATTGAGCTCCTCTTGACCACCATATCTCATTACCCTGTGATTACTTTGATGTTGTGATGTATTTCTGGAAGTTCTGGAATCTATTGGAACCAGCATAATAATCTTGCTGTTATCAACTTCTGAAGTCTTTAAGATCTGTGTAATCCTGGCTTGAAAACTTGGAAGGTTCGTGATAAAGGACATTGGCCTAAGGGATGTTGAAGTGACAGAACTTTGGGGGACGCTTCTTGTCTTCATTCAGATGCAAGTCTAAAAGAAATTATCTCATCGGATTTTGATAGCACAACTTGTTCTCTTAACGTGAAAAATGACACATTCAGTCAACATGATGTTAAAGTGACAGGATTAGATACATTGGGTAGCACAACTTGCCTTCATCCCGATGTACTGAATTCCATTGAATTAATTCCAGTTGATCTTGAAATCCGTAGAATGCATACAAACTGTTTGTCATAATATTTCCACAAAATTTGTGAGAAATTCTGATTGTCTGGGCAGCCCAGTGTTTGTTAAATCACAGAATTACAATTATAAGAATTTGTGGTTGGGACCAGCTGGGGATATTACAGTGGTTGCTGGAGAAAATATTGACAATTCTAGAGCATTCTCAGAAAACTGAAGTCTAAAAATGGTGTCTGCAAATCACTCAAACTGAGGATTCATATTTGGCACTGTTGCTGTTTTAACCTGAACTGTACCAATCGGTTCGAACATTCATTGTGGTGACAGCAGATTCACTGTTACAAAAGTTAAACAGCCAGTCCTCACAAAATATCTCTACTACTGTTAGAATAGTATTGAAGTTCTAATAAGGTTACGAGAATAGGGAACTATACGATCATCTCAGTCAGAATAATCAGAATTACTACTGCAGAGACTGCATTTCATAAGTTCAGAAGTGATTTAGTCTTGGCACAAGCTTGGTGAAAGGTAAATTATGGAAACTTTGGAAAGTCCGATATTCTCTAAGGAGTTCAATGGCACGTTCTACGGTGTCCAGCTCAGAGATATCCGAAAGGAAATGGAGATAGGAAATGAATTGTGTTGCCTTGGATGACAACTGGAGGAGTAGAAAATTGCAAGCCGCATGCTGGCCAAACTTAATGAAATAAATTCATATCTAACTAGGATAGATCAAGCTGATTGCAGAACTTTTTAATTGGGCCATGCATCCCACAATGGTTGCCTTAGTGCAATGTAGCTTTATGAGTCATCTACTTCGAGATGTTAGGCTTGCAGTCGCCTTATGTCTTAGTGAGATCGTTCGAATTACATCACCAATTGTTCCTTACACTGAGCACATTTGGAGACAAGTGTTACAGCTGATTATAGACAGCTTGGATGGACTGAAATATGACAGAGATTCTACCTTTGGTACACAGGTAAAAATCTTGGAGTTAGTGAACAACACTAGAGTTTTCAGTCACATGCTGAATCTTGGTAATGGTGAAATGATTCAGCAATTATTTCAGTGTCTCCTAGTCAATTACAGGGAGCGTCATTCAGAGGAGGTGAAGACATGCATTATGACTATCTTATCCTCAATCTTAGATGAGGACTGTGACATATTCAAACAATTGCGATTTGAATTGTTGACATTATGGAGAGGAGGAATAAGGAATACACCCACGACATACGAACTCTCAGTTGAATTGATTAAGCTTTAGGTTGAAAGATTCATGAGTTCGTTATCTGAAAACGAACAGGCATTATTAGGCTTACAGGTTGCAGGATCTCCGGTGATAGACCAAGACTTAGTGATTGCAGGGCAGGTTTGTTTCTTATGCTAGGGGAACTGGTCACATGGGCATGTTTGCACGATTGATGAAGGGAAAGATAAATTGCAGCCTAGTGATAGAGACGTTACAGTTGAGACTTCCCCACTTTCAGGACACGATGGTGAGTGTTCAACACTCTACTTTGGTGATTTGGTGGCGGAGTTTGATAACTCCAGGATTATAGGTTGTGGTGACCAGTTGGAGACTTTCAGTGATTCCGGTAATGAGGAATCATGTGACTTCTTTAGCAGCACTTCATTTTTGCATCACACTGATATGGATGACCCATTTTGCAGTACATCTCAGGACAACACTGATGAGAAGTGGGCCTTGAAGAGTCAGTTGAAGGTTAGTGATGACGCTATTATTGCAGCACTAGTTCACCATGATAGCACTCACCAGATCATTGATGATCTGTACAGGACAACTCAGAGAGATCAAGGGCAAGACGACAGAGGGATTGGATCCTATACTGCAGGTTTACAGGGAGTCAGGACAGCTTTTGAGGATTGGAAATCCGAGTACTTGAGATTGCTTACAGACTGTGACCACCTGTTACAGGTTGTTGGGAGTTATGCTGAGCAGTTGAGGAGTAAGGAGGTTGAGATCGGTAAGCTCAATAGGGAGCTTAGTGCTACTCAAAGCACTTTGGAGCACACTCGTATCGCTCTACAGGAGGCGAAGAATCAGATTGTGGTCTCTAGCCAATATAGGGAGCAGGATGACAAGGATAGGTCCGAATTCTATCAGGAGGTGATTCAGGAGCTTGACAGCATACAATAGACCTATGACTTGGAAAGTTGTCCAAGAAGATCTTTGGGTATCACTTTCAAAAGATGGATAACTCTTTGTTTGATATGGGTGCGAAGTTGACTATAGATAATCCCCTCTTTGAGTTAGACGAGGGAGATACTTCCTATTCCCAGGATGAGGATGTGATTGGTTGCAGGGTGTGGGACCTTGGGGCAGTTATCAGAGATGAGCCTTGGCCATCAGGTTGGATTAATGGGATGAGCTCAGTTGATGAGCAGTGTGGTTTGTGTACTCGCAGTCCAGGAGTGGTAGCTATGTCTTCTCTTACACTACCACTCGGTGATGATGTCGATCAGGTAGGACTTATCTAGTACGGGGTCATCGAGTTTGGCATGCTGGTTATGCGAGCTGGTGTGAGTTTTTCACACAATGATATACATTGTATGACTTCGAGCATTGAGAGACAGTCATGGAGTCCTTATGCTGATTTGGGGTTTCCAGCCGAGATAGTCAGTGCATTGCAGGTGGAAGTCTTATCCGGCGGTTTTGACAACTTGCCTTTTCAGCACAGTTATTGGTTCAGGTTATAGATAGAGGGGCAGCTTTATGGCAGATGGATACTTCCGATATGTCACTCAGTAGGGACAGTGAGCACTGAGAGATTTCAGTCAGCTGGGGCGATGTAGGGTTCTTTTGCTTGTGGGAACCAGGAGGGGCATACTCGCGGTTGGTTCTCATTTCTGGAACCAATCGACATGAGATTTGGTTTTCTCTGGCATTTGATGGTAGAGGCATGGGAGATCCCAGTTGGAGTGAGGTTCTCAGTTGGGTTGAGTCTTTACTCACAGATGACAACAACACATGGTAGACGGGCACGATTGATCTTGCAGTGAGTTGGGAGTTGGGCTTTGGTTTTGCTGCTGTTTGGTTATGGAGAGAGGGGCTTCACAGGTTGGAGCCTAATGACTATGTCAGCTACACACGACAAGTCGGTGGAGTAGCTTCCCTGAGATTAGTTTGGGATCTAGGTATTTGATCGCAGCATGCAGATACCGATTGCTTGAGGGCAAGCAATCTCCGGGAAGGGATGATTGTAATGTCCCCTTTTTAGGGTACATCATTTTGTGTTAGGTTGTTAGCCTTTTCAGCTTGGCTCGGAGGGTTAACTGCGGTGTAGCAGTGCACCAGAAGATAATTGGCCTAGGTGTTTTCAGTTCCAGGCCAATCGGAGCAGTTCAACAGGTTTCCGGGATACTATTTTTAGTAAGTTAGCAGGGTTCAGATTTCTTGGCTTTTCAGTAGTGGACTCAGAGCATCTCACCAAGAGCTTTCCAGCGAGCTATCACATCAGTATCCGAGCTCATTTGGGCCTCCATTTTAATGCTAGAAGTTTTCCTCACTTATTTATTATTATACTTTATAACTCAACGGTCATTTATTTAAAGTGACTTAAAGTGAGTTTATAAGAGACGAAATGGGCATACAAAGAGTCACAGTGGAGAAACTGAAGAGTCACAGCTGCAGCCATAAGAGGAGGTTTTGGAGACTCATTCAGCATGCTTCAGTTTATGGATATTACTTCTCTTTGAGAATTCGAGAAGCTTCGGCTATCGAATCAGAAATCTGAGGACGGAAACCTTCAGCATTTCTTGGTGGATTGGACGGAAACCCGATTCATCCTGGTGCGGATTCATTCAGAGTTCGCCATTGCTTTTATCAGGTTCTTTTCATCCAGTCTTCTGTTCTTGCTGTATTTCAGATTGGATATTGTATTTTGTGGTTATTGTATTGCTGATGTATAATACAAAACCCGATTTTCTGAGTTATTTTATGAGATTGTACTTGCTGGTTTTATGAATAAATCTGCTGGTTATTCGAGAGTATCTGCTGGTTATTTGCATGTTAGTGTTTATTTTAAATCTGTTTAAGATTTATTGGTTGGAATCAGTAAATGGCTGGTTAGGGTCATTTCAAAATCAAATACAAGGATAAATTGTGTGAAAGATGTAAAATGTAAGACAATCATGTAAGCAAGACATGAATCTGATGTAAATGAATGCATTATGTAAAGATCATAATAGTAATTCCATAAAGATGTGATCATGAGGAGCTCATGGACTGTAGTATTTTGGTAGATCAATTTGCTCTTCTCCAATGAAGAGCGAGAAATCATCATAAGAAAAATACTTCCACAATTGGAGAAAACTGCAAGTGCTGAAAATGTAAAGGTGAAGTGTGAAATGAGAAAAAGTAAAAAGTAGAAGCACAACAAGCAAGGCATAAACAAAAGGCCAAAGTATTGGATGCAATAAAAAGAGACAAGCAAAGGGAGAGCACAACAAACTTGGATTAAACAAAATGGCCTAAATGAACAGTGGCAAAGGAGAAGAGGAATATGTGGAGGAGGAGCACAACAGATGTGACTCCATTGAAAAGGCCAAGGGTATAAAACAAAAAAGCAAAGCAAACTATGTTTTGGATCAACATGATGAACATTTTTGGGGCACACTATAACTTTGCATAAGTCCAAATCCATAGGGAAAACAAAAGTGAAAATTGACATTACCAATAAATAGCAACTTCTGTCAACAAGCACCACTCAAGATGTCTGTGTCATTGAGGTGATAGGTTAAGAATGCAGGAAAACATCATAAAATGGCAAACAAAGGAAAATCAAAGTGGAATCATGTAAATAAATAGAGATCAATCTTAACCGGTTAGATCTTGATAATCTTGTTCCTCTAGAAGATCATCATTATACTAATCATGTAATGACCCTTACCAATAGGATCACTAAAACCCTCAATCCGTGCTTAGGTATTTTGTCAAACGGTTGGCATGTAACTGAATAGGGCTGCAAATGTAACTAATTGATGTGCAACAAATCCACTATGTAGATGCCAAATATTGAAGACAATGTATGAGCAATAATAATTCTCAAATTATAACCACTTCCAATCTAATACATGTGCATGACAATATGAAACTCAATATGTAACCCTTACAAATGTATGCAATTCTGATTTGGGCAGCAGATGGAACTGATTACAATATTGAACTATGCATGTGGTTTTAAATGAAAGCAATCTACACCCTTACAAGTGGATCAATGTAATTCTGATTACATTAGTTGAAGCATGTATGGACTGAACTATATTTGTCATATAACTGCTCCAATACTCCAGAATTTATGACTGTCCTAACAATATCAGAATTAGGAAATGATTTCTAACTATGCATTCCTATGCTACTATGCACTCTTAAACATTAAAACCTCTGATCATGCAATGAATTAACCCAGTTCAGATTATGCAAGGGCTGACTGGAATACAACAGCAGTATGATGACTGAAAATGTAATGAACAACATCCAATAACAATAAACCCTTGCCTATGCAATAACAACCAATTCTGGGACTGTTCAAATGCCAATTCTGAACATGATATAACAGAGACTGTGTAACAGCAGTTTACATAAATTTTAATATGTGTTTCAATGCAAGAACCTGATGATAGATGCCTTTGTTGAAGACCACACTTTGGAGGATGCTGGACGCTGAAGAAGACCACCTTGACAGCCCAAAATAGACCTTCCAAATGCTGATGACGTCACTGCTGGCAGGCCCGTACCTGTACAGCCAGGGCGTCTCCAATATAAAATAATTTGCAAAGTTTTAGGACCCCAAATTATGATGGAAAGGGGCGCCTAGGGTTCTACTACAACCCTCTAAATTTATAAAATCATCCTCCAAGCCAAATAGGAGTTATGAACAAAAACGTTGGTCCAAAACCCTGGACTGGCAGTCTGAAAAATGCACAATTCTGTCTTCAAACCCTTGCCAAATGCTTCACCAATGCAAGAGCAAATCTGAATCCCTTATTTCAACCAAAAACAAATCCTTACAATGAAGTCTGCTTTTTCGAATTGCTTTTTCGGATTTGCTTTTTCGAACTGCTTTTTTCGGATCTGCTTTTTCGAATTGCTTTTTCGGATCCGCTTTTTCAATCACAAACAAACCCTCGAAACTGAATCTCTATGAAGTCCAAGTGAGATGGCTGAATACCAACTCCTCAATTGCAACAATTCAAGTGATATTTCACACCCTCAAAGTTGCCAATCCAAAGGAGTGATTCGTTCCCAAAGACTGAATAATAATTTGCAGATCCAAAGACCACAAATGTCTTCACAATGAAGAAGTAGAAGAGATATCAAATCAAGCATGCCCAAATGAGAGGCCTAGCCCTCTATTTATTCACTTTTCCTGGAACTTCTAGAACTCTCCTTTATAAAATCTCATTAAAAAGCACTTTTTATAATAAAATAATATTATAAATCAAAAAGTGCAACTCAACTTAAAATTAGAACATGTAGGCCCCGATAACTTATAATAATAAAATATAACCTCTTAAACTTCTCCAAAAGCCAATATAACCATCTGATTTGCAAAAATGACTCTCTCTCTCCACCATTTGCCTACGAGAGTCGGGGATAGGCAAATTCGGCACGCTAAACGAGGTCAGCCAAAATGGGGACATGACAAATCATTAATAATAAAATCTTGATAAGAAATCATGTGAGATTGAGATGGACTTGAATTTCCATGTAAAGTGGGCCTCTTTTTAAAAGTTTGAGTGAGAGTCTTAAGAATGATATCCAATTTTGGTTTAGGCTCCAAGACTTGCTCTTGCTTTTCTTCCTTTTGTATCACCTTATTTGTTTGTTTTTTGTTATATTAATTTTTTTTGACAGGATTACACTTGCATTTCAGCTTTTTATATTTCTTTGCCACATTACATAATTTTTACTTTTGTAGGATAGGTGGTTCTTCAATCGTTATATTTGCAGCTTTTTTCTTTACTTGATTGCCTTGATCTTTTCTAAGTCATGTGGAATTTTAGTGTTGAGAACATCTAGATTTGGTCAATCTTTTCAATTTTTGTCACAATGCTTGCTGTTCTTTGTATACTTTATAAATGTTATATGAATTGTTGGTACTTTCATCTGGAGGCTCTTTAAGAGTGGGAGTGAATGTGTCAAAAGTAAAATTACCATGTTTGAAAAGAGGTTGCTAATTATGTTTTAATATCTTGACTACCTTTGCTTGAACAATGAATTTTACATATTAATGCAAAATATTGAAATTCTCATTCAATGTTCTGCAGCTGCCTATCAATCTAAATTCTGGAGACCACATTATTCTTATTAACTATAATTAAAACTAAGTATAGCTAAACACAGTGCATAACACTTAATTTGTTCCATTGTGTTCCCTATATTTACATTCTTCTTCTCAATTGGAATGGAGCAAAGTTTTCATATCTACAGTATGGATAATTTATTTCACAGCATGGATGTCTACCCATAAGATGACTTACAAATGAAACAAATAAGATAAAATGTGTTTGATATTGAATTAAACCCAAACCTGCAGCTGCAGGATTTTTAACTGGAATCTTGAATTTGACATTTTATCATAATGATTACAGTAATAAAATATGTATTGTCATCAGCTGTGGGTTCCCCTTTTAAATCAAAGGAGAAGAGAGGAAATAAAATTTTCCAAGTAGTCAATAAGTTTAGTCATATATATTATAATTATACCTTGTGCTTGTTGCTAATAAATTGATTTTATTCCCTCATAGCTCAAGCTTAGATTGAAATTTCTATCCAATATCTTTGCTAACCTTGAGAATGGATAGACACTGAAAGAGAAATGTTGGTAGAAAACTAGTAAAAGTTTTCTTTCTTCAGTACTGTGGTAAAATCAATTGTAATGATATTTTGGTACTTGAGGTGTAATGCTTTTTTTTTCTGTCCATGGGTTGTAACCGGCAAGGGGTAACCATTTTGTTGGGCTAGCTTCAATGCTATGTTAAAAAAGCTGTTCTTTTTTTCCTTTTTTTTCAGGGTACAACTTTTTTCCCAGTTCATTTTCAATTTTTAGTAACTGCTATGCATCTACTCTTGAGTCTTACCAACAAGTCAGCACTAAATAATTAGGGGATTATTTTACCTGTATATCTAATTTTTTGTGGGGAGCTTATATCTAGGCAGAGAGATATTTTCAAAGTTGCTTGTTGTAGCCACTGATAATCTTCTTCAAAAAAGCTCTTTTGTTCCTTTATCATCCTGTTAAGCATTGCTTTTTATGCATTTGTGATCATTTCTTTTGCATATGCTAAGTTGCCTTTGTTTTGCATTTAGATTCAAAATCTTCATACGTAAGCCTGGGCCAAATTTGTTCTTGCATTTATTTATTCCCAAAGAAATAATTTGATTTGGTCGATTGTTTTCTCTAGCAGAGATGGTTCTGTATGTGGATATGGCATACGTATTGCTTCATCAAGTAAAGGTTCAGATTCATGGGTAGATGATCCCATCACTCGCCACATTATTAGCCTTCAAATTGACAGAAATGCAGAAGATGCTCATGAATATTTTTTGTGGCCTCTAGTTTTGCATATCAAGGGGCAATATCGTATTCTGGTTCTTCCATTAGTAGAACCTGTTCACTTGATGGCGTATGTGAGAATATGTCAAAGGTCTGACTGTGGAAATCCCAATGAAGTGAAGGAAAATTGTTCACCTAGCGAAAGTCTATCATCTCTTCTACTCAATCTTCCATGCATCACAGGGTATGGTGAGTTCCCACACACTTTTTAATAGCTTTTGATTACTAGTATACATTACTAGTGGACGTAGCATGTTTTCTGTCACAATAGTTTTCATGACCTCAGTTCAATTTCATTTAAATTTTAAACATTGGTAATTCTGGGTTCTACTTCTAAAGACTAGTTGAATCAGAATTGAAGTTTTTAGTCCTATCTGCTTCACAGCTAAGTTGCATTACAAATTAATATTTTAATTTTCATTTTCTGCTTTTAATTAATTATTCTCCTATTTCACCTTCATGACATGGATATCCTAGTGATTTGATTAACACTGCAAGATTAGTTGCTGCAGTAGCTTTGAAATTTGCTGGAATTCATATGTTTGATTCAGTGGTCAAATAAGTAACTAGTGATATAGAACTTGCTCTAGGATTGCTAATGGTTGAATCGGATTATAATTGTATAATGTGGTACACTCCTAAATCAAATTCTATTCGTTAATGTGAATGAATTCCTTTCTGTGGTGTGGAGGCCAATCTGGAAAGAGTTTGTTAGGATTGTACATGGAGCCAAGAACTATAGTGTGTAAGATAAAAAAAGACATGTTTTTAATTGGAATTCATCTTCTTTGAGTATAAATTGTAGTGGCATCAAATGTGTCTGGGTTTTGTATTTTTTAAGGTTTTCACTTGTGATTTGGAAAAAGGGTTATGCTATGCTTGTCACCAGAATTAAAATCATGTAAGCAAACATTTACACTAATACCAACCTTTTCTTTTTTTCCCACTCCATTAGATAACACCAATTATATTTAGTTGTCTGGTAGCTTGTAAATGCTCACATGACTCATTTATTTGCATTTTGTTTGACAGACATTCTTACTGAAAAATACTTCTTATCAAAATCAATCAACCTTACTTATTTCTTTTTGGAAGAAATTCAAGAAAAAGATAATGAAGAAAGAAAATTTATTTGTTTCTCAGGTTGCAAAAGTTTGTTAATGAGTGACAAGGGATTAGCTAGATCAAGTTAAATGCTGTCATTGATACATGAACAACTTTGGAAATTCATATTATTGAGATAAACTTTGATGGTGCCTCTAAGATTCTAAAGGGAGCACAGCTTTACCAGGACCAGATGCTGTTTTTTTGAGGTTGTCCTGGTTTTCTCTTTTAATAACTTTGCTGAACCGTGAGCTCTTTAGTGGGGCCAGGTCATTGCTAAATAAAAAAGTTGGATGGATCTTACAATAAAAGGCTAGTCTCAGATTATCATTGATTCAGCCAAAAAAAAATGATAAAACCATTAATGACTGCTGCTCTATAACTAATGATCTCAACATCAGATGTTATTGTTGTGTGGGGAGGGGCACATATGTTGCTGATTACCTAGCAAAGCAAGGTGTTCTTTCTAATAACCCCCAAGCTCTATTAAAAGTAAAGATTTATGCGCAAAAGATAGACAACCCCCTCATACTTCTCATGGTTTCAGTATATTTGAAAAGACAAATTGATGTGATTTCATGGCACCCAACTTACATCACATCGACTTTATTAATTATTATTGTCTCATCATCAGAGCATTTGAGCTGACTTGGAAGATATTAAATTATGCAGAGGATAAAGAGACTCAGTGATACCAGGAGAATTGAGCTGTTTGGGAAAATCTTCAAGTTTTCAAATCTGGAAAGTGGCATCTGTTTTTGATAACTTGATAAGCATTCACCCTTTATGGAAATAGTCAGAATTGAAGAGGATGACTCTTGCCATATCTTTGCTTTGAAATGCTAGAGCCAGCAGATCAGTTTTTGTACTAAGTAGCAGATAAGGACCCAATTATGGTTGCTGTCAGATTTAGAAATATTTTCTTCTTATAGGAAAAATACTGTTGATGGCTTTGGGACTTTGCTTCAAGACACCAAATTCGAAAAGATGGTAGATAAGGGTGGGTGTGTTAATGAATTTTCCAGGATGCCAAAATGGCTTTGGCAGAGTGTTGAATGTTATGCCATCTAACTGTAAATAATAGATCATAGAAGTAGAACTGTACAAAAATTGCAAATAACACAAATAGATAAAAGTTGGAACCCCTCTTTATTCATATGTCAGAAGAATATATTCTTTTGTACAGGGAGATATAGCTATATAGTGACGTCAGATGAGAATTGTGTTGGTTCGACCAAAATCATCTCATATCAACTGATACATAGGAATATATACCAAACTGCACTACCCAACCAACCCATATAATAAGACAATATCATGAACAGTTATTACAAAAATGATATAGCAATGATTACAAAATATACATTATGATTTACTAACCATATCTACCCCCCTAGTTAAGACGGCATCTCTGCTAACTCTTTTGCAGCTCAAGAATGAAACTAGGTGAAAGAAGGGAATGGAGAAGATGTCTTTGATGCACAAGTGTCTGATTATGGGGAAGATACAACTGCTGCATTTTGTGATTTGATTTTTCCTTCACTTGACCGTACTTGACCTTTTGGACATTTTCCTTTATCTCCAATGGAAAATGGCAAACCAGTCTTGTCTTGCCTTGGCCTCTGCAAACTTCAAGTTTAATATTTGTCCAGAAGTGTGGAAGCTTGCTTCAATAGTTCTTTGCTGAAAAACTTCGAAAGTCTGTCTTGCTGATTTATTTTAATAATGATGGTCTTCTAGAGCCATTGCTTCTATATACCGAATGAAATGAGAAACCTTGTAATCTGAAAACTTTCAAAGACCCTTCCTGCTGATTATAATCTGAATCAATTTGTAGGCAGAAATTTATTAGAAAAACCCTTCCTCGGCTGATTTGGGCTGATTGTTATAGATAATTATTTGGGTATGCCCTTGATGGAATTTATTGTTGATGTTCTCTAAACTATTAATTTGAGCTTCAATAATTGTTCAAATTACTTAAACCATTTTACAAATTTTTTTGAATATTATACTATAACATTACTTCTCTAGTTGAATTTTTTTCTTCAATAATATTTGGTTCATTTGCTCAGCTTATTTCCAGAAATTTATAAAAGATTTCTGTCTATTCAATAACTATCTTTGCTTCTGCTTCTATATGCAGAAAAAAATGACCAACCATTATATGCTGAAAACTTCGAGACTCTTCTCTAATGAAATTACTCTGAATTAATTGTAGTCTGAAATTCTTTAGAAAAATACTGCCTGGGCTGATGTAGGCTGATATTGTTTGCTTCTCCCCTGGATGGAATTCATGGAAGTCCTCATACTATTAATTTGAGCTTTGATAACTGCTACAACTACTTCAACTATTTTTTGTATGCTGTACTGTAGTTAATTTTTTTCAGTATTTTTTTGGTTTGTTTGTTGTGCTTATTTCCTGAAATTTATAGAAGATTCCTGCATATTCAATAACCATCTTTTCTTCTTCTTATGCCATAAGATGGCTGTGTGATTCTTACAACTTTTTCAAAGTATAACCTTTTTCCTCCTCAACTAATTCAAGATTTTAATAATGTAGAAGCCGTGGCCTTGCTGGCGAACAAGTAAATTCCTGAGACTTTTCTTATCAAATTTCATAACTATTCTTTTCTCTCTCTGTTTTCCTTTGCTTTAGTTCACAATGGCCTTTTACAAGAGCCAAACAAATGTCCTCCAAGAATTTGGAAGCTTCTTGCTGTACAGCTCTGGCAAAGCTGTTTTTTTCTGAGTCTCCATTACCAGAACACCCTCCACTAATGTGTTTGATAACAAACACTGAAAGTCTACCTTCAATACTGTGCCCACTTTGCGACAAAATCTGAATTGTTTTCAATTAAAATTCTTATAGAAAATTTTCTGAATAAAATCCTACTTTCAGTATTTTGGGGTGTTCAATTGTAGGGAGGGGTTCACCGAGGGTTCAAAGGAGTTGCATGCAACAGGACTGCTGCTTGGTTTGTACCTGTTGTTGCTTATAGCCTCGATCAGATAAATTCATTAATGCATATATCAATTAGAGAAATAATAATGAAGCATCGATCATATTAGACACACACACACACACATGTATATATATATATGATGATAATTATTATTATCATCATATATATATATATATATATATATATGGTTCCTATTGTGCTTTATATATTCTCTCTTATAAACCCGATTGCCATATGAATAGGAATTGATCGACCTGATTACTAATAGATAGTAATTATACTATAATTGGTATCTCCCAAATACTATTAGTTGTAATTGTTAATATTATAGCCTGTCGGCTTTGATCCAACTGGACTGCAGAATTAATAATGGTTTATTATTAATTAATACCCTAGACTCGGTCAGGTCGGCCCTCCTTAAGGATATAATTAATAATTGTTCTTGGTCAGGTCGGCCCTCCTTAAGGATGTTAAATGCTCATATATATTGGAATAGATTTGAGAACTAGAGATTATCAAAAACATAACATTTTCTCTGCTCTTCAAATCTAATACATGCGAAATTATCTCTGCACCTTGGAGCGAACTTAATTAGTTTCGAATTCAGTTTTGGGAGCAGTCATTCCTGCGATCTGCATATATATTCATGGCAGAGACAGCACATCTTAGAGCTGGTGCGAATTCATTAGTGCTAGTGCTGTGATGGTACTAACCACTTGATTCGATTCAAGGGTTTCAGTGAGATCTTGTAGTATAAATCCGACCTGCTTTTCATGCTTTTCGATTAAACTTCATCATTGGAATTATGGATCGGAAGTTATTGGCAGCATCATGATTAGGGCAGATCAGAGGCATCATCAAGGGCTGAAGATTGATTCAAATTGGAATACTTGTTGGAGTGAAGATGGAATCAGATTTGATACAAAAGAGGTACCTTGACTGGAGTATTTGTGCTTGACTTCAAGGTATCTTCTATTCCTCCTTGTTTATCATTCTGTGCTTAGTTTTGATCTCTATAGATTGATACATTCCTAGCATAAATCTGAAACATTCTAACATGGTATCAGAGCTACGGTAGAGAAAAGATCCATTTCAGATTTAGGAATTCAATCTAATTCTTTCCAAACTAAGAATCTTTATGGCATCTAGGGTTTGGTCTGAAATTGAAATAAGAGTTTTTAATTAGGTGCCTCTATGGTTTAGAAGGAGTAGATCATCTTGAGATTAAGTGCATAGCATGTATGATTCAGAGGGAGTATATTGGATACATACTTAACATCTTGTTTGATGTGTGGGAACCTTTGGTATACATACTGGTTCTATGAATGTGTAGAGTAATACATACCTTGCATTAGTTTTGCATTGGCACATATGAAGACATTCATAGTTATGTGAAGGCAGCTCACCTTTCATTGGTATATTGCAAACTCCGCAAATTAACTTTGTCATGTATAGCTGAAATATCTTAGCTGATTACACTTGTAGCAGCAAATCTGGCATTGTGAAATGCATACTCTGCCCAGACATAGGTTATACTTTACACCATTATAGAGGGTCATGCACAGCTGATTGCTAATATAACCTGGTATGATTGCTGTGACTACATATTGGCATTTCTGTATATTAGCTGAAGTCTCATGTTGCATTCTTGATAGAATTCATGTTTCAAGTGCAAATTGCCCTGGCTAGTTCTAGATGGAATCTAAGCTTAAGGGGGAGTTTATTATGGGCTCACTTTCCTATCCTCTTACATGGCTTATTGGATCATTAGCATCATTTAGTTGATTCATTAAACATTTGCATTGATTTACATATTGGCTGGTTCATAACACTTGGCTTATGATTGCTTATGAATGTGAAGGAAGTACTTTTGTATACTGACAACTTTGGCTTGTGTTGGAATGTATTACAGATTTTGTCTTAGTTACAGCTATGGTAACATAAAGAACTATCTATTTAAGTATGCCTTCCTTACTGATTTATGCTTGTTCTATGAGAGAACTACTACACATGTAAGCAGCATACTTGATTTACCTTAGCATGTATGAATAAAGATATGTCCATCTAAAGGGAGTAAGTCTCCTGTTCCCTGGGTGTCTTAATTGTAGACATATGGTTTAAGAGGGAGTTCAGTCATGGCCTCACTGGTTTGGATGGTAATCTCCTCCCTTATATCTTGTTAATTTCATTGATCATCATTACCTGTTAAATGGTTAAGAATGCCTCATTAGCATAACTAATTATTTGCTTAGCTGATTGTCATGGATGCATTCTAGTGTATGAAGGCAACTTACATAACTATCCATTCAGCATAGTTATTGGCATATTTGGCATCATACATTATGACTGTGGGGTATACCTCACACTGGGATATGATATGTTTTGTCTTGCTTAGGAAACTATGTGAGTAAATCCATCTCTTGGAATATGTTGACATTGATTGACCCATTGTCTCTATTATGGAAAATCATAGTTGATTGCTAGATGGATGCTAGTTACATACATTATTACATTGGCATATGTTAGAATTAATGTTGTTATCTACATAGGAACATTCATATAGAAAACTATATTGCATCTTGCTGGGTGATGAAGACTTATGTGATTATTCTTATGCACAAATGCTGGCATACATCTTTTGTATTATGTATGAATGGGTCATACTCTCTTTCATTTACTGATTATGGCTAATGACTTATAATCATATTGGCTAATCTTATACTTGTAGGTTTCATCTGGAAATGCTTATGGCTAAGTTATTCTTATGAATTGAAGAATATCATTTGATATTCTTCGAGTCCAAGAGACTCGTGGATCATGGGTCCAAAATTGCATGGATCAGGAATCCATTGCTAAGTAATGGGTGAGACATCGTTGGATGTCAAAAGACCATTACACCTAGTAATGGGTGAGACATCGTTGGATGTCAAAAGACCATTACACCTAGTAATCGGTGAGACATCATGGATTTGGTGTCAAAAGTCCATTACTACTAGTAATTGGTGAAACATCATGGATTTGATGTCAAAAGTCCATTACTACCAGTAATCGGTGAGACATCATAGATTTGATGTCAAAAGACCATTGCTCCGAGCACTTGGTGAATATCATGGACTTGATATTCGTGAGACCAATGCTTTGGATATCATGGAGTTGATATCATTTGAGTCTTGGAGACTCATGGATCAGGGATCCACAATTAAGTATTTGGTAACATCATGGATTTGATGATACCATGAATATCATAGAGTTGATATTCTAAATTCTTGAGTCATGGGACTCGTGGATCTAAGAAATCCACATCTGGATGTTGGTATGTTGTCATGGATTTGACTCGTGGATTTAGTTATCCACAAATTGGATGGTATACATCATGGACTTGATGTTTCTATATATTGAAGAATAATGGTTTTGAGCCAAATTTTTAGACTTGGATTTATGGTAGATAGGATCTACCGTCGTAGACTTAGAATCTATGATATCTTTGGATAGGATATCCGAGATGATTATGTTTTTGTTCTCACTATCAAGAGTGATAGTTAAGGGTGTGTCCTAATATAGATGGGATCTATGGTTTGATCTTACCCTCCAGCCTAAGGGGGAGTGTTAATATTATAGCCTGTCGGCTTTGATCAAACTAGACTGCAGAATTAATAATGGTTTATTATTAATTAATACCCTAGACTCGGTCAGGTCGGCCCTCCTTAAGGATGTTAAATGCTCACATATATTGGAATAGATTTGAGAGCTAGAGATTATCAAAAACATAACATTTTCTCTGCTCTTCAAATCTAATACATGTGAAATTATCTCTGCACCTTGGAGCGAACTTAATTAGTTTCGAATTCAGTTTTGGGAGCAGTCATTCCTGCGATCTGCATATATATTCATGGCAGAGACAGCACATCTTAGAGCTGGTGCGAATTCATTAGTGCTGGTGCTGTGATGGTACTAACCACTTGATTTGATTCAAGGGTTTCAGTCAGATCTTGTAGTATAAATCCGACCTGCACTTCATGCTTTTCGATTAAACTTCATCATTGGAATTATGGATCGGAAGTTAGAGGCAGCATCATGATTAGGGCAGATCAGAGGCATCATCAAGGGCTGAAGATTGATTCAAATTGGAATACTTGTTGGAGTGAAGATGGAATTAGATTTGATACAAAAGAGGTACCTTGACTGGAGTATTTGTGCTTGACTGGAGTATTCTGTGCTTAGTTTTGATCTCTATAGATTGATACATTCCTAGCATAAATCTGAAACATTCTAACAGTAATTGGTATTGAATCTGTGTCAACCCGATATACATTGAATCGGTATTTAGTTTGAAATGGTGTCGACCAATAAACAAATCGGGATGCTTTACCATAGGGCGTGTCTATCATAGACATGACCAATCATAGACCACCATGCTCATATATAATTGGTATGACTGTTAATTACAATGCACTGAAATCAATGAGTGCAGAGTACTGTAAACAGCAACACAGTTGTGGATATATTTCTTACAAGATAAGCATAACAAATACAAGTTATTGCATTTACCTACATTCCAGTCTTATACTTATGCAAATAAATATCAACACAGTCAGATTCAATATATATATATATATATATATATAATCAACATTGCATATTTAAATCAAAATTGAAACTTGAATAATAAGTTTGCATATAATTAACATGGTATCAAAGCCCTAGTAAAGGAAGATCCAAGAAGCTCTCAAACTTGAGAAATTCAATATCAATTATTAAATTTAAATTATTATATATCACATTTCTATGGCAAGTGCTATCAGATTCGAGGATAGACTTGAAGGAGGAAACAACTTCTCATCATGGAAATTTCGAATTAGAATGATTCGAAAAGAAAATAAAGTCGAATCTTTTATAAAGGAGGAGAAAGAAGAGTCACAAAATGATCCCGAAAAATCTATCTGGATTGAAGGAAATGAAAAGGCTATGAAGATCATTGTTGATGGCGTTAGAGACCATATAGTGCCAATCCTGATGAAATATGAGACTGCCTATCACATGTTTAAATCACTTGAAAGCACATATGAAATAAACAATGCTAGCAGAACCCTAGCTCTAAAAAGAGAGATTAATCATATAAGTATGAATAAAGGAGAATCCATTAATACATATTTTATGAGAATATCTTCTCTAAGGGATGAATTGACAACACTTGAATATGTAATTCAGAGCAAAGAACTGACTCTCATTGCACTAGATGGCCTACCAAACACTTGGGAAACCTTTGTTCAAGGCATTAGTGCAAGATCTAAATATATCAACTTCGATCGACTAAGGTCTGTCTGTCTTCAGGAAGAGTCAAAACAAAACAAGAAAGGGATCAAACAAAAGAACATAGATGTTAAATGTAAACTCTCATAAGAGAGGAAAGAAGAAACACTTTAAGAAGAGGAAGGACCATTATGAAAAGGGTTCATTTAAGAGAGATGTTTTTCACGTTTAATGTTTCAAATGTGATCAATATGGGCATTATGCAGCTAGATGCCCGGATAGAATTAAACAACAAGCTACATTTGCCAAAGTGAAATGAAATAAAAGAGAGCATGATTTAGACTAACTTGTATTCTACTCTGCCCTCTCTAATCAAGTATCCAACAAATCTAATACCTGGATTATAGATAGTGGATCATCAAGACACATCACTGGATACAGAGAGCTATTGGACTCTATGATAGAAGAAATTGATGAAGAGGTAACCATTAGAGATGATTCAGCACATCCAGTAAAAGGTGTTGGGACCTGCACCATTAAGTTGAAGTCAGGAATGTCTATCCAACTCACCGGAGTTCTTTTCGTTCCAGGCATCAAGAGGAACCTAGTCTCCATATCCGCACTAGAGGATAATGGGTATAGAGTAACCTTCATGGATAACAAGGTGTTTGCATGGCCAAAGAATTCTTCTATCAAGAAGGTTGTAACCCTAGGGCCAATAAATGGTTACTTGTATGAGGTATGTACTGAACCTAATCTTGCTCTAATTCATGAAATTGCAGACTCTAATGAAATATGGCATAGAAGATTAGGACGTTTAAACTTTCGTGCCCTATCCTCCATGGTAAAATTAGTCATTGGCTTACCTAAGTTAAAATAATATCATTTAGGTACATGTAAGGGGTGTGCTCTAGGCAAAAATACTAAGGGTTCTTTTCAAAGTAGTTCTTGTAAAACGAGTAATGTTTTAGAGGTAGTTCACTCTGACCTATGTGGACCCATGTCTGTACCTTTTGTGGGAGGGTTTCTATATTATGTAATATTTGTTGATGATTTCTCCAGGAAAACCTGGATCTACTTCCTCAAATGCAAAGAATTAGAAGAGATCCTCAAGAGATTTAAGGAATTCAAATCCTTTTCTAAAAACTCCTCTGGAAAAAAAAAAAAACCCCAAGAATTGACAATGGGAGAGAATATACCTCTGATATTTTTAGAGAATTTTGCAAAGAAGCAGGGGATTAAGAGGGAGTTCACTGTTCCTTACAACCCTCAACAAAATGGGGTTGCTAAAAGGAAAAATAGAACTATTGTAGAAGCCACTAAAGCCATGATCCTTGATCAAAATTTAGAAACCTATCTTTGGGCAAAAGCCTCCAACACTGCTGTATACATACAAAATAGATGTCCTCACTTTCCTAATAAAGACAAAACTCTTGAAGAAGTTTTCACAAGTATAAAACCAGATATCACTCACTTAAGGATATTTGGATGCACTGTCTATTTTCATGTACCTAAAGAGAAAAGAACAAAACTAGAACCTTCCGGAAGAAAAGGAATCTTTGTTGGGTATAGTGACACTTCTAAAGCCTATACTGGACATAGAAATATTGAACTCAGTAGAGATGTAATATTTAAGGAGGATTTAGCTTTTAAAAGGGCTAGAAATTCTGTTGAGTCTGAATATACCACTCCACCTTCAAACCTAGAAGAGGATCTTGCTCCTGAGTCTCAGAGGGAGTATCCTGAAGAAGATGAAGATGAAGTACAAAACTCACCTCAAGAAAATTGTAAGAAAATACCACTTTGGGCCACCAAAACAATGGAAGAATCAAAGAACTTTGCAGCTCCTTCAGGGACCTTTAGAGAAAGTAAAAGATCGCGAGGATTTTCCAGCTATGTGGCCTTAATGAATGATCTCTCCAAGTGTGAACCTTCTAATGCATTAGAAGCCCTCAAACACCAAGTATGGAAGGATGCCATGACAGAAGAATTCCAATCCATCTTAAAAAATGATCTTTGGGAAATAGTTCCAAGGCCAAAGGAAAAATCTGTTGTTTCATCCAAGTGGTAATTTAAAATCAAGTATGCTGTAGATGGCAGTATAGAGAAAAAAAAAGCTAGATTTGTTGCCAGAGGTTTCTCACAGAAAAAAGGAATTGATTATGAGGAAACATTTGTTAGTTTCTTGTCATTAATGAACTAGTATATGCTGCTGATGTGTAAGTCGATTGCTCAGATGTGTGGATCATTTGACGTGTCATCACACTCCTTGTTTTGTTTGTTTTAGGGAGGATTCACATAAGACAATCTGTTCTCTGTGAGAATGATTGTAAACTCCAAATATCTCTTGCCATGTGTGAGAATGCATGTTCCTCTTTAAGGAAAATTCTTTTTGCTGTGTGTAGCCGTGTGTATTGTTTTGGCTGGTTACTAAACGAAATCATTCTCCATACGTTTGGTGTGTAAAAGAAAGAATGTTCTGTTCTTTGTTGGATTTATAACGTATGGCAATTTAAAAAAAAGACCATTAACCATAGCAGCTGCCGCTAGAACCAAAAATACGACCACAGTCTTTATCGACGGGAGGCTAAGGAATACAAAAGGGAGTGTAACGACAAGTGAATTGGTTACTAGATATATATAGATGTGTAACGGCTCATAAGAGAAGCACATAAATCTTAGGTGTCTTCTTCAGTGACCACTGTCGAAGAAGTTTACTGACGCCAACCAAAAAGCATGTAAAAGAGATAGGCGTTTTTTATTCTAAATACAGGGGCGTATTCTTAAACAAAAAACGGCATTCAAAAACATATATGCATCTTCAGGCATCCGGTGCGAACGTTTTTTGTGTGAATCATAACGTGAGAACAAGTGCCGTATGAAGCTCGAATAGAATACAGAAGGGATCGCACAAGGAGTTAAAAAAATACTCTTTCATCTAAAAACGAATGTGCCAAAAAAGTCTTGTCGGGATTGTGTGGAACGAGGAGTAACCAAAAACCGTAAGGCACTAAAACACGGGTATGCTGCGTATCAGAGTGTTAGTCGAAGAAAAATGGAGTAACGCATAATATATACACAGTGTGGTGGGGAGTTGAAAAGATAGCAAAGTGGGTGTTAAAAACGCAGGTGATGTTAAAACGAGAGATTGGATAATAAGGGAGTTAGAACAGATGCGACCGGTGATACAAAATGGTGGAAACGGCAGTGAAAGAGGATATACTGTTCTCGTAAACAATTTTTGAAGATATACAGGATATACTGACAGCTAGGAAAAACAAGAAAAGTTACAGTTGTATGCGGCTAAGACAGAATCAAGCTTTGAAGATTAGAAGCTGTTCTAAAGAGGAGTTACGAAGAGCTCATATTAAAAATAGTGACGTTAACTATCTCAGAAAATACTGAGTGCGGCTATCTTGATTCTTTTGAAGAGATACGTATACAACATAAGTGCTACAAGAGACACAGTGATTTGGGATTGAACAAAGCTTTGTGAACTAGTCTTTAAAAGGGAGCTTAGCAGCATAAAAAAGTGAGTGTGAGGTCTGTGACAGAAGAAATGACAGACATAGCATGCATATGTAAAAGACATTGAGAAATAAAGAACTTTGGTGGTGATGATAGTATAAGGATGGTTCTTGTAGCTGGGACTATAAAAGAGTGACAGAATTGATAAGAAGTTATAGAGAGGACTAACAGTGAGGGGGAGCTTATTACTAAATACACAGACGACCCTCTTAGTCAAATCTCAATAGTTCTACAGTGTCTTCATAATCGAGTGAAGACATAGATTGTATGTATGTTTTTAATCATCTATCATTTGCAATGAAGGTAGCTGCCTTCTAAATCAGGTTGGAGCTTGATCTTGAACGTTTGAGGATAGTTGTAGCTCTCAGTTGTAACGGGTTGTTGCCCATTGGATTAGTGATGCCGTGGTTTTTCCCGTCTTGGGTTTCCACGAGATAATTCTGCGTGCCCTGTCTTCTTTGTTGTGTGCTCTTTGTTTTCTGCTGCTTAGTTTTAAAAGTTTGTGTTAAAAACTGTTTCACCCCCTCCCCCTTTCAGTTTTGTGCATTTTTCAATTGGTATCAGAGCCGGTCACTCTCTTCCCGTGCTTAAAAGCTTGAGAGTTTGATCCTTGTGTCCATCATGAGTGCCTTAGAAGGTCTAGGTACAAACCATGCTCCTCTCTTTGATGGAAATAACTTTGTTTTCTGGAGTGTTCATATGAAAACCTATATTATGTCTCTTGGCTGTGATGTGTACCTCAGTCTCGTAAATGGCTATAAAATCCCTGCTACTCATGTGGATGCTGATGATAAGAAGGAATTTGAGAACAATGCCAAGGCCATGAATGCAATCTTGTGTGGTCTAATTGAAGCTGAGTTTGTAAAGGTCATGCACTGCGATACGACTAAAGGAATCGGGGATAAATTGCACAATGCATATCAAGGTGATGACAAAGTTAGGAAAGCCAAGGTTCAAACTCACAGGGCTGTCTTTGAAGGTCTTTGAATGAAGGACAGCGAAAACATTGCTGCATATTTTCTGCGTGTTGATGAAGTTGTCAATGCTTTAAGAGGTCTAGGTGAAGATGTTGAAGAGAAGACTGTAGTTCAGAAGATTCTTCGATCTCTTCCCATGAGACTTGATGCTAAAGTCTCTGCTGTTGAAGAAATGTCTGATTTAGACACTCTAACAGTTGATAAGCTTCATGGCATCTTGACTGCATATGAAATGAGGACTACGGTTGAAGGGTCTTCTAAAACTGAATCTGCATTTAAGGCTTCTAAAAGAAGCAAGGACAAAGAGACCAATCTAAGTGAAGGCTCGGATGAGGACTCAAATGAGGAATTAGCTTACCTCATTAGAAGGTTGAAAAAGGGCTTTAACAAAAACAGAAGCAAGTCTGGTCTGAAATGTTTCAACTGTGGTAAGCTTGGTCATTTTGCCTCTAAGTGTCCATTTGATAAAGATGAGGACAACAATAATGAAAAAGAATTCAAGCACTGGAAATCTAGGAGGTTTACCAAGAAAAATTGGAAGTTCGAAAAGGGTAAGAAGGTGCTGTTTTAAAAAAATGACAGCGATGATTCGTCAAGCAGCGAGAGTGATTCAAGGGTAAGCGAAGTCATGTTCATGGCTATTGATGATGCTGGTTCTGAAGATATTGGAGATGATGAAGATGATGAAGTTGACCTTGAGCTTGAATTGATTTCAGCTCTTTCTGAAATTAAGAAATTGAAAAAGAAAAATCTAAGTCTTGTGGATCTTCTTCAAGTTGAGAGTGCTGAAAAATTGAAGATTGCTACGTCTCTTAAAGAGGCTGAAACTAAGCTTGTAGATATTAAAATTCTGAATGAGGAGGCCAAAAAGATTCGTGAAGATTTAGAAAATCAGATTCAATTAAAGGAAGATAACATTGCCAAGTTGGAAGCTGAAATTGTTGCTATGAGGAACATTGGTAAAACTTTTATGCTTTCTAGTGAAGAGCTATCTTTCAAAAGTGGCAAAGTCACATTGGATGATGTTCTTGGCTCTCAAAGAGCCACCAAAGATAGAAGAGGAGTTGGCTTGCAATCTGATCCAAACTCTTCTTCATCAGAAAATAATCAGCCTACTCCCATCAAGGTAAACAAACCTTTCTTCTATGGCTATTGTTTTGCATGTAATTACTTTGGTCATAGAGCTGCTGATTGTAGAGCTGTTCCATACAAGAATTATTATCAGCATGAAAGAAATGTGTTTAGGAAGTACAATCTGATTTGCTACAGTTGCAATAAGTTTGGACATACATCTAGATTTTGTAACAGCTACAATGCAGATTCGTTTTATAATGTTGAGCCTCAAAGAAGAGCTAAAGTGACTAAGGTTTGGAGGAGAAAAGTTCAAGAGACTCTTCTTAAAGCTCTTGTTGTTCAAACAACTTTTCTAGCTAGCAGTGAGAAGGACATATGGTATGTTGATAGTGGTTGCTCTCGACATATGACAGGTGACTTGAGTAAGTTTCATTCTCTCAAGAAAATGAAAAGTGGTAAAGTTAGATTTGGTGGTAGCTCTTCTGCAAAGGTTGTTGGTATAGGTACAGTCCTAATTAATAATGATGAAACTATTGTTGAGAATGTTCTTTATGTAGAAGGGCTGAAACATAATTTGCTAAGTGTGAGCCAGCTATGTGATCAAGGCTATGATCTCAGTTTTAACTCTAATGCTTGCTCTATTAAAAAGGGAATTGATGTTATAGCAAAAGCTACTAGAGCAGCAAATAATCTTTATATTCTTGATGATTCTAATGATGAGACATGTTGTTTAAGCAAGGTAGAGGATGCTTGGCTTTGGCACAAGTGGTTTGGGCATGTTAACTTTGATAATCTTATTAAGATCAGCAAAAAGGAGGCTGTTAGAGATATGCCTATGTTAGAAAAACCAGCAGATATAGTTTGCAAAAATTGTCAAGAAGGCAAACAAACTAGAGCTTCTTTCAAACAAAAAGATGAATTCAGCAATAGGCCACTTGAGTTTATCCATACGGATCTTTGTGGACCAACAAGGGCAGCAAGTTTTCAAGGTGAGAAATATTTTATGCTTTTAATTGATGACTTTACACGCATGACATGGGTTACATTCTTAAAAGAAAAATCAGAAGCTTTAGAGAAGTTTAAGATTTTTAAAAGTCTGGTTGAAAATGAAATGGACTTGAAAATCAAATGCTTGCGTTCTGATAATGGGGGAGAATTCACTTCTAATGAGTTTGTCAAGTTTTGTGAGCTACATGGCATTAAGAAACAAGTTTCAGCTCCAAGAACACCATAACAAAACGATGTAGTGGAAAGGAAAAATAGAACCGTTCAAGAAATGGCTCGTTGCATGATGAATGAAAGTAAGGTAAAAGATATATTTTGGAGAGAGGCTGTCCACACTGCTGTTTATATTCAGAATAGAACATTGTTGAGACCAAAGCTCAAGAAGACTCCCTATGAACTTTGGAAAGGTAAACCAGCCACTGTTAAGTACTTTAAAATTTTTGGGAGTCCATGCTACATTAGGAGAGATGAAGATAACTTGGGTAAGTTTGAATCTAGGGCTGATGAAGGTATCTTTTTTGGCTATTCTTGTAAGAGTAAGACATTCAAATGTTACAATAAGACTGCATAAATTAGTAGAGAGTGCTAATGTCAAGGGTTATGAAGTTACTAATCAATTTGATAAGAATGATGATAGCCCCGAAGAAGGTGAAACTCAAACCAGCCTTGTGGTAGCTTCTAAAATTCAAACCAGCATTGCTGTACCTTCCTCTCCTCCACATGTTCAAGCTGAACAGCCAGCAAGAGTGGTGAAAGTGATAAAGGTAAAGTACAATCTACTCACGAAAAAACTGTTCCTACATTTATTGATGTTGAAAATCTTCATGATAATTCTGGAAGTGATTCTCAAGATGAACATGATGCCTCTAATTTCAAAACTCCCTCTAAGTTTGTGCAAAAGAATCATCCTTTTGATCAGGTTATAGGTGAAAGGCAAACTAGAAATGCTAGGAAAAATGTCAACTACTTTGAGGATGATGATTTCTCACTTATCTCTATGATTGAGCCTAAGTGTTTTGAAGAAGCAGCTGTAGATAAACATTGGGTGGCTGCTATGAAAGAGGAGTTGGATCAAATAAAAAAGAGCAATACTTGGGAGCTTGTTCCAAGACCTATCAACAAGAACGTGATAGGTACAAAATGGGTATACCGGAACAAGGTAAATGAAGATGGTAAGATTATTCGAAATAAGACACGTTTAGTTTGCAAAGGTTATTCTCAGATTGAAGGTGTGGATTTTAGTGAAATCTTTGCACCGGTTGCAAGGTTAGAAGCAATCAAAATTTTTCTTGCTTTTGCTTCTTTCAAGGGCTTTAAAGTTTTTCAAATGGATGTCAAATCTGCCTTCTTAAATGAAGATTTAATTGAGGAAATTTATGTTGAACAACCGGAAGGTCTGATTTCTGAAAATATAGACTATGTATGCAAGCTGAAAAAGGCATTATATGGACTCAAACAAGCTCCTAGAGCTTGGTATGACAGGTTGGATAACTATTTGCAGCAGCAGGGCTTCAAAAAGGGATATGTGGATAGCAACTTGTACGTCAAAGAGGAAGGTAACAACATTCTTATTGTTGTTATTTATGTTGATGATTTGATTTTTGGGATTGATAGTGTCAAGATGTCCAAGACATTTGCTGCGTGTATGAAAAATGAGTTCGAGATGTCTATGATGGGTGAGCTAACATATTTTCTTGGGCTGCAAATTAATCAGTCTTCTAAAAGTATTTTTATTTCCCAAGCCAAGTATGTTAGGGAGTTGCTCAAAAGATTTAAAATGGAAGATTGTAATCCGGTTAGCACTCCAATGGAAATCGGATGTAAATTAAGTAAGGAGGATGTGTCTCCCTTTGTTGATTAGTCTTTTTATAGATCCATGGTAGGAAGTTTGTTGTTTGTGACAGCCACTAGACCGGATATCATGCAGGCTGTGGGATATGTAGCCAGATTTCAGGCTTCTCCAAAACAAACACATGTTTCAACTGTTAAGAGAATTTTTAAATATCTGAAAGGTACAGTTGATTTTGGTCTTTGGTTTCCAAAGAGTTCTGATTTTCTTCTTACAGCATATACAGATGCAGATTGGGGAGGTTCAGTCGATGTGCTTTCTTTTTAGGTGGCTGTTTGGTTTCATGGCTAAGCAAGAAACAGTCTTGCACTTCGATATCCACCGTTGAGGCTGAATACATTGCAGCAGTTTCTTGTTGCACTCAGGTAATTTGGATGAAGAATACTTTACATGATTATAAGCTTGAGATTACTAATCCTATTTGCATTTTCTGTGACAACACAAGCGCAATTGACATTTCGAAGAATCCTGTGATGCAGTCTCGAACCAAGCACATACTAATTAAGTATCACTATTTGAAGGAGCAGATTGCAAATAATGTTGTTTAGCTGAATTATGTTTGTTCTTAGGAGCAAATTGCGGATGTGTTTACTAAACCTCTACCCCGAGATCGCTTCGAGTATCTTCAAAGCAAGCTTGGTGTTATTTCACCTAAATGAAAGATTCGTCTCCAACACTTCATTGCTATATCTTTCGAAGTATTGTTGTGTTCCAGTTTCATAGTCATTGATGACAATGGGGGAGTAGATCTTATGGGGGAGTTCGTTTCAAATTTGGTAGAGTTGTTTTCAGTTGGCTTAGTTTTGTGGGGGAGCTGTTTCAGAATTGTTTCAAAATTGGCAATGGTTCAGATTTGGTTTTCAGAATTGTTTCAGAATTGGCAATGGTTCAAATTTGGTTCACAGAATTGTTTCAGAATTGGCAATGGTTCAGATTTGGTTCAATTGTTCCAGTTTTGTTTCAGGTTTGCCATCAATGACAAAAAAGGGGGAGATTGTTAGTTTCTTGTCATTAATGAACCAGTATATGTTGCTGATGTGTAAGTCGATTGTTCAGATGTGTGGAACATTTGACATGTGTCATCACACTCCTTGTTTTGTTTGTTTTAGGGAGGATTCACATAAGACAATCTGTTCTCTGTGAGAATGATTGTAAACTCCAAATATCTCTTGCCATGTGTGAGAATGCATGTTCCTCTTTAAGGAAAATTCTTTTTGCTGTGTGTAGCCGTGTGTATTGTTTTGGCTGGTTACTAAACGAAATCATTCTCCATACGTTTGGTGTGTAAAAGAAAGAATGTTCTGTTCTTTGTTGGATTTATAACATATGGCAATTTTAAAAAAAGACCATTAACCATAGCAGCTGCCGCTAGAACCAAAAATACGACCACAGTCTTTACCGACGGGAGGCTAAGGAATACAAAAGGGAGTGTAACGACAAGTGAACTGGTTACTAGATATATATAGATGTGTAACGACTCGTAAGAGAAGCACAAAAATCTCAGGCGTCTTCTTCAGTGACCACTGTCGAAGAAGTTTATTGACGCCAACCAAAAAGCATGTAAAAGAGATAGGCGTTGTTGGTTCCCAAAACCGCAGATTGGAAATCCTAGAGCCTGCCAACTCTCCACTAGAATTCCAAATCAATTTTGGCCAACGAACGGGAATACTTCAAACTCCCCTACTCTTTAGGCTTAGCTACACCTAGGCGGGTAAACCTTTACTTCAAACTTGATCACTTGGTTCGAAGCTCTTCTATAGCGAATTTAAGCTGGTGAGTTCCTTGGTTGGCAAAATCCTTGAACTCGATCAAAATAAAGTTGAATGCTGAATGTTTGAATTAAAATGTTGTGTAATGATTAATAAGGTTTGTAGGAAGGATTTGATAAATTTTCTGACTTCATATATAAACCCAATATTTCAATAATAATAAGACCAGTGCCTCTGCTTATTCGGGCAATAGAGTCAACTTCAATGAAGGTTTACGTACAACTTTATAATGTTCAAAGCATTTATATTGCTAATCAATTCAATAATCAAGACGCGACAAATCAAATATTTACGCAACCCTAAATTAATCCAGATTGAATTCAGGAGGCTATTTGACCGTATCCACTTATCTGATATTTAAATTGTATACAATATTCAAAATAATAATTACAAAGGACGGTTCATCTGCAGTTTAATTCTCCATGCCTTTAATAATAAACAAAGGGTATTTTATTTTATTATTAAAATAAAATAAATTTATATTTACAAAATCATATTATAACCCTTATCCGTCCATACAAAATAAATATATAAAAAATGCTTCTTCTTTTTCGATCTCCCTATCTATCCAATTATACAATCCCTATTTATACTTGGTTTTATAAAGTGACGTGTCTTTTCAACATCAAAAGTCACGTCTCTTTTATTAAACAAAAGGAAGGTTTTATATTTTCAACTAATCACCAACATAAAATAATATTATTTCTAAATCTTCGACAACGATGCACATATCGGATTTCCTTTTTTATTTTTACCACTGCAAATATATGTCTAGTCTATCATCCTTCGCAATTCCATTGTTTTGTCCATTTTTGACATCTGCATTTAGCAGTTTCCACTACCTTCCTATTTCAAGCTCCAGAATAGCAGCTTTAAGGCACTGTGGATGACCTTTCGAAGAAAATTTAATCAACGTACTTGGTGTGTTCATGAATTCCCTTGGACGAACACGTAAGTCTTACACTGGCCCAGAAAGAACGTCTCACTAATGTCAGGTCCAGCTCCTCTTACGTGACTTTGTCTTCTTTAGATGGCTTGAAGTACACATCCACAGTATCAGTTACTTTCAGGAATTACGTCTAGGGGCGGGTTGAGGCAATATGTGTGATAAGCGTCATCACAACCATCACAAAGGACAATATCGACATCATTCTCATCCATAAAACAGCTTCTACAAAGACACGAAGGGCATATAACGTTGGGTGGTATTGCAGAAGATGAAATTCACCAAAAAATCATTTTGCATCTCTGCAAAAATCTGGGAGGCAAGTCGACCAGAAAACGAGACAAGGGAGATATTCTCAGACATTTCATTTAGCATGACTCGAAAAGGGTCCATTGTTAAATATTCTTCCAAGAGCTGATAAGTAAGCCTTAAGACGTCAAACAGCTGCTGCAACTCCATAATAGTACATATATCCGTCTAGGTGTAACAGAATACTTGTCTGCATTGTTAGAGGCAAACATAAATGCTGGATCAAGTAACTTGCTGGCAGCACGACTCTTGTAGTATGCAAATATAATCTCAATGAGTTTGAAGACTAGTTGATCAAAGCATAAATTTACCATGAATGGCATGTTTGTAGATGCAGCCTATTTGGCGACGCTTTGTCACAAGAATGAGATAATATGGCTCCACAAACTTGATACATCCTGTCACTTCAAGTGTTGTATGCTTTGATACAACCTCCATTCCAACAGACTTCCTTAGTAGAGGAAGAACACAAGCATTTGTTCCCAAGGATTTGTTCATGGCCATATACAACAGATGCAAATCATGCCTGGTATTCATATGTCCAATCGATGCTATCACTGAATCAATATTCTGATAATTCTCCCTTTGGTGTGCTATTTGAGACTCTAAATTTGCAACATTTTAGAGATCCATCAGGCGTTTTTTATTCTAAATACAAGGGTGTATTCTTAAACAAAAAACGACATTCAAAAACATATATGCATCTTCAGGCATCCGGTGCGAACGTTTTTTGTGTGAATCATAATGTGAGAATAGGTGTCGTATGAAGCTCGAATAGAATACATAAGGGATTGCACGGGGAGTTAAAAAAATACTCTTTCATCTAAAAACAAATGTGCCGAAAAAGTCTTGTCGGGACTGTGTGGAACGAGGAGTAACCAAAAACCGTAAGGCACTAAAACACGGGTATGCTGCGTATCAGAGTGTTAGTCGAAGAAAAATGGAGTAACGCATAATATATACACAGTGTGGTGGGGAGTTGAAAAGATAGCAAAGTGGGTGCTAAAAACGCAGGTGATGTTAAAATAGGAGATTGGATAATAAGGGAGTTAGAACAGATGCGACCAGTGATACAAAATGGTGGAAACGGCAGTGAAAGAGGATATACTGTTCTCGTAAACAATTTCTGAATATATACAGGATATACTGACAGCTAGGAAAAACAAGAAAAGTTACAGTTGTATGCGGCTAAGACAGAATCAAGCTTTGAAGATTAGAAGCTGTTCTAAAGAGGAGTTACGAAGAGCTCATATGAAAAATAGTAACGTTAACTATCTCAAAAAATACTGAGTGCGACTGTCTTGATTCTTTTGAAGAGATACGTATACAGCATAAGTGCTACAAGAGACACAGTGATTTGGGATTGAACAAAGCTTTGTGAACTAGTCTTTAAAAGGGAGCTCTGCAGCATCAAAAACCAAGTGTGAGGTCTATGACAGAAGAAATGACAGACACATTATGCATATGTAAGAGACATTGAGAAATAAAGAACTCTGGTGGTGATGACAGTATAAGGATGGTTCTTGCAGCTGGGACTGTAAAAGAGTGACAAAATTGATAAGTTATAGAGAGGACTAATAGTGAGGGGGAGCTTATTCCTAAATACACAGACGACCCTCTTAGTCAAATCTCAGTAGTTCTATAGCGTCTTCATAATCCAGTGAAGACACATATTGTATGTATGTTTTTAATCATCTATCATTTGCAACGAAGGTAGCTGCCTTCTAAATCAGGTTGGAGCCTGATCTTGAACATTTGAGGAGAGTTGTAGCTCTCAGTTGTAACGGGTTGTTGCCCATTGGATTAGTGATGCCGTGGTTTTTTCCGTCTTGGGTTTCCACGAGATAATTTTGCGTGCCTTGTCTTCTTTGCTGTGTGCTCTTTGTTTTCTGCTGCTTAGTTTTAAAAGTGTGTTAAAAACTAATTCACCCCCTCCCCCTCTCAGTTTTGTGCGTTTTTCAACATTTGCACTTGTTGCCAGATATACCTATGTCAGAGCAGTCCTAGCCATAACAACAACCAAATGATGGAAAGTCCATCAGATGGATGTAAAGACTGCATTCCTAAATGGGAAAATAGAGGAAGAAGTCTACCTAGAGCAACCAGAAGGATTTAAGATACAGACTACAAATTCTCATGTGTGCAGATTAAAGAAAGCCCTCTACGGACTTAAACAAGCCCCCAGGGCATGGTATGAGAGAATCGATAGATATCTCATGGAATTGAGATTTTCTAAGAATGATGTAGTGTTAAGTTTTAGGATCGTTGCAAATGTAATAGCACTATCTTATTGTATGTGTTTTCTAAATGCAAAAATCTCTTGCATTTATATTGAGAATGAGCCAAGAAGAGACTTGTCCCTTCACGAGACATGTCTATTCATTATTATGTAATTAATATAATGACAATTATGATTATATATATATAATATCTCTTGAGTATTATCTTAATTTCTCTCATATTTACATAATAATTTTATATATATATATATATATTAGTATATATACATCTCATATATACTAAATATATATACATATCTTTACTAGTATTGACTTATAGTGTTTATTCGACTGAAGCTACAAAACATCAACACTCCCTCTTAGCTAGGGAGGATAAATCAATCCAATGTCAACACTTATGATCTCTCACCATAGCTACACAAAACTGCTATAATCATTAACACTCCCTCTTAGCTAGGGAGGATAAAAATATTACCTCAAGGTAATATGTGAGTATAGATAATCATTTAAAGTTTATATCATTTTATTGATATTACGAGTAATGACTCTTCAAGTATCAAGTCCATGATACTTAGCAAGTACTCGGAGCAATAGTCTCCAAATATCAACTCACAAGATATTCACCTAATTGCTCAAAATGATTATCATGAGTAATGTTCTCCAAGTATCAAATCCATGATAGTCACCCAAGTACTTAGAGTAATGGTCTCCAAATATCAAGTCCATGATATTTACCAAGTACTCAATGTGAGTATAGATAATCATTTTATATTTATATCATTTTACTGATATTACAAGTAATGGCCCTCAAGTATCAAGTCCATGATACTTACCAAGTACTCAGAGCAATAGTCTCCAAATATCAACTCACAAGATATTCACCTAATTACTCAAATGATTATCATGAGTAATGGTCTCCAAATATCAAGTTCATGATATTTACCAAGTACTCAATGTGAGTATAGATAATCATTTTATATTTATATCATTTTACTGATATTACAAGTAATGGCCCTCAAGTATCAAGTCCATGATACTTACCAAGTACTTAGAGCAATAGTCTTGAAGTATCAACTCACAAGATATTCACCTAATTGCTCAAAATGATTATCATGAGTAATGGTCTCCAAGTATCAAATCCATGATACTCACCCAAGTACTCAAAAATATCTAGTATGGTATGTGCCCTAGTATCACATATGTGATACTTACCATATAGACTGATCATGTCATGTCTATAGATACTACGTCACATAATATCCACCATGAAGATCTCTAAATCATCTATGGTTTATTTAATGATATCAGCCTTATGATATCTACCATGATGTCTAAGAGATCCTAACCATCATGACATGTCCAGGGATATCAAGTTACATGATATCCATCATGATGGAGATGTTTGCAAAGTCGTCACCTCACAACATCAATCAAATACAAGTGGTCATTATCGAAATGTCGTCACCTTTCTCCAATGTTCATAGGAGGGCCCATAATTCTTGGAGTTATACACATGAAATCCACCTTGACTCATCTCAGAAGGTGGATCCATCATGGCTCATCCAAAAGGGGGAAACAAGGGCTTTCACCTTAGACTTCTCTCTCAAAGAGAAGAATGCAATAACATACAAGATAATAGATCATAGATGTTGAAACTCCTTTTCATCTAAGGCTTCATTCTCCAACATACCAAGTTTATCTCGAAGGTACACAACCTTCCCTCTAGCAAGAAACTTGATGAGAATATCAGCCATATGTTCTGTAGTGATAATGTACCCTGAATAGCATACTTATGCACTAATCTCTTATATAGTTTGCATCTCTCTAGGTGAACCCCAAGTTATGTAGGAGTTAGCATAAAGACATTTTAGCCAGCACACATGAGACTCAATCTCATGATCATAGTCCTCTGGATGCTTCCTTTAAGGTTTTGTAACAACCTACTCACCTCCTCGTCCAAGGTTGTTTTTAGATGAACTATCATACTCCCTCTGAGTCTAATATCAACCTTCTGCGAGCAAGTCGTGTCTTTGTTCTTTAGTCTGTATTAAGCTCTTTTCTTGAATGCCGAACCATCTATCTCGGAATATCATGAACTAGATATCTTCATAAAAGTCTTCTAGCTCACATACATGGAACTGCATCATTTTAATCGCAATTCTTTTTCCTTTTATAGTTTCCTGGTCACTAGGGAAACCATCTTGATATGGTTTACTCCCTCGGAATCAATATGACCTAAATCCTTGGAAATCAAATAAGGTAGATCCTCTAGATGTTGTATTGAATCCCTCTGAAGCTTTGAGTACTAACATCAACATTTAACCTTCTTGTCCAAGGTTGCCTTTGATGGTTCATTAGATTTCTTCTGAATATGATATCAACTTTCTGACCTTCTCGTCCAAGGTTTCCTTTGATGGTTCGTCAGACTTCTTTTGAATGTGATATCAACCTTCTGACCTTCTTGTCCAAGGTTGCTTCTTTAGGTTTGTCCCTCTAAATGATATTTTCTTTCTTTGAAGAAATGTTTCAGCCATCAACTCAATCCCATTACTGCAAGCATCAAGCTCTTTATCTCTTGAATGAAATCACATATGTCTCTTGATTCGTCCTGAAAGTATTTCAAATAGAGATTACAAATAGTTCATAAAACTAAATTATCCCAAAGAAATATTAATGATAAAAGCATACAAGATTTTCTATCCCAATGTTATAGTATGAATTAATAACTAAATTTTTGTTTTTATTTTTTTATGAACATTAATCAACATGGAATACTTATCTCTTGATTAATGTAATGATCTTTTTCTTATTTTTACTATAAATTTTTTTTGTAGCTTTTAGTCGAAGAACTCTCTTTGTTCAGAAATTTGCATAGACTCATACACAATCGATCATAACTTTTGAAGCTAACATTTTCTCTTCGATCGCTTCGGTGAGATTCTTCTAAATTTGATTATCACTAGCATATCCAAAATTTAGCGAAATCCAACGGTGCATTTGTGAGATATGGTCCTCGTACTAAGACTGTATTTTCTGAGACAGTCACACATTAACCATCAACAAACTAGTGTTTTATATTTGCAACTTGGCTCTGATACGATGTTAAGTTTTAGGATCATTGCAAATGTAATAGCACTATCTTATTGTATGTGTTTTCCAAATGCAAAAATGTCTTGCATTTATATTGAGAATGAGCCAAGAAAAGACATGTCCCTTCATGGGACATGTCTATTCATTATTATGTAATTAATATAATGACAATTATGATTATATATATATATAATATCTCTTGAGCATTATATTAATATCTCTAATATTTACATAATAATAATATTTATATATATAGTAGTATATATACATCTCATATATACTAAATATATATATATACATATCTTTACTAGTATTGACTCATAGTGTTTATTCGATTGAAGCTACAAAACATCAACATGTAGATCCAAATCTCTACTTCAAGCAAAGTAAACGTGATATGTTAATATTGATCTTGTATGTTGGTGATTTGTTAATTACAGGAGAAGATCATCTTATTGATCAATGTAAAAAGGACCTTGCTAAAGAGTTTGAAATGAAGGATTTAGGCCTTCTACATTAGTTCCTTGGATTGAAAGTCTGGCAAAGCTCATACACCATTGTGCTAAATCAAAGAAAGTACACCTTTGACATATTGAAGAGATTTGGTATGATGAATTGCAGACCATGTCTTGTCCCATGGAAACAAACCTTCATAAACTAAAGGAGGCAGCATCAGATTCTCCATTTGCAGATTCTACCCTCTATAGGCAGATAATTTGATCGTTGATGTACTTGGTTAATACCGGACCAAATATTTGCTATGTAGTAAATGCTTTGAGTCAATTTATGTGTGAGCCTAAGGAGATACATCTTATGGCTGTGAAACATATTATGAGATGCCTTCAAGGTACTCTAAATTATGGACTCAAATATGAGAAAGTCAACTTGAATGTACATGGATTCACAGATTCTGATTGGGCCGGAAGTATAACTAATAGAAAAAGCACCTTAGGTTGTTGCTTCAGTTTGGGATCTGCCATGATATCTTGGATGTGCAGGAAACAATCTTCAATGGCTTAGAAATCTACAAAGGCCGAATACATTACAGCCTCTATGGGAGCAATAGAAGTAGTATGGCTCAGGAAATTGCTTGTGGGATTATTCGGTGAGCCCTTGAAACCTACTGCTATCCATTGTGATAATCAGAGTTGCATAAAACTTTCTGTAAATCCGGTATTTCACGATAGATCCAAGCATATAGAGATTTCTTATCATTATGTGAGAGACATGGTGGATAGGAATGTGATTCAGTTGGAATATATCAATACAAGAGATCAGACAGTAGATATACTCACCATTGCCAGAATAAAAGTTGAACACTTCAGGAAAGGTCTTGGTATGATTGAATTGTAATTTATTGTAATTCTTACTGATATATATATAAATAAGATGTTTAATGTGTAAACTTCTTTTGTCATGTGTTGATATATGACTTTATGGGCTCTACCCCGTGTGTTCATCTCTAAAAGGTGACGATCATTTGGAAATGAACACTTGTACTCAAATGTTATAAGATGATGATCTTGTAATATTGATATCATGCTGACTTGATATCATTCATGGATGTGCCATGATTTGTTATGGTGGACATTATGTGATGTAATGTTAGTGCACACACCATAGCTAGGATGTATAAGGAGAATATAATATTCTCAAGCATATCATCCTTTAAGTGTCACGAGTTATGTGATACTTATCATCACGTGTTATGTGATGTTTGTCTTCACGAGATATGTGAGACTACTTATCACGTGTTATGTGATACTTATCATCACGTGTTATGTGATGTTTGTCTTCACGAGATATGTGAGACTTCTTATCACGAGAAATGTGATATATATGATTTTATCTTATCTAGCTAAGAGGGAGTGTTGTTGCTTATAGCCTCGATCAAATAAATTCATTAATGCATATATCAATTAGAGAAATAATAATGAAGCATCGATCATATTACACACACACACACACACACACACACACACATATGATGATAATTATTATTATCATCATATATATATATAAATATATATGGTTCCTATCGTGCTTTATATATTCTCTCTTATAAACTCGATTGCCATATGAATAGTAATTGATCAACCCAATTATTAATAGATAGTAATTATACTATAATTGGTATCGACCAAATACTATTAGTTGTAATTGGTGTTGAATCTGCGTCAACTCGATATACATTGAATCGGTATTTAGTTTGAAATGGTGTCGACCGATAAACAAATCGGGATGCTTTACCATAGGGTGTGACTATTAAGTCACGCCTATGATAGGCGTGACTCCTCAAGGAGTCACGTCTATCATAGACATGACCAATCATAGACCACCATGCTCATATAATTGGTATGACTGTTCATTACAATGCACCGAAATCAATAAGTGCAGAGTACTGTAAACAGCAACACAGTTGTGGATATATTTCTTACAAGATAAGCATAGCAAATACAAGTTATTGTATTTACTTACATTCCAGTCTTAGACTTCTGCAAATAAACATCAGCACAGTCAGATTCAACATATATATATAATCAACATTGCATATTTAAATCAAAATTGAAACTTGAATAATAAGTTTGCATAGAATTAACAGTACCAACGATATGCACAGTTGTGTTGTATCTTTGCATTGGTAAGTTTATAACATACATTTGAAGGAAGCATTGAATTTTGGTGGCCAATAGTACAAGGAGGGGATGTGCTGTATAATTGGGTCATAGAGGAGGGAGCATAAAACTAATTCCAATAGTTCTAACACTTTTTTAAGGGCTGTACAAAACTACAGGCTTGCATAATTGAGTCATATGCTTTCAAGGATCAATTAAAAGTCTGGGATGTATGTTTGAAGGCAGCATGCAATGTTGATAGCCAATGGTATGAGCACAGGATGTGCTGTATGATTGGGTCATAGGAGTGGGGAATGCATGAAAGGCAGTTGTACAACATGTGAGGCCTTATTCCAATATCTTTAATAGGGCGATGAACATAAGTTTTTCGCAGTCTATGAGAGTAAAAAAGCTTCTGGAAAAGTAAAGTTTGTATTTTCAGTTCATGTTAAAAATGTTTTGTATAACACCCCATGATCCATCATCAAGATGGCAAGAAGAAAATGATAAGAGGATTGTGTTGTCCTCAAATTTTGAATTCACAAAATTGGGGCAACCCTATGGAAATTTTCGTAGTTTAAACTCTATAAGGTGTTTTCTTGGTTGTGTGATTTGTTTTTTTTTGTTTTTGTCCTAGATTGTTGCATTTTGAATGCCGCTCGTTTCGAGCTATCTTAGGCTTCAATTGGAGTTGTATTTCAAGAGATATCAAAGAATTAAGTACATTGCAGGTGGGCTTTTAAAGCCTGACTGCATATCTTCATTCCTTGATTAAAATCTTGCATAAGTGGGCTTTTTGTTGGTCTTTACATGACATCTTGGGTATCATTTACATGCAATTTGGACTTAAAACTCCACCTTACATATTTGTGACGAAATATGTTAACTTTTATGAAGATTTTAATACGTTAGTGGGCATTTTAAGTCTTATTACATGTTTTATCTTTAAAAGGTTTAAATGCGTGTAAATACACATGATAAACCTGTTTTTAAAAGAGATCTTTTTAAACTTATGTTTATAGGTGGGCTTTTTAAGTTCACTTAAAAATATTAGTTTGAATAAACATAGTTTGATCACTAATCATTATAGGTGGCGATTTTAGGAGTCATTACATGTTTTAAAATGACTTGCAAATGCTTCTAAAAAGTTCGTCCATTGCTTATGGGTGGCGATTTTTACTTACAATGCATATTAGAAAGCCTGTGTTATGTTTAAATGACTTGTAAAGGTCCATGAAAAGTTCGTTGCTGCCTATGTAATGGCATTTTAATATGTATTGTTTTCTCCAAAACCCGTCGTCGGTTTTGAAGGGCATTATATGTGACTTTTTAAATATGTTATATGCACTAAAAGAATCTGTTTGTAGGGCATAAGTCACGTGAGAGGTCATTTCTAAAGCCCGTCGTTGGTTTATAAGGGCATTTCTTGAAGTTAAAACATATGCAAACTGGTTATAATAACCCATCGCTGCTTTTTTATTGTAAACTCTAATTCCCAGCACTTGTATCGTGCATGGAAAAGCCCGTCTAGGGCATTATGATGCGATTTTTGCAAAGCCTCATTTTAAAACATGTATTGCTAATTGCAAAGCCCATCTAGGGCATTATCAAACGCATATTGCAAAGGAGGTAATGGCATTTTAAAGTTGCAGCATCTCTTTCAAATCCTGTGTAGAACAGAAATGTGACTTTTAGAGCAAGGAGAAGACATTCGTACTTGCAGCGTCACATGAGAAACCCGTCCAAATTCAAACACATCCATTTGCATTTTGTAAACATCAAAGCAAACTACGTTTTTATCCAAGGGTGCCGTTTTTCTGATCTATTGCATTCTCTTGTGATTTGGAGTTTGAATGAGTCTTTCGGTTGCTACAATCTTGGATTTCGGTTTCCCTTTTGTGCCATTTGTCAAAGAATAATTCCAGATCTGCAAATTGCATTCAATAGGGGAGGTTGTTCAGTTTGTTTTGACTTATTATTTCTTCAAAGTTTCCCTTATGTGCCTGCGTTGAAGGATTCTTCAGCTCACAATTGCATTTTGGCTTTATTTTACAATATTGGCACCTTCACAGGCAGAGTATGGATGCTAATCATAAGGCAGGCAGATCTGAGAATTTTTCAACGGCAAAGAAATCATGGCAAAGATTGCATAGTGATGAAGGAGAATGCAGTCCAAAAATCAGAAAATGGGAGAAGGCAATATTTGTGAAGACAATCACAATGTGTGATGTTTCAGTCACATCTAATGATGGCAATTTTAATGGATAACTTCAGACTTTGAGATCAGATATAAAAAACCTCATGTTGTTATGCTTTCATAGCTGTTCCAGTGTGTTCATAGTTGTTACATGTAGTGACTTGCTAGTGGAGGCAAATAGGAAGGTTGCAATTTTGGTCTTCTTTTCTCAAACACATTGCAAGTTGCGTAAAAATAATAATTACACAGACTCTCTCCTCAAATGTTATAAGTTACAAAGAAAGAATCTTCCCTCAAAAGTATTATTTCCCTGTTGCTAGTAACGATGCAAATTTTTCCCACAAAAGTTGAATTCAAAGTTCTTCCCACAAAGGAAACAATACAAGGATTTTCCCCTTGAGGCAGGAATGACCACATGATGGAGCCTACAAGGAGGAGAAAAGTGAAGGAGAGCATAGAATGCTTTCAAGGTAGGGATGGAAAGAAACATAGATGCTTTCCCAATAACCACCGTTATGTAGAACAATCAAGGATGCAGATTTGTATGCCAGTTCGTGATGCTTTCACCAAACTTGAACACTTCAATCATGGAGCATCCTGTAGCAACATGAAAACCGACTAAGAATGATATAATAGGAGTCGTGTCTTGGCGAACACTTAGTCATTTTCACATGCTTTCTAAACAGGTGTAATTTTAGTTGACAAATTACATGTAATTTGAAAACAATATGTAATTGTATGTGATAGTATCACCTGCAAAGCTGTAACATGTAATCACCTTGCAAGTGCATTAGGACTTGCAAGGTTGAATAAGTCAAAGTAGGAGTTTGAATAGGTCAAAGTTTGTTGGGTTTCTCCCACCTTTTTCTCTCACCTATAAATATGAGGGAGCTCATTGTAAATATTCATCTTTTGTTTTGTGCAAGAAGACTATGCTAAGATCTCGTGCCTTGAAAACTTTGTGTTTCTTGGTGCAAATTTTCTGAACTGAATAGAAGAAGCAAGAGTTCTCAAACTTTGTGTTGTGAATCTTGAGATTAGTTGATGTATTCTTATGTTGCATTGATTGATCATCTTTAATTCAGCTTATAGTTTATTTTATATAAATGTCTTGAGCATTCAATTCAGGTGTTTGAAGACTTTGTGCTTCAAAAGGAAGAACTGTTATAATTAATAGTGGCTGCAATTACTTAGAACTGAAGACTTTGAGCTTTAGTTATAAGTTTTTTTTACTAAGTTTGAGCGTATCCAATAAGAGACTTTGTGATTTATTGGTTATTTTGATTATTGAATCTTAATTTGGCATAATTGCAAGAGACTTTGTGTTCCTGTACTTATTCCACCAAATATAAAAGTAGACTGTTATTTTTGGAGTTCTTATGTCAACCCCCGAGCCACCGATATTATCGTAGCAGTAGCTACCTTTTGTTAAGTTTTTGTGTATGAATCATTCCTGAAAAAAGAGGAATTGATTAAGAAGAACCGCCCTTTGTTAATTTCAGTTAGGTCTTTGTTGAAGCCACCTACGGTAAGAAGGGAGCTTCTCCTATTGCTGAGAGGAGAGAGAAATCTCATGAGACGTTGCCTAAAATAAATGTTTCGTAAGTTTTAGTTTTAGTGACTTACAAAACTTTTATCCAACAAATTGCATGCTAGTTCTTTAACACAAAAAGCAACCAAATAAAAAAGTTTTGCAGAAAAATAAATAAATTCAGCGGGAAAAAACAATTTAATTTAAAGAGAGCTGAAATATCAATAATATTCAAAACCACAAAGAGGAGTAACATAAAGAAAAGCTCACCACCAACACCTAACAACATAATGACAACTAATGCTAGAGGAGAGGAAGGAAGCAAAATTGTAGGACAAGGCAAACAAGAAGAGAAGGGGAAGAGGGAGTGGAGCTGGAAAGAGGGACCAAGGGAAAGAAGGAAAACCAATTAGGAATGGGTCAAATGCGCTACACAGGGATGAAAGGAGGGGTAATGGCAAAGAAGAGGGCAATCATTATGTGAAGAAAAAAACAAAAGAGAGGGAAGACCGGAGAAAGTTAAGACGGGAAGAATCTTCAGGGGTTGAAAACTGAACCAATGACAACTGGAATCAACAGTTATGAGTGGTTTTAAAAATACAGAGTTTTTTCCAGAAACTTTATTGCCTTTATGACTGATATAAAATAATAGTTCAATGTCACCCTTAACTTTGGCATCACATTTATCATATCTATCTTCACTTTCATCTCCTCTTGTATACTTCTGTTTTCCCTACTTACAGTCACTTTTTAAAAAAAACTTTTATTTTTGATTTGAAAATATTCATGTGTCCTTTTTATAGGTTGACTTTTTGCATCAGATGTAATGATTTTATATTTTGTATTTTCTTGGGTTATATCTATAAAACCACTATAGTTAAATAATATTTAATTGACTTGATTTGAACATTGAACCCATCAATGTTTGTGTTCCTTTCAACCTTATTATTTTCCTCCTCCTAGCTTGATCATGTTTATCAGTTATGGTCTCAATCTGAAGTCTATATAATTTTAGTTTTGACTCATTCATTGCATCATTGCATATGGTACCAGCTTGATTCTCCAGTTGCATTGTCTTGTTAGCCGTTTATGATTTAGGGCCCTAGCTAGAGGACTTCAATTTTTCTTGGCTTTATTTCCTATCCACATACATTTTAATACAAATGTACTTTACTTAAATTCAACCTACTTAGGTTCTTGTCATCTCCATGCTTACTCTGCCACTTGAACACAAAGTGCTCTTGATTTGAAATCTGTGTGCCATAAGTGTTAATTATTGCTATGCTTCTTCTGTCTTTGCATGATGTTGATATTTTTCCTTAGTTCTCATGTTTGATGTTTTGCTTCATGACTGGTACATTCTTGAACTTTTGTGTTGGATTTTCATCATTCTTGCCATTATTTATATTTTATATACTTGGAGGGAACATTGCATGCGCTGTGGACTGTTCCAAATGACTCACTGTCATTGCCTTCCTTTCCTTGTCTCTTGTTACTCCTTTTTCTTCAGTCTCAATAATTTCTAGATGATCACAATCAGGTTAAAAAATTATTTAATCCTCCATCTGCCAATGGAAGAGGACTACTATTGAAATTGCTTCATCCATGGTGCATGGCTGCAACTCATACATTCATCTATTATTAGGCTATATTGTGCCTCCATTTGGGTCATCATTATCTTCATTGTCTGTTTCTGAAGAAATAGGCAAGTCAACCTCCTCATCGAATGATGGATTTTGAAGTTTATTTTGTACTTCTTGTCTTTGTTCTCTATATAGAAAAGGTTTTTCCTGCAATTATGATCTGCCTTGGTTGCTTTTAACTAACTATAACCCAACAATGCCTAATAGGTAGATAACCATCAGGTTAAATATGAATATTTGGGATCCAATAACCTTTTATTCCATGAATACACACATGACTTTGATGCCGTACTAATCTGCACCAACAAACTGTTAATGTTTTCAGATTATAGCAAGGAATATACAATCTATAGAGGTCTTTCAAATGCTAAGACATAGGATATAATAAATATTCACAATTAAGGAAAGATAATACCCGGATTTGAAGGTCTGAATTTATCCTTTGGTTGGCTTCAAATCTGCACTTTGTATTCTTCAAATTTGTCCTTCAATGTTGCCTTCGAGCACTGATGTGAATCTGTTCTTGAAGGTCTTCAATGAGCTATCAAATTCGTTCTTCTAGGGCTGTTCTAATTCTGCCCTAGTTCGCCCTTGATGTCTGCCCTAATTCGCTCTTCTAGGGCTACACAATTTTCCTTCTATGGCTGCTCAATCTGCCCTTATATGTCTGCTATGATCTGTACAATTCGCCCCTCTAGGGCTGCTTAATTCACCACAATAGCAGATGTAATTTCTGCTTGATCTGCCCCCTTTTATGCTTCTTGTTTGCTCTTGAATCTGCTACTTAAGGCTCCAATTTGATCCTCTAATTTACTTCTCAAGTTCGCCTAAAGAAGTTTGATATAAATCGCTCAATAGGCAATGTAAATCTGCCCAAGTACTTTTGCTCATCCAACGATCTTGCTGAAGGAAGAAGGCAACACTATGTTTTTGGCCGCTTCTTAACTTCTCCAAGTCGCTCTAATATATGAGCTTATTAAGATAAACTCTTGGCCTCCCAAGCTGGCTGACTTGGGCCCATAATAATAATACATTCTTTTATATTATTTGCTCCATATTTAATTATTAAAATCAATCCTTAATAATAAATATAACCTTTTATATTTATTATTATTATCCAACTGATTTTATCATAATTAAATATATCAATAATATATCCAATATATTAATTATTATTATTGCCTCTTTGTCCAATGTGTTGATCTTTGCCGTAAAGGCCATAATATCAACACAAACTGGTAGGTCAGGGATCAAATTCTTGGCTTCCCAAGATTCTGGCTTATTTTCTCAGGGAGAAATTTCAACCGATCTCTTCTTTATTCTTGGGTCAGGGTACTGCACTTTCTTGGGTTTGTGACCACATAGTTGTCTTGACTTTGTCCTTTGCAGCATCAACCATGTGGAGATTCTCTCTCGAAGCTTCTTTAGGCATTTTGTCTCATCATGTTTACTTGGCTACACCACTTGCCAAAAAGTCTCCTATTATATAGGGGAGAATCTCATGTGATTTGTCCTCATTTATTGCACTTGTAAAACTGCACAATTGATAGTTTGAGGGTTGTATTGGGTCTAATTGCCTTCACAATTACTTTTGTACCATCCATTATTATCCCATTGGTTTTTGGGGTTTTGGCAATATGGTGGGTTTTGTGGATGGTTTACCTTATGTAAACTCTTGTTCTGCAGATTATACTTATGCTTTCTTGTTCTATCATTTTTTATAGTGCATTGCTCCTTTGCAGATATCATAAAACAGCTGCTTGGGGCAATTTTCTCTAGTAAGCCTTTCAATCTTATGGTGGGTGCACCACAAGTATTTGTTGCCTTTTTTCATGTCTTTTTCAATTTCTTCATCATTCTCAACATGCCATTTAAAGGGACAACATACATTTATGTTTATCTTGGTCACTTGTATCAGAGTTGTTGCTCTGTATTCTTGATCACATATGTGTTTGTTCATACTCTTGATGCCTGTTGCTCAGTCATAGGCATCTTCATATGCTGTTCATGGGACCACCTTCATCTTACTTTGCCTCAAGGATACCAACCATTCAATGAATCGTTGCTGCTTCAACCTGTCAGCTGGCTCGTTTTTTAATTTTCACAACAATTCCTTAAGCCTTATATGATAAGCATGTAGAAATCATGCCTAACTTTGTAATGTCCCCTTCAGAGATGCAAGCAGTTGGCAAGATCCTTAGGCTAATTTAATTTCCATAGGCCAAATGAGTTGTTGGTAAGGGAATAATTAATTAATTAAATTATTTGGTCTAAAAAAGTTACTTTGCAGATGACTTTTATTTAATTAATTATTTTTATTATGTTGGATAGTTTAAATTTAAAGTGACTTTTGTGGAGCCAAATTATAAAGTTAATTTATAGCCACTTTTGGAGGGAAATTAAAAGGTTATGGAAGATAATATTTTATTATTGCCAAAAAGCATATAAAAGGGGAGCTGAAAAAAATGGAAGTCCATTCTTGACTTTTCATTTTCTAAAGACAAACCCTATTGTGGAGATTGAAAATTTTGTTCAACTTTCAGCCCTAGGACAAAAACCGTACAATAGAGATTGGTTTCAAGGACAAAATTCTTTCTAGCCAATATTTTGGTGGATTCTTATAGGATTCCTAGGTGTGTCAAATATATTAATATTTTTATGGAGGTTTGTATTGAAGAATAAGATTATTTCTAAGATTTTTGGTATGGCTATTCTTTCTAGAGAGTTGGACCAGCATTGTATTCGTGTTCGGGGACAGGCAAGCTTCAACCAAATTACTAGACCACGAATCATATTTTGACTCTTAGAGCTATTATTGAGGAGGCCCACCATCGTTCTTTGAAGTTCTACTGCTGCTTTGTGGGCTTCCACAAAGCTTTTGATTCTGTGCCTAGGACCACTTATTTTCAGAGACTTCTTGACATTAGTATTTTTGAGATCCTTTTGACGACCATTATGAAAATTTATGAGAGGGTCCTAGGTTGTCTTAAGGCCCCCCACGGATTTGTTGAGTTTATCAAGAGTACCATTGGTGGTAAGCAAGACTACCCCCTTTCTCCCACCTTATTTGGTATTTACATTGATGAGTTGGAGGGATTTCTTCTGGAGTACTCTCATTTGATGGATGGTTGCCATCTCCACCAAGTTCTGATTTTTATTTTGCTCTTTGTTGATGATGTTGTTCCCTTGGCTTCTTCTCCCAAGGGTTTGCACAGGCAGTTGAATAGCCTTGCGGCTTTCTGTGAGCTCAGACAACTGACAGTTAATTTGGTGAAAATGAAGGTCACGGTCTTTAATTGCCTTAAGACTTCTCACCTTCACTTTTTCTTCAGAGGGGTGACTTGAGATCTTTTCTTCCTACACTTACTTGGGGGTCAAGTTCTTTGGCCCCTGGTTTAGTTTGAGACTTGCCCTTCGGCCACATATTAACAAGGGTTATGGTTCTTTGGCTCTTCTTGAGAGACATTGCTCTTGACAACACTTCCAGGACACCATGTACAAGATGACACTTATGGATACTCTGCTTAGGCCTACTGTTCTATTTGGTTCTGTGATTTGGGGGCCATTCCTTTTGGAGTCTGATTGGGCTTCTATGGAGCGGGTTCAAGTTCTTTGACACATCGTCAGATGCAAGTAGACTGTCCCTCATAATAATATTTTGGTTGAGTTTGGTGCTCACCCCTTCAAACTTGGGGCCATCTTCGACCTTGTTTGGTTCTTGCACCGCTTACGAGGTTTTGCTAATTCTTGGGAGTGGTGCCACATATACCCCTGCCTTGCTTATTGCTCTTTTGAGTCCATTGCCACTTCTATTTCTTCGGGCCGGGCCCGTGGTTGGTTTGTTGAGGTTTCGACTCTTCTTGGGTCTATTGGGATTGAGATGGATTGTCTCCCTCCCTTCCAGTACTCTCTGGATGCTCCTCACCATCTCCTCCCTTTTAGACAGGAGCTGAACATGCGTGTCAGAATTGATATTTACAGGCAGCTCATCCACACTACTTGGGTTAACCCCCATGGGGGTCTTTGCCCAAAGATGGCGTTCTATGCTGAGCACTTTTTGGAGTTGAGGGATGGACTCATTGTTCTTCCCCCTTACTTATCCCACCATTGGGCGCATTCCCCCCAGATCCCCCTAGGTTCCTTCAAGGCGGGTTCTTATCGTCTCTGCATTGAGACTGATCATTAGTTAGACAGAGAGAGCAGGATTTGCTGGTTATGCTATATGGGAGTGATTGAGATTGAGGAGCATTTCATTTTCCGTTGTCCTATATACTATGAGATCAGAGGCAAATTCGACTGCCACTTCAGAGGAGCTTAGTCCCTCTCCACTTTTTTTTGGATACATAGACCAGAGGTGCCTTGCTCTTTATATTCAGGAGGCCCCCAAGACCTAGCATCAACACCACGACACTTTCCAGTCTTGTCAGCTTATAACTTCCTTCCTTGGGATTCACTCGGCACGTGGAACCAAGCGCCAACTTGGTTCCCCTCTAGCCAATTTCGGCTTATGGTCTCCAGGAGGTGCTCTCTTCAGCAACGGAAGGGTCAGAAGTAGTCCAGACCTCCTACTAGCTCTTCTGGTCACCCTTTTGATTTGAGGTTTTTTTTTGGCGGTGCAAATTTGTAGCTGATGTTGGGGGTTTTCTTAGTTGGGATCTCCTCCTCCACTCTTCCTTTCTCTCCCTCTTTTGATTGTTTGCTTTTTTGTTCTTGTTGTTTTGTTGATTTTCTTCAAGTGTCTTTTAGCGTCCTTGCTGTGGGCTGGTCCCCTTTCTTGTTTTTTGGTCCCCTTTGACTAAACTGTAATTGAAGATTTCATTTTAATGGTAAATTTGATTGGAGTCATCGCTACATTTTGAATCCATTATTATTAGTTAATTCAATGAAGAAGTTTGCAATAGTTGGCCATTCCCTATTTTAAGATTAGTGCTAGCTGCACCATTAAGAAATGCTACGTTTTGAAATTGTAACATTTCCAAGGGGGCATGTGAATGAAGTGAGATTGTGGGAGTAGTAAGGGGCAGTGATTCACATTTTATTGCCTTGCTGGAGGTGACTTGGAGTCTTTGGAGGGGTGTGATAGCTGTGTGGGGAGGTGCCTAGATTAGGAAGGGGTTGTGAGAGCTCAAGCACATAATCACAACCATGTAAGTGTTGGCAAAATGGTCAACGCTCCCCTTGGGATTTGTGACAAGGACTAACCGGCTCCTATGGATTCTATAAGTCTAGTGGTTGTATCGGGCATTAACAGGTCAATCTTTTGGTGCAACAACCACACTTGTAATAAGTGGTATCAGAGCTTGGTCACATGTCCAAACCCCTCACATGTGCTGGGGGAGATTGTTGCAAGGTGTGCGCCCTTGGTCTCCTTGTGCAGTGCAACGCTCGGGTTTGTGAAATGGCTTAACTGCGTCTTGTGGATTCTAAAAGTCTTGTAATTGTATCGGGCATTAATAGGTCGATCGTTTGGTGCAACAACAATCAGACTTGTAACAAGTGGTATCAGAGCTTGGTCACAGATTCAAACCCCTTGCTTGCATTGGGGGGGGGGATTGTTGCAAGGTGTGCACCCTTGGTCTCCTTGTGTTGTGCAGCGTAGTGCTTGGGTTTGTGACATGACTTAATCGCCTCCTATGGATTCTATAAGTCTAGTGGTTGTATCGAGCATTGGTAGGTTGATCTTTTGGTGCAACAACAACCACACTTGTAACAAGTGGTATAAGAAGACAATGGATTTGTGTGTGATTGTGGTTGCCATACAATGGATTTGTGTGTGATTATGGTTGCCATTGCATGAATCTTGTTACAAGTGTGATTGCCGTTGCACCAAAAGATCGACCTGCCAATGCCCGATACAACCATTAGACTTATAGAATCCACAGAAGGCAGTTAAGCCATTTCACAAATCTGAGCACTGTGTTGCACAAGGAGACCAAGGGTGTACACCTTGCAACAACCCCCTCAACGTAGCGAGGGGTTTGAACTTGTGACCAAGCTTTGATAGACTGATACCACTTGTTACAAGTGTGGTTGCCATTGCACCAAAAGATTGACCTATCGATGCCTGATACAACCACTAGACTTGTAGAATCCATAGGAGGCGGTTAAGCCATGTCACTAACCCGAGCGCTGTGCTGCACAACACAAGGAGACCAAGGGCGCACACCTTGCAACAGTAAAAGGGAGTTCCCTAGCCAAATAAGCTTGTTGCACCAATATTGGTATAACATATTAGTCTATCTGTGGATATAGTCAATACTGTAGCAGGTCGAATTGGATGTGTGGATAGATGTGCATACCAGTTGCAGTCAAACTATAATAGAAGGCTCAAAATTTAGTAGCAATAGTCAAGTTGTTTTGAACAGTGGTTTGAATATAATTTCTTGTAGTATCGGAGGATGAGATTGCAAATAAGGGGTTAGTACATTGGTATGAGCATTAATAATTTGGTTCTAATTGATTATTTATTTTATTATGAATATGTTACAATAGCTCATTTTATTATGAATGTGAGTCATGTCTCTAGCATATTTAGTTTGGCTTTATGTCAAACACACCAAAAAAAGTTTTTAAAAAATGATATATCGAAAAACACATAAATTTATCACAAGGAATCTAACAACCTTGCTAGGTGTTGTATGTTTCTATGACAATATTATTGTTATTTCTGAAAAATTAGAATTACTAAAAACCACAAGAGGGTCAACCATGTGGGCAACCAAAATCCTCGAGTGTTTGTGTTTGTGTTTGTAGACAAATTGGAATTCGTCAATAGCAATGATGTCAAGCATAGTGGGAGTACCAATGCAGAGTCTAACAATGCTCATTGGATAGAGTTTGGAGTTGAGGGGGCCAAGTTACACAAAATTAGGAGGTTGCCAATGTTGTGTAGAACAATAGTAGCATTTGAGGCTGAAGAACTTTTGGTAGTGGGGAAGAAGCTAGTAATGTGAAACTTGGCTTTAAGATTTGCATCATGGAATGAAGGTGAGAGTCTCCTCAACATTGAGAGGATCTAAAGCCACTCTCACTTTTAGTGAGAGTTGGGTTGTTGGGGAGCCAATGCAAGGAAGAGCAACACCTCATGGATTTGTCCAGTTGTACTTGAATTTGAAGTTTCTAAAGGGCACTTAATGCCTCCAACATCAATGATATGATGAAAGAAAGAAGCTATCAATCTAGTAGGTATGGGATTGCCATATAGAGAGTCGTGACTAAACTTGAAGATGTCACAAAAAAAGGTCCAAGCACTATAATAATATAATATAATATACTATAATATGTTATAATATATTTTATTGTATAATATAACATATATTATAATAAGATAATGTGTGTTTGTGTGTGTGTATGAACATTGAATATGAATTTTACATGTTTTTTGTACTAACAAACCCAAACCCCAAATTTTTTTTAGTTGTACTGCTGATCTAAATCACAGAACCTGAACCCTAGTCAACAGCTTAGTAATTTTCTAATTATGGTGAATTCCTTAACATGTCAGTTTTGATGAGAAGTATTTAACTTGACTTTACTCTTGTGCCCTTGAAGCCCAACTTTAAGGAAGGATGGGGAGGTCAATGCTGTTGTCAAATTCCTACTGCTATGACTGATTATGGACATTTGAAATCTTGATCAAAATCTTCACGTGGTAGCACAAATTGTCCTGCTTTTTTGTGTGCGTGAAAAAGTTCTTAGCATGGGTGCACATATAGCCTTCCTTCAACAACTTTGAATTCTGGGTGACAAAAAATTCATGTGCTTAAAATTGACTGTGTAAAAGGTTGAGGTTTGGACATAGAAATGATTGGGAAAAGAGTCTTTTGGATATTTTGCAGTAGGGTGAAAAGAATGGCTTAGGGGAGGCAATCTCTTTTCCTGTCTATCTGACATCTTGGGATAGGAGCCCCATCTTGGTCAGGTGGAGGAATTTTTTTGTTTGTGTTTATGCATCTCTCATGGTGTTGAAGACTCAAACTAGGCATGGATACGTGAAGCCATTTTTTCCTCGGTTAGGGATTTGGTGCCAAAACCTGTTCTAAACTTGACAAATTGAAAAAATAATGGAAAAATGGCTTTTGTAAGGAAGTTTAAACGTCTAATCATATTGCATATAATATCCAACTTACTTCAAATACACACAAATTAATTAGTTAGTTCTATCACACGTGTAGACAACAATATAAGTGAAAAAATGCTGCAAACTTTATACTTGAACTCTAATACAAATATTGTTTTGATATTCTCGAAATTGTTTTTTGTACACCTCACAAACATGTAGATGGTACTATACATAAATGAATCGAACTAAGGTTGAGAGAAACCACTCCTCCCAGCAGTAGCTCCAAGCAGTTGGACCTGTTGCATCTTTTAGTATGTCAAAGAAACACCTAGAGCCATTCTATTTTGCAAAAGACATAGCTATCATCTTGGACAACTTCTTTGTCTCTTCTTGCATGGGATCAAACATTTTCTTCCCCCGTTGCTAGAAGTTTTCCTCATGAATAACTTGATCTACCCACACTCAGTCCTCTAAAAAGTTGAGTTCATCCTTGGTGATCCACTCAAATCCAAGATCGTACCCCTCTAACTCCAAGGGGACTAAATCTTTTTTTTTTTGCTAAAAAGCTCATGTGGCAGAGGTGTAGTTTGTATCACACAAATACAAGGTTATTCAATCTTTGCATTGGCAACTAGTTGTGCTTTTTGCAGTGTATGGGCTCAAACATACTCCAATTGTGTTCTTAACCTGAAGTGGTACATGGTGGGCTCAAAACTTGGATGGCTTTTTTCTAAAGAATAGGCACCTTAGTGCCAAATTATGCCCACTATGCATCCGTGGGGTAAAATTAAAACATTTATTATTTGCAATTACTATAAATCCAAAATTTAATAACAAACAAATAAAATATTTAACTTTTGAATATAAGTTACAATTATTGCAAATTTTAACTATACTAGTAATTATTTTGGCTATCTTGCACATGTCTCAAGAAAGAGATTAAAGGTTGTTCGTAGATCTCAATCTCGGACATGATGTTTGTCCTGATCTATGGAGTTGGCTTCGTAGCGTTTATGATGAGATGTCTCCCATAATCATGTCATTAGTCTTGAAGATATCAAGGAATTGGAAGGCTAGGTTGAGGTACAAGCATGGAGTGGCCTATGAAGTTGTTTCATCCAACAATGGTCAATGATACCCTATATAGACATATATTTGGCCTCCACACTGTCACAATATTGCCTAATATACTCCTTTTCTCAATCCCTGATCTGATTCTTTGTAATATCCCACCCCCAATTTGGAAATGGAATTTCTGATTTTGTTTTTTGGTTTTATCTGCTTTCTGATTTTTATTTCTTTTTGATTTGTCATATAAATGCTAAAGCATATACGCTTAAAAACTAATGATATGAATGAATGGTTCGAAACACATAGCAAACTTAAACTTAAAACCCTAACTTCAATTTAATTTCAAGGAATCCAGTAACATACAAAACCATCAGCTTCAGCCAACAATAGAAATTCTGGAAATGCTGAATTGTAATTATTGGGATCTGAATTCCTCTGCAGAATTTATCCTGTTTTGGAAACTGATGCTCTAAAAACCCTGTACGCTACCTTGTGGAGCAACTGCCCTTAGCTGATAATGAAGTGGCCAGCTATATAAATGACTGGTACTGCTGTGTAGTGCAAAGAATGACAGATCTGAACTGTAATTCTGATGATATCTATAAATCCTCTGCCAAATTCCTGACATGAGTCTGAAAATAGCAATCTGCCTGTAGCTTGTAATTGAGTAACCTGTATGATAGCTGGATGAGTGCTCTTGGGTGATCTCTCACACTTGCAAGCCCTCCAAACTCCGAGAGGTTTCGTTCCCAAAGTCAGCAATCACTGTTGGAAACCCTCGTTTCTCAAGAACTCCAAACCAATTTAATGCTGAAAATAATAACTTGTGAATGGTCCAAAATGCAGCCCCTCAACCTCTTTTAATCTCCTCCAAGAAGTTACGCCATTTTTAAGGATTGCACAAATTAAATAAAAAATGTTTATTTCGCTTCCTGAAGCTTCCGTACACTTCATGGCCTCCTCAATAGTTATTTGCTTTGAAAAAACAACTTATTGTCTTCCCTAGGATGGCCGTATCACTAGGGGCTCTTTATTCATTACTTTAGTAAAATAATATAAAGTACTTTAGTAAAGTAACTTTATTTTATAATAATAAAGCCACTTTTCATTATTTTAATAAAGTAGCCTTATTATTCGAAAAGCCACTTTAAAATATAACATTAAAGTAACTTTATTATTCTTCCCTAAAGTACTGCTTTATTAACTTTAATATTTAATATTTTATTCCAAATCCCCTTCATTGAATCACCTGAAATTGAGAATTGATGCTGCACATGGTCACCTAGTGATGTCTGCAAGTAACAGGCCAATTGCCCATTCCCCACCCCCTGTCCTCCCCCCCCCAAAAAAAAATAAAAAAAAATACAAAAAATAGGGATGTCCCTAAAATTTAGGAAATTATCTGCAAACATCCAAACAGTTCACAGAGCCTTCTGTTACTCCACAAAATTAGGCCCCCTACTACAAAATAGGATCCCCTCCAAAATTTAGAAATTGTCTCAACCCTTGGCGACATCAGTTAAACTCTGGAAATGCAGTATGAAGATGTCCTATTTGAATTTACAACCTCTGGATGGGTTCCCTATCTGTCTAATTGGCGTATGGGACCCCATTGATAGGCCAATCCCTAGAAAATAGTTGATGTTCTGGAAGGTTATGAAATGGGGACTTACAGTCCACCCTCCCCAAATATTGCTTGTCGTCAAGCAATGCCATTATGACCTCCAATCAACAAAATGATCCAAACTAGAATCAGGAATGATCCCAGGGTCTCAAATCATCCTCAGGAAGAAACCGCCACACTGCCGCTGCGCCACACTTATAACACTATGTTTTGACTTGTGAAGCAACTCCTCTGGATCCCAAAGAAAGAGTGCATTGAATATGTCAATGCCAGAGTCAAAATTCATTGTCACCCATGCAAAATTCATTGTCATCATAGGAACATCATTAACGCTCTGCCTACACTGGTATGCTGTCATAAGGATATAAGAAATATCCACCATATGTGTGTAAGATAACATACCACTCCACCCTATACTGCTGATACAAATTAGAATAACATCCATCCTGCTGAGAACCTTGCTAGCAATGATGCAACTAATATATTCAATGGTAGGAGAAGATGAAATCTCAACACATTACCAATCTCTAACAAAGAATAGATGAACCCTAACTTCCAAGATCATCCATCCGGCTGCTGTCCTTAAGGTCCAAGCTAAAGCCTCCGTGATCAGGAGTATAAAACCTCCATCGAGCATACATGTAATGGTCCCAACCCTATGGTATAAACATGAGATACTGCTGCCTTCACATGCTCCATGATGTTTTCTTCATATATTACATATCCTCTCCAAATGTGATGAAGAAATGATGTCATAAAACCAAGGTATGGTAACAACCATTGTAGACCATATGGTACTTTACTCCTCTTCATATGTCTTTGTATTACAACGTAGTAAGTGAAACCATGTGTACATAGATGCCTCCCAAGATTTCCTTCAGAGATATAATCATAGGCTGCTGTCCCTTTTGTATAAAGTCAGAGAGCTGCTGTTACAAATCTGAAAATCAGAACTTACCTTTACCATGTTTTGCAACATTATCTCGGTCTTCTTGTGTCCTAAATACACAAATAAGACTTCATCTCTTACTCCCAAAGGACTGACAGCCCTAGAGGACAACTTCTCACTAGGATCTGGTTGAATAGAAGTTGCCAAACTATGACCGCATGAAACCCAAAAACTGCTGTCCCAGAACAGAAAATAAGAACATCTGTCATGCCAATCTAACACAACCTTCCTCCTTGTAGGATTATGTATGTTATCCTCCTCAATCTTCATCATGTTTCCTTCTGGGAGAGGATGGATATCAATAAGTGCAAATTTAAGGAGTGAATGAGGTTTAGTACCAAAGCGATTTGGACTCACATGGTTGCAAGTTAGGTGTTCATGTGAACTACTATCCTCTAGTGCCAAGACATCACTTCCTTGATTTGCCACACATCCCTGGTCAAGACCTTGAATTAAGATGGCTTGATGAGTACTCACAACTCTGTGTAATGCCTCATTTCCATGCAGTACATCGAATTCTTCTTGTGAAATGGATGCTACCATATGATGGAGCAAGTAAACATGACTACTGTTGCAAAACTCAGATAGGTCATCATACCCTTTTGTCATGTTGTCATCCTTATCAATTTTACCCATGTCATTATCATTGAAGATTACATGCCCATCACTTGCACTTTGAGTGCCTACATTTGTAGGCTCTTCTTCATTCGTCCCTCCATGTGTAAGGGCTTTGATCTCATGAGAATGAGAAGGTACATTAACATTGCCCCAAATTAGACTTTGGGATCTTCTATGCTTTCTTTGGAGTCAACAAACACCACCGATTCTTAATTTGTCTCATGTTCCTCCAAAGTGTTTAGAGGTGGAAGTAGCTCAAAGAAATCTTCATAAATAGATGTCACAGTGCGGCAAGATATTTCCTTTTGAGGTTCTTCAATCCATTCTTCAGGTTGCTCAACTCCTACACCATTTGCCTTGTCATCTTGTACCGTAGAAGTAGCTACTATAAAGGTCTGATTTTCTTCAAAATCATCATCATCAATGTACAGAGGGTCTATATAATTTGCCAATTCAAAGAGTGGATTTCCATGAACCAGGTCAAATACCCACCTCAAACAAGGTGTTATCAATGAATCACTAGAATTTATCTTTACCATTGAATTCATGCATGAACAAGCTGTCATCAACATAACTTCGGATTGTTTCATTTACCTTGCTCCTCTTCAATTGCTGTTGTGAAATCATCACGTGTTATGTGATGTTTGTCTTCACGAGATATGTGAGACTTCTTATCACGAGAAATGTGATATATATGATTTTATCTTATCTAGCTAAGAGGGAGTGTTTTTGCTTATAGCCTCGATTAGATAAATTCATTAATGCATATATCAATATAAGAAATAATAATGAAGCATCGATCATATTAGAGACACACACACACACATATATATATATGTGTGTGTGTGTGTGTGTGTGTGTGTGTGTGTGCGTGTGTGTGTTGATAATAATATATGTTGATAATTATTATTATCATCATATATATATATTAATATATATGGTTCCTATCATGCTTTATATATTCTCTCTTATAAACCCAATTGCCATATGAATAGTAATTGATCAACTTGATTACTAATAGATAGTAATTATACTATAATTGGTATCGACCAAATACTATTAGTTGTAATTGGTATTGAATCTGCGTCAACCCGATATACATTGAATCGGTATTTAGTTTGAACTGTGTCGACCGATAAACAAATCGGGATTCTTTACCAAAGGGTGTGACTATTAAGTCACGCCTATGATAGGCGTGACTCCTAATTATTATTATCATCATATATATATATATTAATATATATGGTTCTTATCGTGCTTTATATATTATCTCTTATAAACCCAATTGCCATATGAATAGTAATTGATCAACCTGATTACTAATAGATAGTAATTGTACTATAATTGGTATCGACCAAATACTATTAGTTGTAATTGGTATTGAATCTGTGTTAACTCGATATACATTGAATCGGTATTTAGTTTGAAACGGTGTCGACCGATTATCAAATCGGGATGCTTTACCATAGGGTGTGACTATTAAGTCACGTCTATGATAGGCGTGACTCCTCAAGGAGTCACGTCTATCATAGACGTGACCAATCATAGACCACCATTCTCATATATAATCTCAGTTACTGGGTTCGCACCCTGGACTTTCGAACTTGGTCTGGGTGTGAACCGGGTTAGGGTTCATGTGGGGGTCCTTGCTGGGTTCGGGCAGGGTCCTTGATCAGACCTGTGGCCCAAAAAAATATTTAAAACACATTTTTTATTGTTTTTTTCCCTTTGTAACCCTAAAACAGCCTCATATGAAGCTTCCAAACACATTACATTTCACAATTCTGTATATTTCTCTTATTTTTTGTATATATAATATATATTTATACACACACACACACACACACACACGAACCCATACGAACCATAATGAAAAAAAATATTCACGAACCCACGTACCGGGTTCTTGTACCCGAACCCGTCCCCGAACCCGAACCCGAACCTGAACCTGTAACTTAGTATATAATTGGTATGACTGTTCATTACAATGCACCGAAATCAATAAAGTGCCAAGTACTGTAAACAGCAACACAGTTGTGGGTATATTTCTTAGAAGATAAGCATAGCAAGTACAAGTTATTGCATTTACTTACATTCCAGTCTTAGACTTCTGCAAATAAACATCAGCACAGTCAAATTCAACATATATATATATATATAATCGACATTGCATATTTAAATCAAAATTGAAACTGGAATAATAAGTTTGCATAGAATTAACAGTACCAAACCATATGCACAGTTGTGTTGTATCTTTGCATTGGTAAGTTTATAACATACATTTGAAGGAAGCATTGAATTTTGGTGGCCAATAGTACAAGGAGGGGATGTGCTGTATAATTGGGTCATACAGGAGGGAGCATGTGAACTCTTTTTTAAAGAGAGTTCCCAAGCGTGGTTATAAATGCATTTGCAATTTTTTTTGGCATGCTCCACAACTTTTCTGATTCAGTTTTGTCCCTGTGTCTTCCAACATTAAATCAATGCAATGCACTGTTTAAAAAGTCGAATTTCTTTCTTGGGTTGTCTATCTATTAGTAATCTACCTGCAGCAGCATTATTAGTGACACACTTCATTTTCCACTGTCACTTATGGCAAATTTCTTCCAAAACCCACAGAAATGATCTGCATTTGATCTTCCTTGAAGTATCAATTGACTTTAAGAAGATTGTACCATCTGAAGAAAAACTAGAAGATTCATGGGTGTCAATTTTTTTTATCAGTTCACCATTGGAGTTGATAGTGTAGCTTTTCATTGAGATAGCTCTCGTGTCTTTAATAATTCACTGTATATTAACCTCCTTATTTGTCAAAATTGAGCCCTAAAGATCATCAACAGAAGGGATTTTGAATCCCAGACCAGTTATGGTGATTGCATCAAGCATTGCTTGCCATTAATTGGTCTAAAACACCCCAAATAATTTAAGAAACAAATTGAAAAATATAAACCTTAACAAAACACTGAAATAATTAACAAATTATAATAAAAATGAATTAAAAAAAATGTTATCTCACTGCATTGAAAGCAATGTTGCAAAAAAAAACAAAGGTTAGTTGCGTTGCTTTCTGCTTTGTGGTTGTGGTTGTACCCATAGGAGCATACATCAACAAACCAGAGGAGTATGGTTTTTTGAAAAGATAAGGAAAAAATCATTAAAAGTTAGGATTTAGGGTTTTGTGTTTAGGGATTTAGGGCACGGCGATTAAATAGAAAAAATGGGCAATTTTTTGTGTAGTTTAGGGTTTTTTCCAGGCAAAATTCTGCGTGGATTAGTCACGATATTTTGCAAGCAGTAATCACGATGTTTACCAATTAGTCGCTTAAAAATCTCCAAAAAATTGTTGACTAAAGTCGACCAAAAAACCCCAATTGTTTGGGGAATAAATTGGCAGAATGTCCAATCAAGGATTAATCATGATTCATTCCAGATTTCTGCTTCTATGGTAATACCAACTTGTGCTCTCCAACAATGGTTGGGAACCAAGTGTACTGCATGGCACAACTTAACTCCTCAAATCATAAACTCTAGGTCAAAGGCTAGTAAAACTTGATCCACTTTCACTTCTAGGCATTTGGTGTTTTAATTTAATCTTTGTTCTTTTCTATGAAGGTCTCTAACTTCACTGTCACCTCCCTCACAACCTTAGGCTTAACAATTAGGCATAATGAAACATCACATCTATGTATGCGGGAAAGGTGGGGGCATATGAGGCAAACAATGCCTTTTTCTAGAAACTTCACATCACAATATTTGCAAAACACTTGCCTGCTTTGTGCCTAGGCTAACATGCTTCCAAGCAAGGTATTTCCTTCGTGGTCGTATGTGGGCTTTTTTAGTTTTACCATCTCCACAATTTTCCAGAGACTGTTAGACCAGACATACGCTCTGAGCAAACCCTCATAGACTGACCACTAATGAATGTGAACTTGAAGAGATGACAAGTTTGGCGGCACAATTGTGGTCTTAAAGTAACCAGCATATCAGCGGAAGCATCTTGATCAAATGCCAGGAAGGGTCTAGACACAATCATTACTTAAAATTCAGACATCTTCCCAGGACCAATGCACATCTCATGGCTCATTACTGTTACAAGATTGCTGTATATTTGATATAAGATTTTTGTACTTTAGGAGGGAAAAATTTCTCATATAAAGGATGAATATTTTAACCCCAGAGATCAAAATTCTTGCAGAAGCTAAAATTATTAAAACCAGCGATGACATCAATTAAAATGAAAAAACTTATGGTGGGTGGTAGCTGTTTGCTGTAGGATTGGATGGCATTTCCATGATTGAAATAGAGGAAAACATCTCTGATGCTTAACGGAAAGTGGGGAATTTTTGTCAATACAAATAAGGAGTGATGATTACGAATTGGAGATTTTTTCTTTCACCAATACCAAGACTATATACTGCATATAAGTTTATAACCCTAAATCATCACAGTATGAGTAAAGCAGCCAACAATATGAAACCTGGGAAAGTTGTCCCCACATATTGACAAAGAAATACAACACATTTTTACCATCATATCTTCAGACATAATAAATCACTAAAGACAAACTTTATGTTTAGGCACCCTGCATCTTTTCTCAACCAACTTGCTACCTCTGGAGAGGTTCAGTGAGCTAATTTATTTTGTGGAATGCATGTAACCATCATATGTGCTATTTTAAGCATAAAATCATTTGATTGAAGACATGGTGTTATATGGAAAGTTATGAATGAATGTTGAAAGAACTCAACATCCATTTGGCGCTTGTATTTTTTATAGCCTGTATTTGAGAACCTATTTTAAAATGCTGTCCAGTTGACTCATAAAATTCCTAAATTTGTTGTCCAAACTTAATTTGTATGATATGAACCAGGAAAAGTTTCAGTTGTATTGACTAAAATTTTCTTGTGAACGTTTGGCTATTTAAATCTGCTTTTCCATTCTCATTGTAAAACTGAAGTTACAACTCTCTTTTCTATTTGAGAAGTTAAAACTTAAAATTTCTTAGAATTGTTTTGCATTGCTCCATTTATTCTCCTTTGAAGATTGATTTGTTACTGTTAATGAATAAATTTTCTGCATCATATCATGTAAGTTTCTTTCTTTGCTGCTGTATTTGAGTAAATATTATTTTCAATTTTCTGCAATCTAGGATGTACTCAATTGAGGCTTGTCTAACTTTGGTCTTTTCTCTCATGATTACCAATACAACTGATTGCATGGGCATATCTGGGCATTTATTAGGTAGCTGGAGTTATTAATTTTATCGCATTCACATGCATTGTGCATTACTGTGTAATCATTTTGATTATATTGGGGTGATGTACTGTAAAGTGAAACTTTGAGAAAATTCTTGTGAGGACATTCCATTAACTATGATGCGTGTCTGCCTACAGGTCATTTATGGTGGCACAAGCCCTGGGAGATGTGGTTACTGGGGAGGTTCTTGAACCAGAAATGATTGTAAATCCACCGCCTTCTGTTGGAGGCCTCTTAGACTCTTTAACAGGAAGCATGGGAATAACAGGCATTGCAGCTAGGGCCAAGCCTGTAGCAGCCCCTCTTCCAGCTACTGCAACTGTTAGTTCGGCTGCCACAGGCACTATAGCATTAGATCTTTCTGGTAGCAAAGGTAGCTCAAGGTCTGTTGATAAAGATGGGTTGAGGAACTTTATCAGTAGTTCAATGCCCTTTGGTAAGTATTTTCTTCTGTGCCATAAGTTCTCTTTCTACTTCTAGAATTGCCTTTGACCCTTGTGCATTGATTTATTAACATATGAAGTTTGATCTCATTGAGATGATGCTGAATTCAAAATTGCATATTGTACAGGCACTCCTTTGGATCTTGGTGTCACTAATCTTTCATCGATGAGAGCAAATGGATTTTCATCATTGGATATACCTCCTACAGATCTGAAACAGCCAGCATGGAAGCCATACCTCTTTAGAGGAAAGCAAAGAATACTGTTTATGATTCATGAATTAGTATCTGCAGCAATGTATGATAGGGATGATGTTCCAGATGTTATATCCATTTCTGGCCAAATAAACTGTCGTGCAGATTTAGAAGGCTTGCCAGACGTTTCTCTCCCCTTAACAGGCATGAATGCTGCTCATGTTGAGGCAGTGTCTTTTCATCCATGTGCCCAGGTTTCGGAGCAGGGTGTAGACAAACAAGCTCTAATATTTTCACCACCACTTGGAAACTTTGTGTTAGTGCGTTACCAGGCCTCTCTTTCAAATTTAAGTCCTCCCATCAAAGGATTTTATCAGCTTTCAATGGTTTCAGAAGATGAAGGTGCATTTTTATTCAAGTTGAAGTTAATGGAAGGCTACAAGGCACCTCTTGTCATGGAGTACTGTTCGGTAACTATGCCTTTTCCAAGACGGAAAATAGTTTTAATTGATGGAAATCCTTCAGTAGGAACAGTGTCAACAACAGAACATTCAGTTGAATGGAAGATCATTGTCAGTGGGCGAAGTGGGACTGCAAAATCCATAGAAGCAACTTTTCCAGGGACAATTAAGTTTGCACCAAAGACTACTAATCGATATTCATACAGATCAAAATTAACAGAAGAATCTGTGTTTGAAGAGGAGAGTGATTCTGAGGGTGATGGTTCAAATGGTATGAACAACATAGAAGAGTTCTTGGAAGAAAAAATGAATAAGGACCTCAATGCAGTTGAATTAGAGGAGCCTTTTACTTGGGAAGCTTACAACTTTGCAAAAGTAAGTTTAGCAACCATAAATTCCTTCACTTTATGTTTTTCACTGGAAGAGAACATATAGTTATTTTTCTTACGGCTCTGCTGGGATTCAATCTCAAAAAATAGTTCCTTAATCTGGTGGGCTTTCTGTTTCTATGGTTTGAAAATTGGTGCTTGTTATAAAGTGAATACTGTGCAAGTTAATACAATCATTGCATTTAAACATCTTTTGAGGGATAGAACTGCTAAGGTAATGTTTAACTTCAGATTGGAGTTGCATGAGAATATTTTCACTCTCTTCATCTTGGCTTCAAATAAGAAACCTACTTTCTATGCCTTCCAGTTATCAAAACAATCTGAACATAGCATGAGTGCTTGTTTGCATTTTATGCCACTACATGTTCTTATAGTTTTGTTGAGCATGACCTCAAAATTCTTTTTTTGTAATTATTATCACTAAATAAATCCAGGATTTGGTAATCTGGTAGATTTTTTGCACTAATACATATAGTTGTAAGACCTCTTGAGGCAAAGTGACCAAACATTACCTTTCAACAATATCATGGTTACATTTGTTTGTACCTGAGGAAAAATGTAATAGTGCTAGGGTGATTTGTAAACAAATGTATACAGCTAATATGGCAAATCATATTGCAACAATTTTAAGGACAAGGATCTCATGTTAGATCAGTTTGATCTTATGTTTTGTATAATGGCACTTAAGCAGGCCATTTGTATCCTGAAAAATGTTGATTCGAGATTGTTGGTAATGGCTAGTAATATAGATATTAAATAATTATTTCTTTACAATAAGTAGGCACTCGATTCAAGCAGGAACGAGTCAAGTCTTAACAGAAGATCATAGGACAAGCATTAGCGCTAAGTGATCCATATACATGATGGCCATCTCCTAGTTGATAATGTCACTAAAACTGTGAACTCTTTGCAATAATCTCCAAACTAAAATGCTGAAGCATAGGACAACATTATATTTTTCAGTCTATTGATAAGAAATGTAGAGGGTAAGGAGTTCATCACACCTGTAATGCTATAGAGCTTCATATATTTTTGGTTTACTGTTAGAAAACAAGTACATAGTGGCCACTATATAAACAGAGCTGTATTATTTTTTATTAAAATATTCAGCATCAAAAATACACAATATCATTTATTCGTATAATGATACATGGTTATTTGCAGAACATGAATTATATCTAAATGGTTTTATGCTTCAAGCGCTACTTTACAAGGCCCTGCATGAATTAATAAATTCACAGTATCTGAAATCTAACCCATAAGTTGTTAGAGTAAGATGTTAGCATCAATCAGGTTTCTTCTAATACAGAAGCAACAAATACAATATTGCAATTCACAATAATGCTCCAGCATTCATGTCCTCCATTTTTTACTTGTAGTTTGACTTTTCTTTTGATTTCCATCTTCTAGATGGCAATTATCCTATGGTTTATGATGTTTATAATGTGCAGGTGTGGAGGAATGGTGTGACATCTCCTGGCCATCGTGGCGATGCCAAGGTGTCCCTAATTTCAACGAAAAATAGATATCCAAACTTCTTAAAAAAGTGGGATGGAAGGACATGTCCTATCGCTCTTCCTCTGGATTAGAATGCCTTGGATGTCCAATGGGTGTCTAGGTTCCTGGGATGCATCCTTGCAAACACTGGATTGTGTAGTATTTATTGGGGGCAAGTGAAATAAAGACACAAATCCAGATCTTGTTGGAGCAAGGAGTTTCTTGTTTCATCTCTATGAACATCTCCCATGGTCATTTGGCAAAGAAAGACGCGCATAGAGAAAGTATATTGTTTATGAGACCTTGTTTAAGATCAGCATAAAAAGTAGATAACCTCTTTCCAAGGATATAGTTGGATTAGGTACAATATTTGATGTACTTCACCAAGTTGAATTTGAAGCTAGGTTACCAACAAGTTTGTGTGAAAGTGAATGTATGGAAAATTGCATTCAAGACATGCAAGGTCTATATGAATGGTTAGCATTTACTTGTTTATGTAATGCACTTGATAATTTCTGTGCAGAGATTATTCATAAATGTGTGATTTTAAATTTGGAAGTCTTTTTTTAGTAGATTGTACGAGGAGCATGCAATGCATTTGATGTTACATTTTTAGACCATAGTAAGCAGATTCTGCACTCAGAAAATTTAGTCCTCAAACTAGGTAGTTTCAAACACAAAAACTATAACCAAAACAATCATCTTTGCCTTTGCTAATCTGCAAACACATAGTGCTAAAATTATGGACAGTGAATACACAGTATTGAATTGGCTTCTTATTAAATCTGAAAAGAAATATACCCCACTGGAATGAAATTTTAGAAAATATAAGATCATATGCATCAGAATTAAAATCAGAGTATGTGCCACTTAAATAGTTAAGTGCACTAACAGTCTAAGGGAAAGTAGATGAGGTGTCAAGTTAAGTTCCATGTTAAACTTGCAAATTACTGAAGTGACACATTAGTTTGACTGATCAGTTAACAAGTGTGACTAATCAGTCGACCTAGTCTAACAACTAATAATAACTTCAAATTAAAGTTGTTGAGACCAAGTTACATCCATAAATCTCTCAATTCTCAAGTAGTTAGATGGGTGCTAATCTCATTGAAGATTTCCTACATATCCTTTCCATGCCGGTTTCTCAGCTGCATGAAGGTCGGGATCTGCTTCTGCTATCACTTTGAAAATGATAGCTGAGTGGCCCGAGTTTAAAAAACTCCACATTTGACTCAAGTGTTGAAGAAGAACAAGCTACTGCTAGATCAGAAAAAGTGGAGCTTGCAAAGGTGTTCTTGTAGTGCTTGGACCTTGTCATTGGAAGGAAAAATTTGTGTTTAAGACAATGCAAGGTCTGTATTAATGGTTAGTATTTACTTAGGTCATGCAAGGCACTTACTACATTTACGAGATGAGATTGACAAATGATGTGTGATTGTCTACTTGGATAACATTGTGGTTTTTAGTGAAATATATAAGGAACACTTATTGTATTTTACTCGCGTGTTTGAAGTGTTGAAGAAGAAGTTGCTGCGAAATCAGAAGTGGATTTTGTAAAGGTGTTCTTGCAGTACTTTGATCATGTCATCAGAAGAGGAAATTTGAGGATTGATCTTGTAGTGATTGAGGCAATTCTTAACTGGCCAAAGCTTTCTGTTCCTCAAATGAGGAGTTTTGTAGGTCCTGTCATGCAATGGAGGAGCTTCATAGCAGCATTTTCTTCAATTACTTCATTGCATGAAATTATTGCAAGTGAGAAGTCATTTTCATGTGTCAGCATAGTCCATAGCATCATTTTCTTCAATTACAGTTTCATTGCATGCAATTATTGCAAGTGACAAGACTTAGCAATATCTTGGCTGACCAACTTTTTTGAGCTGGACTTGAGACATGACAAAGAATGGGCATATTAAAAAAATATATAAATTCATAAAATAAACAACATGCAAAATAGTGATAAAAAAAATAAGAAGTGAATTTAATTCTTGCATATCTAGGAAAATTGTTGAAAAATTGTTCAAATCTACAGCAATGGAAAAAACCATTGAAAAGAAAGGAAATAAATGTTGTTGCTTCCTATATAATTTTTGGAGAATGCTTGACAAGAATAGGAGGCCAAAAGCTCACTAATAAATTGGTTGTGTTATTATTCAAGTGACTTACCTTATAGTTTTGTCTGTGAGTACTTGTTAGCTAGTAAGTTACTCATAGGGTTTTTGAACTATGGGTGCAAGAATCAGTAATCTGCATTTGAGAAGCAGAAACATAAAATTAGCCATGCACTTGTATTGGCTTTTCCTAAGTTGCAGCATCACTTTGAGTTGGAGATCAATTCATACCCTAAGGTGGAGACTATGCTTGGGGTCAGTCAGAGTTGCAACGAAGAAAATTGATAAGTTGTTGTTATGAACTTTTCTGTAGTGCAGTTTTGATTTGCCTATATAAAACAAAAAATGTATGCATTTGTTTGTGGAGCTCAGAAATAGTAGCATTAGCTGTTGGTAAGGAAGCTATTATTCATTGACCATTAGCTTCTCCAATATTTGCCAGCACAAATTAAATTGTAGGAAGATGGACAATATTAATTCAACACTTTCATTTGGTCATTAAGTATAATGAGACATTTTAAAAATGAGTTGACGTAAATGTAGTTTATGTTGCCATTGATTTTAGCTTCGGGCACAATATATCTATTTGATCTTTTCACCCATGATGCATATAGAGAGAGAACAAAGAAGTATGCCAAAGATGTGGATTTTTGGGTTATAGTTTCAGCATTTTCAAGGTACAAGATTGACAGATTTTGAAGCCATAGAAGGCTACCTGAAAGAAAAACTGCTCTACAAGCTGGAAAGAAAATAAGTCAATGTCCATGAATGATCAAGAATAGGTGAATGTTATACCGTATTATAACTTAAAACTGTTACAATTGTGAATTACTAGGGCAAGATGGGCCCTAGACGTAAAGCTAAGAAAGTAAAGTAAGAAAACAATGAAATAGACAAGTGGTGGTAAATCTAACATAGTAACTCCTAAACAAGTACATGTACAAATAGCAGTGTGAGAGAACAATTATCATGTTTATGAGAGAAACTCAAACCTTCAAAATAATTGGTAAATTGGAATTGCCAAGACATTAGTAGATTTGTAGAGGTTTTTTGGAAGATTGTGGGAAATTTTCCACGAAGTCTCTTGATGGGGGGATGGGTCTCGGGGAGGGTGGAACCAAGGCCCTAAGCTTGAGGATAATTGTGGGGGGGGGGGGGGGGGGGTGACGAGGGGATGGTGGTGTGCGGGTTGGTAGTGCAAATACATGTAGTACTTGAAACATTAGTTATAGAAATGTGTAAGGAATAAATATAGGAATTACAAATGAAACTTCGACATACTAAGTAAAGTTAAAGTACTAAAAATTTAGAATACGAGCGATGATTATGTTGAACATTGATACTAGTGGGTGGAGGTTTGGGAGCAAATCCCCCAGTATGGTCAAAGGTCAATGCTTCTCATGGTAATTTAGTAGAAAAGACCCTAGTAGGGTCAAGGGGCAAAGCCCCTAGCAAGGTCAAGAGGTAACAAAATGACACAAGCCTTCATGGTGAATGTTATTTTCACAATTCTATCACTTAGTCTTTCCAACACCAAGTACTTACTATTTCTAAAACTTGGGAGTTTTTGAAATGAGGTGTAGAAGTTAGATGCCTATTTGTAAGTTATTTGTGAGTGCTTAGGGTTAGGGTAGAGCTAGTTAACAATTAGGGTTAGGGTAGAGCTAGTTAACGATTAGGGTTAGGGTCCCTAGCATGCAAATTGAAAACTCTTTTTGATTTTTAAAAAATATTGAATTTTTAATTTTTTCCCATGCATGATGCTTGGAAGTCCATGGGATGGATGGGAGGCTCCTCAAAGTACCTTGGACATTTTTGGGTTGGCTATTGGAAACGCCTCCTCCTTGAGGGGGACGTCTTGGAAACATCTTTGAGTCTTGAGTGATGATGGCGGGATGGTAGGGGGATGTCCTTGTGTCTTGAGGACATCCTTGTCCTTAAAACATGGGGATTGGGGGGAATGCAACCCGATGAAACATTGGTAGGAATAGATGGACACCCAAGAAACAAGGTTTATAACATTTCATACACAAACCAATGGCCAGATTGAAGTGGTAAGCATAAAATTGGTGTAACTCTTAAGATGGTATAATGGGATGAGAATGACATACGCCCAAAATTCTTATATTATGGTTGTCCACACCTTCACATGTAAGTCTTATTTTGATACATGTTTTGGAAATATGCTACCTACTCTTCGATGCTATTGTATTGGTTTGTTTCCTTTTGCCCCCAAATTTGGGCATGGTTCATACTAGATACAACTTCTGAATTGATCTTGATGCAAATTTGGCTAGGAGGCATAAAATTCTTTGTGTTTTCATCTTGGATGAACCTAATTGAATTTGATAAGATCCCTGGTAGTTGTTGGTTCCTCAACTTGTATCTCAGTAATTCCTAAAAAATTATCTAACTCCTATGCTCAAACTTGCTGGAAATTAGGCCAAGGAACATGAAACACTTTCAATTATATTTTCCTTTGCACTTCAAGCTCTGTAAATTCTAGGTGGGTTTCCCTTTATGACACTGAGTGTAGGGATGCAACAGATCTATAACTCAACACCTAGCAGATTGATTCTTGTAAGCTTATGACAAGGATTTGTGAATTTAATTCTTAAAACATGCAAGTTCCTTGTGATCAATTTGTTTTAGATATGATGCTTCCAAACAAATACAAAATACAAAATAGTTGATTTAAGATTATTCTTTAAATATCAGCTCTAAGGCTATGGGGGAAACTTGACTAATTGGTGCCCATTCAAGGTGACACAGTCATTATGGCATACACATTCATTCATAAGAATCAATATACTCTAATGATCAATCAAGAATTATCAACTTGTAATATTTGGACCTGCAAAGGGCTAACATTGCAGTTCTACTTCAAGATCCTTTCTGTAACAATAGTATCGTTTATTATCTTCAATGAAAGAAATTACAATGGATCTTGAATGAAGACTGGCAAATAAAATATCACAGGTGTAGCAATGTAGCAAATATGCAATGATGAACATTACAATACTTCATTATTTTGCTCAAAAGAATACTGAATTACAAATTGGAGACAACACACACCGAGAGGATACATTTATATGCTTGGATCAGAGTATGTATAGTTATTATAGAAAATTGTAGTCATTGACTGTGTACCCAAAAACATAAGATACAGAAACAATCAAGTTGTTGCCCAAAGTCGTCTACGATTCCTCAGAATTTTTCTAGAACCCTTAAAAATGGCGTTGAATCCCCTTTTAAAAACAAAAGAATGGAAACACATGTTGCTGTGAAGAGAAGTTGTCTTTAGATTGAACATACAATACTAGGTATGCAAACTCAGCATTATCTGTCATTATAGCATGCTGCAGTTTAGATCTGCAGTGAAACCTGGAGCCTTTCTATTAATTCACTCATGTAGGCACCAATTCCAGGTTCTGGCATGAAATCATGCGTTGCATGCCTCAAATTGCACTTCTAGAGTGTTATCAACACTTGTCAGTGGCAAAAAACAGGTTGCCAAAGAAATTGCGGAAATTCATGGCCTTTTGCATAATTGTGGAAATTTTGGGGTACTTGGAATTGTGGAAATATGGAGAAAATGTGGATATATCCTTGTCGGGCTCAAAATTCTGCAATGGAGGTCTTAACTGAAAATTGTGGAAGTTCAAGGGTCATGTGGATAATTGCGGAGATTTAGGGGTATACTGGATATATCCCTAATGGGGTGGAAATTTCACAATGGAAAACTTAGTGGAAAATTGCGGAAGCTCAGGGGTCATGTGGATATTGTGGAGATTAGGGGTGAAAGGATAGTTGTTGAGGTTTAGGGGTATAGCGGATATATCCCCAATGGGGTGAAAATTCCGAAATGGAGAATACCCCAATGCACAAGGAATTTCTGCGATTGCATATCTCCTACACTTTTGCACAAAACTTTGAACTCGAAACATGACATCCTTGACACTATGAAAATCTTAAAATTGCATAACTTACACAATTTTGGTCAGATTCACTCTTTAATTTTTTTTTGATTTTTCAATTTGGGTAGATAGGTGGGAAATTTGGTGTGATGGAAACCTTGGCAACCTTCACACTTAGACAAATTTTTGGCTTTTTGAATTCGGGTAGCTAGGCTAGAAAGGGGGTATGAATACAATGGCTAGAAGATCACCTAAACATCACAAACTTCTGAAAATTTCTTAGTTTGGTTATACATGACGGGAAATGAGATGGGGTTCCATTGCCTTTTCTGTAATGTCCCTGATCGGGACTTTATTTCGCCTTAGAATTCTCAAATAAGGTAATGGAGTATATTTAGGAATGTAAATTGCCAAATTTATATCTTGATTTAGAGCCTGCAACCAGGTTAGTTATCATTATGAAAGATGAAGAAACATATAACCAGCAATGTTATAAAAAAGATTTCTAATTATCATTGTAATTTTCATAATATGCATGTGGGAGTCAATAATACTTTACCTAACAACCTAACCTCATTATGAGTCTCTTGGTAAAACATAGAAGGTGCCTTGAGCCTATTGCTTTCCATCAAGCCCAAGAGCACGGTGTTAAAGTTCTGGTAGCAGCGAGAGAAATTCTACATACCTGTGCTTGATCCTTCAGTGTTCTTCATCTATATCAGAATGAATATTGAGTTCTGGTGTATGTTCTCTCTGACTGGATATGTTATTGTGTATGTGTTTCTATTCTTTATTTCTCAGCAGAATAGTCTATGTATTATTCCGAAGGTATTCCAACTTGCTTCTTTTATTGTCACCGCCCAGCTGAGATGTCGTGTGACTTACCTTACCTTGGTTGAGCTGTTCGATTATGATGGGTTTTATTTCTTATATTATTCCTGTATTGAATATCCCCTTCACCACTGAGATAGAACATCTTGGCACCGTGTGCGTAATGTCTTGGCATCGTGGTTCCTTATTAATGAAGTGGCTCGTGATTATGACTGACATGTATACATTTGGTTGTTGACAATTCATACATTGAATGGTATCGGTTATGTTGGTAACGACTGTCTCCTTGTATTCCACCATGGAGACCTTTTGGTGCTTGCGTAGACTACACGGCATGAGCCCTGCGGAAGAGAAAGTGACTATTGATCGGCATATTTGTGTGCGGCATCGTTTTTGGAGATATATGGCTATGAGAATTGTTCTTCGACTTTTTCTTTTGCATGTCTGAGATATAAGTTTCCGAAGTTTGTATTACAAGAAAGTAGTGATATTTGTTATTGTATATTCGATCTGTATATGATAGATACATATATTTTTTGTAAGACTTTTGATTGGTAATTGTATCTGTGAGATACTCATGATTTTGTTTATTCTTAAGTTATCAATCTATGAATAAGGTGTATAAGTCTTATTGATTGACTGTTTAGAGTCTTCAATCATAAGCAAGAGATTTTTGTATTTGTTTGAGAACTTAATAAAGGATCTATATTTTTGTGGGCTGGTTTTTTCACCCTCAAGTGGAAGGTTTTCCCAGATAAGTTTTTGTGTCCTTAGTTCTTTTGTGCTTTGAGTTTCAGTTCTTTGCTTATCTATGTATTCTACTTCAATATTTAATATGGTATCAGAGTGGGTCTAAGGAAACGATCTAGAACCATAATTTTTTGGTTAAGTTTCAAATATATTCTTGCTCTACTTTCAGTGTGCTTGTTTCAGCTTCCTACAATGGTGAAAGTTGAAGACAGGTTGGATGGAGCATCCAATTTCACTTCATGGAAATTCAGAGTTCTAATTGCGCTTGAAGAGAATGATCTTCTTGACTACGTGAAATCTGATGTAGCTGAACCTTCTGATGATACTAAGAAAGCGCAATGGAGAAGAACAAAACTATGGCAAGGAAGATTCTAATTGATTCTATTAAGGATCATCTAGTACTCATATCAAAGTTGAATTCAGCTAAGTTTGACACTTTGAAGAACTTGTATGAATTCAACAACACCAACAAAGCTGTTAAAATGACTAGAGGAGAATTTGTTGTTAATTTCTTTATGAAGATTACAGAATTAAAGGATCAACTCAATGCTATTGGAGATTCCTTTGAGGACAAAGATCTGGTTATGTTGGCCATGAATGGCCTTCCTCATTCGTGGGAATCCTTCATTCAAGGAATCATTGGGAGAGATGAACTACCCAAATTTGATCGGTTGAGAGCTGATTGCATTCAAGAGGAATGCAGGTTGGAGGCTAGAGGAAATGGGCGTAATCTCACCAAGAAGATCATGTCCTTGCTGCCCATACTTGTAAAGGGAAAGGAAAGATAGGTAACTTCAAGAGGTACAGAGATAGGAATCCTGATTCAGCCCCTGAACCTAAGAAGAAGGACATCTTGTAATCAAGCAATCTCATCGCTGTTTATTATCACCCAGCCGCTTGTTCGGTAATAGTGTTATCTGATTGTTCTAGTGGTATCCCTTAACGGCGGGGCATGACATTTGCTTCCGCCAAGCTAAGGAGGCCTTATAACAATCATATTGCAACTTTTTTAACTATATGATTGCAGCCCTAAATTTTAACCTAGACGATTGGATTAAAAGATAATAATGATTCCATTAAAGAGAATGATTAAGATTAGAAGAATTTCATTATCAGCGATTCCTAAAAAGGGAACACAATTAAAATATTTCAGAAACACTCCAAGTCAGTGCTTAACTTGAAAGAGTGTTACTCTAGCGAGGCAGTGTTAATGAAGAGGTGTGACTTCCTCTCATTGAAAGATATAAAGGGAAGATTAATTCATTGGAGAGGATCATCTTTGGAGAATAATGTAAGACATCGATTCAGAATAGAAATTGAGAACAACAATTAATTATATTCAGAAATATAATTGGTGACTGCCATTTAAGAATAAATTTATCATTTCATCAAGAGGTATTTGATTAGAGATAATCTGTGCAAATTCCTCGAGAAATAATATCTTGAATTTGTGAAGTGTCTTGCAAATAGGAAGGACGGCCAACCTTCTGAGTTCATGAGGCTTGAAAGGATGAACTGCCTTCATGCTCTTCTCTAGTTGGACAAAAATGGGAAGGACACCCAACCTCCCATCCTTTTGGAACATAAGTTGGAAGGATGATCAACATTCCATGCTCTTGGGACTTGATCAAGGAGGGCGGTCAGCTTTCAAGGTTAACTGAGGGATGGAAGCCCAGCCAACCTTCCATGCTCTTGGCGAGTCAAGGATGACCAGCCTTGGGAATTGCACTTTTGCAAGCATTTCCAAGAAATTAATGTTGTTATTTGCTATGAAGAATATGCTATGATGTACTAATCCAAATATTAACAATGCTAAGATTTATTAATCTAAGATTCTAAATGTTATGATCCTTTGATGCATGAATTTTAATATTACCATAATTTCTTGTTACTTAAAAGTTTATACTATGAATACCAGCTTTTAGTGATTAATATTGTTTGCAGGCCTAAAATTAGGAATATCCCAAAAAGGGATGTTACATGAGGGTATGAAAACCTACAAGACCTAATAGTGGCTCTTGAGCCTTCTTTTGAGCATGCAAAGTGCATTAACTAGATACCATCATCATTAGGAACTGTACAAGGTTTTTGCTAAAAGTGATATTTCTTTATCTTGAACATGTTCCATTTGTCTTAGTCTCGAAGTTGTCTATGTTTGTATCATTGAAACACTCTGCTTCATGATGCAAAATGAGCCTGCTGCTGAGATCCTCCCTGATTTTGCAAATCTTCTGCAAATGACTAAGATAACCAAAAACTTGCCAACTTGATTTTGGGAAACAGAGGTATCACTCCCTATAGCTAGAGACACTGAGATGAAACTGAAACCTTGACTTTGAGGAAAATTGCCAAACTGTTTTGCAGATGAGCATTGCCCCCTAAAATAGACTACAAGATACCACGATTTGCCAAGAAATTTTGCAGGTGAGCACTATGACTCAAAGTAGACTGCAAGAAGCCATGTTTTTTGGAGAAAACCAACAAAATCCTAAAACTGAAGTTCGCAAAACATCGTTTTTTCAGAAAAAAAACAGTAAAAACACTAAAAGAAGAACGCTTGACATAATTTTTTGTGGAAAAAATTAGAAAAGCCTTCAAATGAGAACCCATCATTTTTAAGGACAAAATCATGCAAAACCTAGACATCAAGACAGATAGTCTTTTTACTAACTATTTCAAACAAAAACCTTCAATGATTTTTTGATAATCTTGGGCCCTCTCATGAGGGAGTCGTACCCAGACTAGGATTTTTTACTAATTATTTCAAACAAAAAACTTCAATGATTTTTTCATAATCCCAGGCCCTCCCATGAGGGAGTCATACCTATACGTGCTCCCGCTCTTATACCATGATCAAATATTTTGATGTATTTAATGAAAGATTTACAATGAATATATAAACCATTACAAGAGCTTCAAACTGAAGCAAAAGTCTTCCAAAAATATAAGTCTAAAATAAAGAAATAAATAACTCCTAAATGACCATTAATAGAAGAATCTAAAAAGCTAGCTAAAAATAGCAAACTAAAAATAACGAAATATTCTAATAACTTCTTCAAAAGGCAAAGTTATGAAGGGTTGCGACTCTTTTGAAGAGTTGTAATTATGAAAGGTTGTGACACTTTTAAAGGGCAGCAATGAAGGGTTGTTGCTTTCTCAAAAGGAGGTAATTATGAAAGGTCATGACACTCACAAATGGCAGAAATGATGAAGGGTTCTGACTCTTTCAAAGGCTTGTAATTGTGAAAAGTTGTGACCATTGCAAAGAGAAGACATGATGAAGAGGTGCGACTTTCCCCCACATTGGAAGAGATAAAGGGGAGAAGATTTCATTTGAGGACATTCAAGGGAGATCACTGTGGGGGAATAATATATTATTCTCAAAGGCAACAGCGAAAAGTTGTCTCTAAATTCTTATGAAAGCTGGTAATCCTTTTGCCAATAAAGTATAAAGGAGATTTCATTCCAATCTTGAAGGTGGATTTATCAATCATCTTGCTTCTTCCATCAATCATTAATCCCTTAAGAAATCAAACAATCAATCAAGCATCAAGATCAAACAAACAATCATCAAATCCACATCAATCATCACTTCATCTTGGGATCAAGAAAAGATACAATTCAGCAACCAAGCATCACTCTATCAAATCAATATTCATTCAATCATCATCCACCAATATATCAAACTAGCATTCTTTATATTGTCACTCTTCAATCATCTAATCACAATTACTTAATCATAACTCACCAATACCTCGAACTGTCAAATCAAGGAAATCGATCTAAGAGTCTAATTTGATATAACAAACTAGACTTAAGATATACACACACACACACACACATATATATATATTGTTGTTGACATTGGATCCGTAAATAGGTATGGAACTTAAGTGTTTTATGTATCTGATCTGCCTGGTGCAATAATAGATAATAATGCATTTGATCTGCCTAACATGCAAATTATAGATAATGATGTATTTGATCTACCTATATAAAATCAATCTTGTCATATGCATTACTAGTTATTGAATACAAACAATCGGTTATATGCATTACTAGTTATTGACTGCAATAGGATTAATACTCTAATCACATGTTTACATATATGTATGTATTTATTCTGTAATCAATCACATATGAGTTGGAGGAAGTAGGTTAGGGAGATATGGTTTACCGGCTTCTCTGAACTAAGTACGACATCCCAAGGGATGGAATTGGTCATAGCTGAACACTTCTGCCTCTCGTGGGCCGAGAGGTGATTTGATTTACCCAAGGGATGGAATTTGTCATAGTTGGACATTCCTGCTGCTTGTGGGATGCCCCAAGGGATAAAACTGGTCATAGTTGGACATTGCTGCCACTTGTGGGATAAGGGCATGTTGTCACGATGTGAATGTTACGTGCATTTGAGATTAGTTGGGCTGGGCAGTTTGTTGGCGCCCTCTGGAAGTTCCTACCAAGATAAATTTATGATTGATGTTAGTGAGTCATACTACTTATCTTAAAACTCCTTATACACTAGCTAATATATATGTACATTATTTTCTGAAATTGTTGATGGCTGACAAATTTCATTTTGACATTCTACTGTTGGATTTTGTTATTTATGTGTAGGCAGGTGAAAGTCAAATTTGGGGTCATTACACTGCTGTACTAAATTCTCTTTTCCATGTTTTCACAATCAATTCTTCATTCTGCTAAGATCTGCAGTTGGATAACTTGTGCTTATTAAACAAATTACATCATGTCTGCACATAGGTAAAGTAGTTAAATCTTAAGATTCGGCATGTTCCACGTTCTTGAATTAGTCACTGGTATGACTGAGCGAATTACACATTAATATGTAGAGATTACTTTTATTTGGTTGGTATTCTTTAATTTTATGTCATTTGTTTGATCAAGAACTTAGGGTGATTCCTGCATGTATTACTTTTTCAATTAGTGGGAAATGCTAACCCATTTTTTTTGTGAATTATGCACATTATAGGTGTCGTTTAAGCTTCTTGGGGGTACCATGTCAGGAATGTCTGTTGATCCAAAAGCGGTATAACTATCTTCTTTGCCAATCTAGTTTATTTAAATTTTCTTTTAATATGTTTCTTTTTTTAATAGCTGAGTTGAAAATATATCACTTTCAACTATTATATTTATTGGTCTTATTATTAAAAAAACTGATTCATATGGCTTCATATATAATGTAGACATACTTTTTTTGTATCACTTCGACAATATGAAATTGATGCAGTTGGCCCTAGAAGTCATGTGCATGTGAAAGATTGGTTGTCCACAAAATGTGGTACATTTCCCAAAGAAATTGAGACACTTTATGTATAGTTTATGACATATGCAATGGCAATGTTGATTTTTAATACTTGTAAATGTAATTTAGCATTGGTTTTTGCTTACGTTACCGGATTCGGACCCTGGACCCACGAATCGGGTCCGGGTCCAAATTCGCAGACCGGTCCGCGTCGAATCTAGGCAGGGTCCGTATTTGGACTTGTGGGTCCATCTGGATCCGTGGACCCGCAGATTTGGACGGACCCACAAGTCGAAACACGGACCCTGCCCGGATCCGGCATGGACCAGGGGGTATCTAGTGCGGACCCTCGAGGATCCTGCGTGGATCCACACGAATCCGCAAGGACCCGCGGCCTATGAAGGCAGAAAGCACTTAATAAGCCATTTTTGAATTGTTTTTTTTTTTCATCTAACCCTAAATTGACCCAATTTTCCATTTTACGGGTGGGAGGATTTATACAAATATAACATTTAAGTATAAGTTTGACTTTAAGTTATATTTGTATAAATACTTTCATGATGTTTGAGATAGGTTCCAGCTTCATAGGAGTTAAGATGCAAATTCTAGATTTTGGGGGTTTTTGAAAAATTCCAGACTTAACCAAATTTCAGGGTTCAACAAGCCTTCAGCAAGGTTACCTCCCACAATCCATCATGGCTTTCTAAGGTCAAACCGAAGTTGGCAAAATGATTCTCAAAGGGTTTTAAGTCGTTTTATCACAAACCACTTGGTTTCGACCCCATCTCTATGACAAACTTAGCTTAGCTCTCGCCAAATCCCAGACAGACATGACTTCCCAACATGCCAAAATCACTCAAACCTCATTTGCCGGACCTAGGGACTTGAAAACAGCCACCAACAAAGACTACCTAAGATCTAGTTATGAAGACTTTGACATTTGGCATTGATCAATGATCAAGCATCATAGATTCATACTATGAAATGATTTAGTTTTACAATTATGTATATTTCTCTTATTTTTTTGTATACACACACACACACACACACACACACGAATCCATACGAATCATAATGGGAAAAAAATTCACGAATCCACGAACCAGATTCTCGAACCCAAATCTGTCCTCGAACCCAAACCGGCAACTTAGGTTTTTGCAGTTAAATTGAACTAAAATATGAATGTTACTGTTAGTTAATGGTGTTTTAGGAGGGGGATGGCTATGTGTTTCTGGCGGGATGATTTTTTTCCTAGATTTAGGAACATGGGATGACAAATATAATATGTATTTTTTAATATAAAAAATATGAAATTTTAATGGTGGTTATAATTTCAAAATTCAATATTTTTGTAGAGCTGCAAGCCTAAGACTATGGAAATTGAAACATTTGTATCAATAACTTATGAAATGTGAGACAAACAAAGTTTGAATATTCAAATGAAATTAGAAACTTAGAAATTTGCCTTATAATTCTTAATTGATAATTGGTTTGAGAGTATATATGTCAAAATGTAGGTTCAACAAGAGTGATAGACCAAAGTAGTCTGTACACAACATAGTTACTAGACTTGGACTTGAGCTGGACTCAGCAAGCTGATTTTGGATTTGGACTCGAATTCAGTGCCTAGACTCAACAAAGAGCTAACAAAATGAAAAACCCAAGAAATTCAATTTTTTTGTAAAGGATTTAAAACTTGTTTCATATACCCTTAATAAATAAATGTTAAAGACATGATAACTTCATCTAATAGAAGCTAATTGGATCACATACACAAGTATACATTGATAATATAAGTTTAAACACAAATTATAGCTAAAGGAAATAACACATTTAGATATGTAATTATAAATTATTGTCAAATGTATACAAAAATCATGGAATATGATATCCGTGGCATCAAAATTTTCAAACAAATATCATAACAAAAGCTAAAAGTCTATGGCTCAGTGGAGGCTCATTGACACTGACACACAGACATCCAAAGTGTATGCTTGTGCTCTATCCTCCTCTGCCATAGCTACTACCTTAGCCTCTCTATTGACTTGGTCAACCCAATTGAAGTCCTTATTACTAAAGATAGGATCCTCAACCTTAGTAATCGAATCAGATTGTGGATCAACCTCTAGCATGGTGGGGGATAAGTCATTGCCCAAAATTGTTTCTGGTGAAGACAAGGGTTGTAATGAACATAGACTAGATTGTTCAACCTCTGCATGGACAATCAATTGCGCTTCTTGGAGTGTATGTGCTCAAACATACTCCAATTGTGCTCACAACCCAAAATGCTGCATGGTTGGCTCAACATTCAAACTACAACCCTCTGATGATTTGGTATCTTGTACCAAATATTTCCCACCATCAATTTGAGATAACATAAAGGCCTTAAAATTTTAATATAATAATATTAAAAGTGGAAATTTTTTTATTTTAAACTTAAATTATGCCCTTAATAGATTTTTACCTAGATACAATGATGACTGAGTTGCCTTGCACGTATCATGAGAAAAGAGATCTCCTTGTGCAAGTCTAAAAATCTCATTCTTGTGGACTATCTGTGCTTCAACACTAAATCAAGGCATCGTTTGCACTATGAGTGTATAGAGCCCACTCAGGATCTCCTCATATGCCTTGAAATCAGAGCAGAATTGGAATGCTAGATTGAGGAAATAAGCTGTTGAATATTTTGTCGTTGATGTCATATGTTGATGATCAAGGTTGTATAAGTTTTGAAGGATCACTCAAAGTAATAAAGAATTGGAATGAGCTTCCTGGTAATTTGCTTGAGCTGTTTGAGCTACCTGGTTGCGTGCTTGAGCCTACTTGATTGTCTGGTTGAGCTACTCGGTCACTTGGTTGAGCTGCTTGAGCTACTTGGATGTGTGCTTGAGCTACTTCGTTGCATGCTTGAGTTGCCTATTTGTTTGGTTGAGCTGCTTGAGCTACTTGGATGTGTGCTTGAGCTACTTCGTTGCATGCTTGAGTTGCCTATTTGTTTGGTTGAGCTACTTGGGTGTTTGGTTGAGCTATTTGGTTGCGTGCTTGAGTTGTATGGTTGTTTGCTCAAGCTAGTTTCTTGTCTACTTCACCTGCTTGTTGGCTTATCTTGCTAGGTTAGCTTGCCAAGTCAATAGTTAATGAACACATTCGTTAGCTAAGCCTTTCTTCATGGAATCATTTTCAATGATAGAGTCTATGCATTTTTTATTGGAGGGGTATTTTCGTTTTGAGCAGTTATGAATTGATGATAATTTGAGGCATGATTTAATTATTGATGGGCTGCAATAGTCTTTGGCCGACAACGGCTTCAGTTTACTTTGTAACGTTTTTTTATTGCACAAGATTCTTGGTTCAATTCTATTTGTAGAAAAAGACAAACATTATTAGTGAGAGATATTTGTGTTGGCTTATTGGGTTTATGGTAGACATATAAAGGGCGATCTCCTGATTGTTGAAAATCTGAACCAGAAAGATGTACAAAACAGAATGCAGATGACACGCTCCAATTACCTTGGGAAAAATCCTCTTGATAGAGGGAAACAACCCAGCCCACAAAAACAGTACTCCTTTATTGATATATAAAGCATGGAATACAATACATTAAGACTTCTGCAGAGATGGAAGACAATAACACAAAATAGCTCACAGAGATAATCTATACGAGAAGACACAGTTCATTAGTTTGAACATACATTAAGAAATCCAGCTCACTGATTGAGCATACATACAGATATACGGATCACTCTAAACACACTTGAATCTGATGTAGATCAAGAGAGAATGTATGTCCAAGCCATGAGCATGATCATTAGATAGCTCACACATACGAGAGCATACATGCAACGGAACAGACTTAGGCTCACACACCGTATCCACACACAATCTAGATGTGCCAAGACTCACGCCTGAGGCCCTTTTGTTTTCACAATACAAACTTCACTATCCATGATAGATGAAGAGGAGACATATTGAGAGAGAATGCGATCCGAAGACAAAGCGTCAAGTGAGGTGAGGCCTCACCTTGCTTGGCGTTACAGCCAGCAAGGTGAAGCGTCACCGTTGTGACTGATACAAGTGAAGGATAGGGCCCGTGCTAAGAAACGCATGCCAGAGGAGAAGTACGGTGTATCATACCGCGAAGAAAATGAAACATACAACGGTAATGAATCAATGCAAGGAGTTGAAACAACACGACATTCATTTGGTAGTTACAACTGAACTCAACTACCAACGACGGTTGCAACCACTGGAGATGCAATTACATAAGGAGCAACATAAATACACAGGTAAGAAATATGAGATAAGTCTCTATCGCTAGTACCAAAATTCAACACTAATGACTGTAGCTATATACAATGCATTGGGTTCTTGTGATTTTTGGATTTATATAGGCTAGTTTGGAGTCGTTTTAAAACCAATCGATGCATTTTATTTAATGGAATCCATTTTAATGTATAGATTAAGTAACACCTTGTATTAAAGGGGAATTTTTTTTATTATTTTGAAAATTTAATGATAAGGGTGATTGTATGAAGAGGAATTACATTTGGGTAGTGATAAAGTTTGATAAGAGGAATACGTGAGGATAGTAGTAATTGATCAAATGTTGGTGTGAGACAACTAAGGAGAGTATGAAATTTGCATATATTTTTAGGGTGACTTTTTTTGTGTGGGAGGTGATTGAAGAAGTTGAGGTATAAAAAAAGGGGATTCATATGAGGTTGTGGATTGAGTTGGGCGTTGTTAGACATGTTTTTGATAGAAAATTCTAATCACAGGTTAGTGTGAAGTATTTGAGTTTGCTACAGGGTGTTAAAGACTCTTCCTTCTTGTGCCATGAGGTTTCTTGTAGTTGCATAATGCTGGGTGTTTATATTTTCTTGGTTCGGGTTTGCTGGACATAATTGTATTGAACAAACAAGACCGCGAGTGGTGAATGAGTATCTATTGGGGATGTGATTTTTGAGTTGAAGATTTCTGGAGATGTGTGTTGTTGTATATAAATAGTAGGAATTGAAGGAGCTGAGTGTTACTCTCATAAATTGTTTAGTATGTTATTGTGAGATGTGGTCTATTTTTGAGTTGGTGCTCAAACTGAGGATGGTTTCTCAGCTAATTGGAGTTGGTGCTTCAAGGAGGGTTGGTGCTCTCTAAGACTTGGTGCTCATTTAATTTTGGGTTGGTGCTCATTTCATTAATGAAAGTTATTGATGTGTTGTGGTTTTTTACCCGAAAGGGTTTTCCACGAGAAATTTGATGTTTGCGCCTTGATTTTTGCTCTCTTTATATTTTATGTGGTTTCATGATTTTAAAAGTTTAAAATCTTGATTCACCCCCCCCCCCCCCCACCCCCTCAACATTTTTTGTGCTCTTCATAAGCAATTGCATGTAGGGGCTTGTGAAGCTGTAGGTGCCATCAACTACCAATGATTTTCCAAATAGTGTGATACTTAGCCTCAACTTGTAATGCCCCTTCCTAATTTGCCCTAGAATCACAATTACAACAAATTAGGGTTAGGGTTACATCTTACCAAGTAAAATTGCTTTAAATAATGTGATCCTAGATTTGAATCCTGCAATAATAACATAACAAACATGTACACATATATTCATACTTCCAATTATTAGGGTTAGACAAGATCACATCACATTCATATAATATAAATGATATGATACAAGCACATTAGGGTTTGGAGGAAGAAGCTTAATAGGTCTTCCTGAAGCCCTTTCTACACCAAGCCCAAGAGTGGTGTGAATGCTAGAGCTCTCTTGGCCTCAGTGGGTAGTCAATATGGACATCCACCGAATGGCCTACTCAGTGGGTTGCTTGTCCCTTCTCCCCCTATATATATATCTGTGAGAACGTAGAGTGCTGAGAAGGGAAGATCTGAAAATACCAGGTTTCTATATTGGCTTAATCTGAAGCTTAAGCCCTTTGATGTATTTGCTATTTAGACTTCTATAAGCTGACCTCGATTAATTTGCTTTTGTTTGAATGCTTCTTATGTTCTCTGCCGATCTTCTTGATTGACCTTCTATATCATTGTATTTGTTTTTTCTGGTTGTTTCTGATCTGATGATTGTCTGCTGGTATGTTTGTACTCGTGTGATTGCTTGATTCCATGTTATTGAATGATTTATTGACTGAATGAATTCATTTGATTGTATGATTTGAGGTATTGGTGAGTGATGATCAAGAGATTGTTGATTAGGTTATTGATGAGTGATGATGTAACGAGTTCTGGTTTGATAAATTGGTGATTTGAATGCATGCTGATTTGATATAGTGATTTTCTGATTGATTGATTGCTTGATTTGATAATTGCTTTTGTGCATTCATGAGTGATGAGTGATAGGAGATCCTTCAATGCTTGGAATGAATTCTCATTTATTTAATTGGTAAAAGGGTCACCTTCTTTCATATGAATTGAGTTACCACTTTTCATTGTTGCCTTTGAGAATAATATATTATTCACAAATTGATCTCCCGTAGATGTCCTCAAACGAAACCTTTTCCCATTTATATCTTCCTATGCGGAAGAGAGTCAGACCTCTTTATCATGTCTGCCCTTTGCAATTGTCACAACCTTTCACAATTACCTTTCACTTCCTTATTTTCTTCTCCATTAATTCTATCTTGATTTACACCTTCCTACAATGTCTTCTCCTTGAAGTCTGCATATAATTGCCTGCTCAATTCACATCAGCATATTCTTCTATCTCCGCATATATTTTTCTTTTATATCTGCATATATTCCTCTTTTATATCTGATATTTGCAATTCTGTTATAAACTCTTTTTACAATTATGCCTTCAACCTTTCTTTGGTGATCTTCCCTTTTATCTTATCATTGAAGATCTGCAAATGTAAGTCTGATATAAACTCCTGCTCCCTTCAAATGCAGTCTACAACTTCTTAATATATCTTCTCAAGAGTGGTGTCGCTTCCACTTTCTTAATCACTCCTTAACTAATCTTAATTGTTGTTCTTTATTTCTAATTCAGGTTTATTTCTGAATTCTTCTCCAATTCCAACCTTATTTTTCCTTATTTCATTTTCCAATTTTCCTTACTCCATCCACGTCCCCTTTCCAATGGACTCTTCTCTCTTTTATATCTTATGTTGAGGAAGTCACAACTCTTCATTGCGTGCCTCTTGACCTTTCATTAAACTTAATTAACTTGTGTATATATATATATATAATATTTTACTTTTTTTTTATTTTTTATTTTTTATTTTTATTAATTATTATCTATTATTAAATCCTATTTTAGAAAGGGGACATTACATAACCCCACATAAATGGATCTAATGGCCTCTTGGGCCATGTCCAACCCTTAAATATGTAGCCTATTGCAGGATTTTCCCCATCAACAATTCATAGGAGAACTACCAAAGGCTCTGTGAACTGCAATTATTCTGAAACATTAACATAAGTGTGAACAAAAATAAGCAAATAAAACAAAAAAATGAATAAAAACATAATGTAGAATTAGATTTAGTGTGAATAAAAACATAACCTTTACAATCTCTGCAGCAAGTACCTGAAAGCCTTTCTCATTAAACATTCAATTTTCCACACCAACCTTTGCATTGCTCTTAGCATACAATGAGGAAGTCCACTCTGTACTAACTAGCATGTCCCTCAAAGCTCCCTCTGCCTGAAGCAAGGATTGTAATGTGATGACATTCATTGCAATCTGAGTTATTTTTGAATTATTGTCATTGATGTCAAAGGGCCAACTAGCAGAGTGATGGATGATGGAATTACCATGGATGAAGAAGTTACCATGTAGGAAATTTATGGCACTTGCTATAGAGTTTTTGTTTGCATGGGCTGACCCATGTTAAGCATCCAAAAAGAAATAAATAAAATGCAAATTAAATATTGGACGAACTCTCAGAGTCACCCTTATTAAAGGTAATTTTTTTAAAAAAAATTAATATTTGTGCCTCTGTAGAAGGGACGACCTCTGTAGAGCCTAACACCCACCTTGTGGAAGGTAAATGAATCAATAGAAATAAACATTAAATGGTGCTGGCCGACCTTATTGAGGAGGCATGACTGTTTGATGAAGAGGCATAGTGTGGAGTTTAAATGGAGGTCTTTTGGTGGACAAAAAAATATATAATGAAGCATATTTTTCAGATCTATGAAGGGCAGAGTTAAGAGAATATTACAGCAGATCCACATTAATTATATTTGTGTGAAGATTTATTTCATATTCATGAGTATATATTGAAAATCATATTGCAGATCTGAGTGGAGATATTTTGCAGATTTGAGAGCAGAGTTTTAAGGCAGATTTTGGTGGAGTTGTGGGCAGTTTTTTGAAGGTGATTTAGGGTAGATCCAAGAAGTCACAAACATTTGATATCTATCCTACACTATTATTATCATGGAGCATTAGTATTATTGATAATAAAGTACATATATATATATATATATAAGTTATTATCACATTATTAATCATGATAATAAGCAAATGTTATTGATAACTAATGAGAGTTAAAGAGACGTGTCTCTACGGAGACATTATTAATCATATACATATGCATTGAGAAGGTAACTTGAAAGTTGAAACACATAGAAAATCTATAAGTGCTATTACAAGTTACTGCAATGACAAACCTCCAACTTTAACATGGTATCAGAGCTAGGTTCCTTCAAATTAGTATTACAAACTAGAAGGTAGATCTGAAGAGAAAAGTTTAGGAGGAAATGACAAAACATTCCATGCTTGAACATATACGAAGTGAGGAGAATTAACAATCCATTGACTATTCCATTGGATAACAGTGACGACAATTGAGCAAAGATTATGACTAAATAGTCAGCAGTAATAAACCAGTGACGTGACTAGAAACGAAGATTATTATAAGAGAAGAAGATCAAACAACGACTAGAATAAATAAGTCATTGTTAAGAAATTCAACGGAGAAAAGAGGCATTCGACAACAACAAAACACTGCACAGGAGAGTAAGCTTTAATCGCAGGAGGATATACAACGTCACGTGTCTAAATATGGCATACATAACAAAAGGGTCAAGAGGCCAGCATTGACAAGTGGGAAACCCTCAAATCTTATGCATTAATTAATAAGGGATATCCACAATAAAGGAAACACACTATATTAAAAGACAAGAGGATTCCAATTGAAAATAAGGAGTGCAAAAGCAAAGTAAGCGGAGACTAGGGAATGAAACCGCACAGCATTAGGTAGGAAGGTCAATGGAAGCATAAAGCATGGGTAGGAGAAAATAAAATAGAGAGGATTACAAACGACATCAAGGCATATTCCTGTTCGACGACCATACTTTGCAGATACAAAATGGGGTGCTAATCATAAAGGTAATATACATACATAAGCTGGAAATTATTAGGGAGAATATACCCCCGCTATTCCCATTGGATGATAAAGTGGGAAGCGGATAAATAAGTGAATAAGAAGAGGATAATCACCTAAGGTAGAAGGAAGAGTATTGGATATAATAAATAAAGGAGTGTAAGGGGAGATATAAGTAGTGCCCCAAAACATTAATAGCATCGACTAAGTAATAAGAGGAGATATAATAACCTTGGAAGTAGTATATGAAAGAATACAAGGATCTAGTGGTAGCCATTCTAAGTGAGCAGATGCTAGAAGAAACTACAAATAAGACTTTCACATACATGTGGAAAGGACCCACATCGTGAAGGATGTCATTGGATATTTGCTCCAAACTAATAAGATAAGTATTTTTTGATTATTATATCTTGAGAACTACCTTTACTTACTTCTTGTAGTTAATCTCTTAATTGTAGTTCTATATGTACTACAAGAGCTATTTTTCTTTTCTCTCCGGGGATGTTCTTGCAGGAAAAGGAAGATTGATATCAGATTCAAAGGGAGGCTGACACTTCATCAGAGGCAACAGTGGATGAGGAGCTCAGAAGATTGATATTCAAAGGGAGTTTGAAAATCCATGTGTGTGACTGCATGATTTTAATGGGCCTGCCCGCTATGTACATAATGAGGAAGTGATGACTCCCAAATGATTATCACTTGTATCTGTAGAAGTTATTGCAAGGTGACGATCTTACAATAACTTAATCTTCTATTATGATGGATATCTTATGATGTCTAAGCAGATCACGATAGATTATAACTTGCATGGTGGATTAATTTTCTTAAACAAACCATGAATATAATGTTCCTATGGTAAGTATCATTGAGGATACGTGTGCACATACCTTATGGACATTTTGAGTATTTGGTGAATGTCATGCAACTTGACATTTAGGAGGCCATTACTCAGAGTACTTAGTGAATATCATGCGACTTGATATTCTGAGGCCATTACTCCTGATATCATGAGATGATATCTAAATGGTGGGTATCTTCTGATCAAAGATATCCTTAATCTTGCCAACATGATATTACATTGAGGTAATATCTAATCATGTGTTTATCCTCCCTAGCTAAGAGGGAGTATCGATAAATTGTAGCTTCAGTCCTTATGTTACCGTGAGATAACAGATGTACACTGTGTTGTTTGGATAGAAATCATCCTCCCTAGCTAAGAGGGAGTGTTAATGATTGTAGCGTCGATCGGATGATTCCAATCGATGATATCAAATGTTTGAATGACCTATCGACCTCAAACATTTGATATCTATCCTACATGATTATTATCATGGAGCATTAGTATTATTGATAATAAAGTATATATATATTAGATATATGAGATATATTATGTATATATATTATTATATATATATAAGTTATTATCACATTATTAATCATGATAATAAGCAAATGTTATTGAAACTAATGAGAGTTAAAGAGACATGTCTCTACGGAGACGTGCCTCTTAATATCATATACATATGCATTGAGAAGGTAACTTGAAACACACAAAAAATCTATAAGTGCTATTACAAGTTATTGCAATGACAAACCTCCAACTTTAACACAAACATATTATTATATTGCATTTTGAAGGTTGGTGTCTCTCATTCAAAGAGATTGGTGTCTCTTACTGAGTTGGTGCTTAGTGGACGGGATTGGTATCTCCTATGGGTTGGTGTCTATGAAGTTTTAAATTTTTTTAAATATAAGCAATATTTAATTGTGGTTTTCTCCTGGAAGAATTTCCATGTAAATCATGTGTGCATCTTGTGTTCTCTATTGTTAGCTCTTGTGTGGATGCTTTTGATTATTTCTTTGTGATTGCTAAAGTTTTAATAAGTGAAAAGTTGTCGTATACTGATTCACCCCCCTCTCAGTATAAGTGTGTGTGTTTCTTCAATTGGTATAAGAGTGAGTTCCGAACTCCATTGTTCGATGGGAACAACTATGCTTTTTGTAGTGTAAGGATGTGTACTTATTTGATAGCTAAACAGATTGAAGAATCTTAAGAGATCAGCTGAAAGTAAGGGAATTAGATTGTGAGAAGTTAGATCTTGAAATCGTTTCCTTAAGGAATTGACGAAAACAAAATATCAACTAAATTGAAGCATGACGTTTGATAAAAGTATTGAAATGTTGGATGATCTTATCAATTCATAAAGATTACCATTCATCAAAATTGGTCTTGTATTTAATGAAAATCAAAAGAAGACTGCTGCAAGTTCTAATGCTATGGATCTACCAAAGAAGAGGGTTAAAGAAAAGCCTAAAAGCTACGTTGGATTTTAAAAAAGGAAGTGAATACAGAGGAAAAGAAAAAGGAGTACAAAGTCCCACAAACAAATAATCCACCTACAAAGTTAAACAAGAACAACTAGATCATTTTCTCAAAGACAGCCACCATCCACAACCAGGTTTCAATATTCTTTCCACGGTTATTGATTTTCAGGTAATTAGTTTGGGCATAAAGCAGTAAATTGTAGAGTTTGTACAAGGAATGATTTTGAATTCACTAAGACAAACTTCATTCTCCCTTCATATGGATTATAATGTCATTTTGGGCACCTAGAAAATTTTTGTAGCACTTTTGGTAAGCCTTTGAGATAGAATAAGGAGGATTTTTGTGACAAGAAAAAGGATGAATCAAACAAGGTTTGGAAGGAGCAAGAAATGAAGGAAAGCTGCATGCTTGTACAAGTTGCACTTCATGCTCAAGATGACAATGACCAATGGTATGTTGAAAATGGTTGCTCAACCCACATGATTGTTGACAAAAGCAAATTTCTCTCCAAAGGAAGTGAATGGAGGAACAATGAAATTTGGGGACAATGCTACAACAAACATAAAGGAAAAGGCACACTTAGCTTGGATAATGGAAGAACTAAAACTAAGGATGTCCAATATGTTGAAGAGTAGAAGCATGATCTCCTAAGTGCGAATCACATGTGTGACTGAGGGCACACCTTCATGTTTCATTGTAGAGGATAAAAAATCATGAAAATGGAAAGTTGAGAGCCGATGCTTATAGAATAGACAAAAATCTCTACATTTTTAATTAAATCAAAAGTGAAAAATGCTATATGGGGCAAGAAGACGAGAGTTGGTTGTGGCATAGGAGGATGTGAAACTTGAGCTTTGATAGCATTGTGAAGTTCATCAAAAAACAAGTTGTAATGGACATGTCGAAAATAACAAAGCCTTCAAATATTACTTGCAAACAGTGTCAATATGGTAAACAAACAAGGACAAGCTTAAAATTTGAGGAGTATATAATGTCAAAGCCTTTGGAACTTGTTCATACCAATTTGTGTGGACCAACAAGAATGAAAAGCTTGCAAGGTGAGTTATTTTATGCTATTGATTGATGATTTTTCCAGATGACTTGTGTAGCTTTTCTTAATGACTTTTTTGAAGCAATTGAAGAAGTTTAAGGAATATGAAGCCTTAGTAGAGAACCAAATAGGGTCAAAGATTAAATGCCTTAGATATGATAGAGGAGAATTTACCTCAAATTGTTGATGTATGTAGCAACGGTCAGATAAATAAAACTGATTATATAATTATTATGAGAATTGATTTATTATATATACACATATATATATTAATATATTTAATAATTGATATTATTTTATATTAATATACATACATACATACATACATACATACATACATACATACATACATACATACATATATATATATATATATATATATATATATATATATATATTGAAGTTAATCATTTATTTATTCTTATAATGATTATATAGTGAAATTAATAAATTAGATTAATGAATAGACATGTCCCATGAAGGGACATATCTCTTCTTACCTTTACCATGTATATATTCAAGAGATCGATGCATTTGGAAAACACATACTTTGAAAGCAGTGGGAGTACATTTGCAATTGTCTGTGAAACTAACATGGTATTAGAGTAGACGACCCCCAGACCTGTTGGTAGAAGAATTACATTTAGTCAGGGAAAATAAATACAGTTAGCAACACCATCTTGGACAGACAACGAAATTCGTATTCCCTGCACAGTGGTATATAACCGCAATTTAATAGTGTAGTCGGCAATTCATAGTGGCATGAAATTATCGGGAGGTCTCATACAGTCAGCATTTCCACCAATATCAATATAACGTTCCTTTTACAATACATCAAAGTAGTGAAAGAGAAAGTATCTGTAAAACCATGGACCCAACAGATGTTAGAGACGACATGATACCACTTCGAATTGTCTCAGATGTTGATGACAGCTTTGGGATACCCCCTTTTAGTGAGGAGGAAGGCTCTAAAAGCTTGATCCATGTTCAATTGGAGATATGTTTCATAGGATTGAGGAATCCTATTGGGAAAAATTTAGTAATGGTCGTAAGAAGCTCCTAGGTCGCGCCTTTCTAGGGTCTAGAGAAAAAGCATCTTATGTAACTACATTTAATAATTTATTGAATACAACGTCATTTGGACTGTAAATTTCAAGTGGCAATGCATCTACTTCTATATGATTATTGACCACGGATATTGTGCCCCTGGTGCACTAATGAATAAATTGCTAAACGACAAGAGCCCGCAAGTGATGTGGTTTAGATTCCAATCTTGATAGTCATCGACATCAAAAGTTGATATGATTTATACCTCTACATAGTCGATTAACAATCTAATAAGAGGATCTTGGTAATGTGAAAGACATATCTTATTCGAATCAAATCACGAGTACAATGATTCCCCATAGTGTTAAGTGGTTAAAATATATCTATACAATGATCATTACTACTAGCGATCTCATTGCATTTCATTGATATTCTTGTTAAGGAGATTTAATATGTTGTGGAAGTGTTATTATACTCCTAAGGTAACGCAATGTGGAGGTGCTATGATGAGACAGGTAATTGCGGTATCCTAGACAAGCTTCTATTCATTGCTAATAATGATCAGGTAGACGAAAGTGTTAAAGACATGCTATTGAAATGCGACGCTCAGCCTAGAAGACAGTATGTATTTGGCAAGAGCCGAAAAGAAGCTCCAAGAGTTAAAGACGAAGATTATGATCTTGACACAGAGATTGGAGGAGCTTTGCTATGTAGGTGTGATGAGGAGAACCGAATTCATTTTGTCAATGCCAGAGATGGAAGGGGAAGGACCGCTCTTCACTGAGCTTCTGAGAATATGAATGCAAGGCTCTGCAAATTGCTCATTGAATTCGGCGCATCAGTAAAGGCTCAAGACCAAAACGGTATGACACCTCTGCATTATGGTCTTGAAGATGGAAGGACTGATGTTACAACAAAGACATCAGTGGTGCAATAACACCTAGGAGTTTGATGGAGATCAGATTAGTCCAGATAGGAATTGGGAAACAGATCAAGCATTTAAAGATGGTCGGAAGCATCCATACTTTGCTGTTATTGAATCATTGTCGTTATCGTGAAAGATATCTGGTCTTAGAAAACATGAAGGAATAAAACAATACTACCTGCGTGAATGGAACATCATGCCGTGAACAAATTGAATAAGAGGTTCAAAGATAAGAGACAGTTTGTATTCCTCAATGTCCATTAAATAGTCATCTGTGTTTTGTGTCTCTTATTAGTGCTTGGAAAATTATTTTCTGTCTGTAGTATAAAAAAGAAGTCTTTGGTATTTTAAGTAATGTAGGGAGCACATCATGACTTGCACGGTAATTGATCCTTGTAGTCTTTAGTAACAAAAGAAGTCTGAGCCTAACTCTACATATGACTAGAAATGGGAGTTACGGTGGGAAGATTACATGATTCCATGTAACTTGACGGTATAGGTCTTGAAGGTCCTACTAACATCTGAAAAGTGAATACCATATTATTGTATGAGACATCTAGCCATTTTCTTGTGAAGAGAAATGACAGTTCAAACTGTGTGTAGATTAGTCAGAAGTAAGGAGGCTCCGAAGTGGTCAATCTTGGGAATAAATCCACAATTTATTACATTAACTCATGTTACTATGGAATCGAACAAGTACATTTGTGTACAAGAAACTGCTCCTGCAAAGAATGTTGTGATCATTGAACAAACAATCATGTATCTGTGATGAGTGAGTCATGTTGGCTGAAAAATAGAGACACTACTTGTTTCCCTAGGACCAAGTTGGTGGAACATAACTGGAGACATCTCTCAAAGAGAAAGAGCCTATATGTTTCTTCAAATAGGAGGAATTAACATTTAGAGGGAGTCTGACAAACCTACAAAAGCAACCTTGGATGAGGGGGTCAGAAGGTTGATATCTATCACAGAGAGAGCCACTTCATCATGAAGATCTTCTTAATGCATTCTTCTCTGTGAGAGAGAAGGTTGAGGTGCAAGCCCTTGTCTTGTATATTTCCCTAAGATGGAGAGATTTGAGGTGAAATCCCTTGTTCCACCCTCTGGGAGTAGCTATGGTGACCATCATTGTGAGATGAGAACATTACGTGAGTGATTTTGTGATGAACACTTGTGTGTTTTTTTTGCATTTTTCACTCATGGGAGCAACCATGATGGAGCCACCCTGTGGGAGTAGCCATGGTAGACATTACTCTATAACTTAGATATTTGAAAAGACCCTCCTTAGCTAAGAGAGAGTGTTGATGTTAGCATCAGATGGACAAATCAGAAGTTATCAAGAAGGATTCCTCCCTAGCTAAGAGGGAGTGTTGAATTTAGCTTCGGAAGGATCACAATAATGATTCAAGTTGGTGGATCACAATAAGATATAAGTATTTCTACCCATGAATAATGTTTAAAATTTTTGAGTCATTAATTCATGCTATAAGATCTGGATAGTAAATCTTTTATGCTTCTATCATTGATATTTCCCTTCAGGATAGTTTAGTTTTATGAACTAATTGTAATCTCTCTTTGAAGTGCTTTGAGGGCAAATCTAGAAGCATAAGAGATTGCATTCAAGGGAGAAAGAACTTAATGCCTGTAGTTATGGAATTGAGTTGAGAGTTGATATCAGATTTAGAGGGAGTCTGACAATGTCAAGATGGAGCGCGAACTTGAGCTTCAGAGGGAGCAACTAGAGGATTTGCATTTGTGAACATCTCTGGATCTTGATTCAGAGGGAGCAAACCATGTCAAGATGGGTTCCTTAGTGATCAACAGTTAGAGGACTGCAATTCATAAGATGGAGTTTTAGCATTAGTGATCCATTATTTTTGTATCTTATAGAGATTCCTTAGCACTATGTAAGAGACATGGTAGGAAGGAATGTGATCCAGTTGGAGTATATTAATACGAGCAATCAAACAACACATTCTTACCGAACCGCTCACCAAGGTGAAAGTTGATCACTCTAGGAAGAATATTGGTATGGTTGAAATATAAAATGTTTAGTTGTACTAATATAATAAAGATGTTTAATGTGTAAACTTCTTTTGTCAAATGTGTGACTTTATGGGCCCACCCATCTTGTGTACATTTCTAAAAGGTGACGACTTTTTAGTAAATGAACACTTGTATTTAACATTATAAGGTGACGATCTTGTAATGTGGGTATCACGTGTCAGGTGATTCCTCATATCACATGTTAGGTGATATGTAAAACTGGGTATCACTTGTCAGGTGATTCCTTATATCACATGTTAGGTGATATGTAAAATTGGGTATCACGTGTTAGGTGATTCCTCATCTCATGAGTTATGTGATACTTATCATTACGTGTTATGTGATATCTGCCTTCACGAGATATGTGAGATTTCTTATCACAAGAAATGTGATATATAATTTTATATTCCCTAGCTAAGAGGGAGTGTTGATGTATGTAGCATCGGTCAAATAAATAAAACTGATTATATAATTATTATGAGAATTGATTTATTATATATACATATATATATTAATATATTTAATAATTGATATTATTTTATATTAACATGAATACACACACACACACACACACACACACACACACATATATATATATATATATATGAAGTTAATCATTTATTTATTCTTATAATGATTATATAGTGAAATTAATAAATTAGATTAATGAATAGACATGTCCCTTCTTCTTACCTTTACCATGTATATATTCAAGAGATTGATGCATTTGGAAAACACATACTTTGAAAGCAGTGGGAGTACATTTGCAATTGATCTGTGAAACTAACACAAATGAATTTGAAGAACTATGTCAATAACATGGGATAAAAAGACAATATTCAGCTGCAAGACCTCCACAATAAAATGTAGTAGTAGAGAGTAAGAATAGGACAATTCAAGGAATGGCAAGAGGTATGCTAAATGAATCCAAAATATTTAATGCTTTTTGGAGACAAGCGGCCCATATAACTTTGTACATTTCAAATTGAGCACAAATAAGAGTGAACACTAGCAAAAAGCCATATGAACTTTGGTTGGGAAGGCCTGCATCAGTAAAGTGTTTCGAGGTTTTCGAAAGCAATGCTAAATAAGAACAGTTTGGGAAAATTTGATTCCAAAAACGATGAAGGTATCTTCCTCGGATATTCTAGAAAGAGTAAAGCTTTCAAAAGCTATAGCAAATGTGAAAGTTGACGAAGAAAGACATCAAAAGGAGGTAGTACTAGAAATTGATTATCAAATGGAAGAAAGTTGTAAAGAAGAAATAAAGGAAGAAATTGAAACTAGGGAAGTTGAGTGAAGAAATACAAGGTATACATCAAAGGCACCACCCACGACACTATCTACATTTGCTCAAGAGATTCATCTTGAAGATTTGATTATTGGAGACTAAAACACAAAAATTAAGACAAGAAGACTTGCTAGTACATCAAAACGTGCAAACCTATGTTTGCTTTCCAAACTTGAACCAAAGAGCTTTTTAGAAGCAAGTGAATCCAAACATTGGATAAAGGCAATGGAAGAAAAATTGGATCAAATGGAGAAAAATGAAACTTGGGAACTTGTCCCAAAACCCAAGGAAAAAATTGTGATTGGCTCTAAGTGGGTTTCTAAAAACAAACTAAATGAGGATGGCCAAGTTGTAAGGAAAAAGGCAAGATTGCTATGCAAGGGGTACACTCAAGTCGAAAGAGTTGACTTTGAAGAAATGTTTTCTCATTTTGCTTCTATGGAAGCCATAGGGATGTTCTTAGCCCTAGCCAGTTTTAAGAACTTTAAAGTTTGTAAGATGGATGTAAAATAAGCCTTCATAAATGGAAATTTGGAAGAGGAAGTGTACATTGAACAACTTCAAGGAATTGTTCTATTAGAGAATGAGAATTATGTTTGTAGACTGAAGAAGACTCTTTCCGAACTAAAGCAAGTCTCAGGGGCTTGGTACTCAAGGCTAGACATGTAACTTCAAGAACAAGGTTTTAAAATAGGAATTGTGGATAGCAATTTGTATATCAAGAATTAAGGAGACAATTTGTTGATTGTCGTGGTATATGTGGATGACATCATTTTCAAGGGTAGCAGTCATAAGATGTGCCGATAGTTCACATTGGACATTCAAAAGGAGTTCAAAATGTCAATGCTTGGCGAGTTATCTTTCTTGGTTTACAAATTTCTTAATTTGATAAAGGAATCTTTATTTCACAAACCAAATATGGTAAGGGGATGTTGAAGAAGTTCAGGATGGAAGATTGTAATCCAGTAAGCACTCCTATGATTACTAGTTGTAAATTGACTAAGGATGATGAATCTCCTGCAACAAGTCTATGTATAGATCTATGATTGAAAGTTTTCTATATCTAACAACTACACGACCTAACATTATGCAAGTTGTTGATTTGGTAGTACAATTTTGGGCAGCTACAAAGAAAACCCATGTACATGCAGCCAAAAGGATATTGAAATATTTGATGGGGACAATGGATTTTGGATTATGGTATCCAAGAAGTGAAGATTTCACCCTTATAGCATATACAAATTTGAATTGGGTTGGAATGTTGATGATAGGAAAAGCAAAGTGGAGGAAAATTCTTCCTTAGTGTCAATCTTGTATCTTGGTTGAGTAAGAAACATGTTTCAGTTTATCTGCAAGGTTGAATATATTACAATAGTAGTTTGTTGCACACAGGTTCTATAATGTCCCCATTTTTGTGCCTTCTTGAGCATCAAATTATTTTTAAAGGCTAGCCTATTATTGGTGGTCCTCGTAGTCTAATGTGGTGATTAGGGGCCCTTTGAGGGTGATTTAGGGTTATTCAGCTGACCATTTGGGTGTCTATATCAGTACTCTCTATCTCAGTGCATCAATTTATTTGTGGTTTACCTTCCAGAGGTCTTTCAGCCTCCGTTTATGCACTTACTATTTTTAGTAAGTCACTTGGACATTTGAGTTCATACTTATTATTTATGATAAGTTGTTTGGATGGTTAGAGGGCACCACTATTATATCTCGAAAGTTGGCAGGATCAATTGTTGGTTTAATATTTGGCATTTAATGGAGTTTAATGAATTGATTTAATTAATTAAAGTCTAATCTAGCATTGACTTTAATATAATTAATTAAATTAAATATCTTTATGATTAAAGGGGATATAAGGGGTCAAGTGTGCATTTAATATATTAATGTCATAAAATATTTAATTATTATGCCAAATGAGGTGCCGACATATGGAGGTATAAGGATATTAAAATGACTTGAAGTTTATATTAATGAAGAAATTATATGAGGGTGTCACTTTATTATTATTTCCCATATACAAGTTAAATATTACATTATTAAAAGTGAGAATTTTAAATAGGGTTTTCGGAAGCTTCATGAGAGAATTATAGAAGGGGATTTGAGGAAGTCATTTGATATTCTTGGTTTATTTTATTTTTCTCTCTAAGAAGTTTGGGAGCTTGACTTTCAATACAAGAAATTTGAGGATGGAAACCCTTGGAGTTTCTTGGTGGTTTGGACGGAAACCCAAATCCATCTCAGGTGTGGGTTCATCCAAAATTCACCGCTGTGCTCATTATTAGATTTTTGGAGGTTTCAACTAGAAATATCTATGGAGGGTTTAACAAGAATTGAAGATAACTGCAGTTTTGATCATGACACAACTATAGCATCCATTTTGCATCATTTCCGTGGTGTTTTGATAGGGGTTTATGGACTGAAATAATTTTATGTTGCTGGACCTAGGGTTTCAAAACCCCATTTTGGTGATTGTTGCAATTTTGAAGAAGGATTTGACATGTTTTGGTAGTGTTTGACATTGTCCAGCTAGGGTTTGGAGGTCAGCTTTATATTTTAGAATTTCAGGAGTCATTTGCTACCAATAACAGTCAACCACTTCATATTTTGTCACCATTTAAGGCAGTCATACTTTCGACTTAGTAATGGACTTCTATTTATGCTTTGGGGTATGTGTGTAATCATTTTGATTAATTATAACCCTCATATTTCAAGGAACTTGTTTGCTGTTGTAGTAATATCAAACCCATATCAGATCTGATATCATTGTATTCTCCATTGTATTCAAGCAGAAATCATAAATTTATGGTGTGTTCATCATTTGTTCCCTATGTTATTGTTTATCATTTATATATGTTTATCTATGATTTGGCATTGAAAACGAATATCAAACACAAATTCAAAACTCAAACCAGATTTCAGACAGTTAGCATACCAACTGTTTGACGAGACAACCAAAATTGAGAACTTGGGTTAGAATTAGCAGGGATTCTTACATTTTCTATGGCTGAAACAAGCTTGAAAGATATTAAGGTTGAGTATTAGCACCCTATGTCCATATTTAGTGACAATACGAGTGCTATCAAAGTCTTAAAGTATCCAGTTATGCAATCTAGGATGAAGCATATTTCAATTAAATATCATTTTTTGAGAGAATAAGGACTTGATCAACAAGTAAAGTTGGAGTCTATTGCTACAAAAGAACATATTATTGACATTTTTATGAAGCCTATTCCAAAAGGGACTTTTGAGTACCCAAGGGAGAAATTGGGAGTGATATCACTCTCATCCATTCACTATTTGTTTCAAGGGAAGCATGTGTTCAGAGGAAGCTATTCGTTCCCTTATTCAGTTGGCCCCAAATGCCCTTTGCCATTGATGTTGAAGGGGGAGAAGTAGATGTTGAAGGGGGAGAAGTAGAGTAAGTTGGAGCGTTCCAGTTTGAGAGAGTTATATGATTCATTTTTTTTAAGAAAATTATTTCTTAGAGGGTTTTCATCAATTAAAAAGGGCGATATTGTTGAATTATTGTCATTGATGTCAAAGGGCCAAGTGGCAGAGTCATGGACGATGGAATTAACATGGTTGAAGAAGTTAACATGTGCCAAATTTATGGCAATTTTTATAGGGTTTTTGTTTGCATGGGCTGATCCATGTGAAGCATCCAAAATGGAATAAATAAAATGCAAATTAAATATTGGACGACCCCCTTTAGTGCTGCGCTTATTTGAGGGAATTCAATTTTTTTTTAAAATTAATTTGTGTACCCCCTCTAGAAGGGGCGACCTCCCTAGAGCCTAGTGCTCACCTTTTTGGAAGGGAAATAAATCAATAAAAATAAACATTAAGTCCTGTTGGCCAACCTTATTGAGGAGGCATGACCATAGGGCAAGAGGCATATTTTTTAGATGTATGAAGGACAAAGTTAAGAGAATATTTTGTTAAAATCTAAGAAACAGATTACAACCCATAATCGAATTGGAAGAGATAGATAAAAAAACTATAAATGCAAATGAAATGAACAACAAAATAGTTGTACCGAGAGAAAACTGTTGTGAAGTGCTTCAAGGCAAAATAACATCAGATTACTATCTCCAAGTATATGATAATACAAGCAAGATAGTTTGTTTATATAGACTCAAGGAGAGGGAGGAGGTGGAAAGTCCAGCCAATGAGGAGTGACCACTAGGTAGTGCTAATAATAGGAAGTGTAACTACCAAGGAAGAGGACGACACCTCAACACCCACTAACTTAAGTAAACATGCTTTATTAACCTAAGCAAGCTTAGTTAAAGTGTAGGAAAAACCTTGGACTATAGCAAAATAAATAACCCATCTAGGAAAATAAAAACCTACACTAACACCCCCCCTAAGCGTAGTTGAGATGGGTGAGGTGGGTGAAAATATGGGTCTCGACAAATGAAGCCCGATGAGTACCCATGCATATAGAATTCGCCCCAAAAGAGAAGAAGCCCCCTCCCTACAAAAGAGAGTACGCCCCACCCTCCCAAAATAGAGAGAAAGAAAGAAGGAATTAAGAATGTGAGCCAATATAGGAGAGCCAAACACTCAAGAGTGTTTGACCGTGGGTTTCCCACTAGTACATGTTTGAAAAGTAGTTACCCCTTTCACAACTCAATGAGGAACCCGATTCTGGATATAAATGCTCAGTTGATGGCCTCTGCACAATACTGAGGTGCCAATGATTTGGAGTGAAGTATACAATTAGCCATTTCCTTCAAGGACTGATTCTTAGGTGTTGCAACTCCATTTTGCTGTGGAGTGTAGGGAATCGTATGTTGAAGACCAATGCCTTTTGAGACACAGAATTGCTCAAACCTCTAGCTGATTTATCCCCCCCCATTATCAGTGCATAGAACGTTGATGGTTTTCCCTGATTGTTTCTCTAAAAAGGCTTTGAATTTTTGAAAAGACTTAAAGACTTTAGACTTTTGTTTGAGAAATTATACAAAGGTGTAGTAGGAAAGAACATTAATGAATGTCAAGATATATTTGGCCTTGCTGAAATAAGGATGTGGAAATGGTCCTGCCAAATCATTGTGTATTAGCTCCAAAAGCTGTGTGGCTCTCCATGCTTTTCCTTTATCAATTTTTTTTCAGGATGCTTGCCAAGAATGCATCCTTGACAAACTCCATCAAAAAATCGAATAGAAGACAACCCTATAACCATGTCATATTGACTAAGCTGTTGCAAGTAGTGGTAGTTCAAGTGGCCAAACCACTAATGCCACAAAGTACTCTCATCCGAGTGAGCAATGCATGTGAAGGAAAATCAGGAACAAAGTGAGAAAAGTGATATGGTTTGGATTGATGATTTACCTTTCCCACTGCAATTGTAGACCCATTGTGCATCTCACTAATTACCACTATGTTTGGAGTGAACTCAATGTGCTTACCAGAGCTAGTGTGAGTGATCTGATAGACAGACAGGAGATTAGTTGTCAAAGATGGAACACAACGGACATCTTGAAATGTTCTTTTGCCCACGTCAACATATCCTCTCCCATGCATTTTAGCAGGAGTGTCATCACCCAATAGAATAGATGGCATAGAATATGACTCCAAGGAGGAAAAACTACCTTTTGATGAAGCCATGTGGTGGCACCAGAGTCAATAATCTAGGAATTGGGTTGTGAAACAATAGCAACTAGGGCCTTGCCCTTTGCTTTCCCCTTGTGTCCTTTGAAGATTCCTTAGATGAACTTGGTTTGACAGAATTAGGCACCTTGATGTTCTTTTCAAGAAGATGAGACAAGTGACCAATTTGTTTCTTCAGACATTTATGCTCATCATGACCAAGTTTCTTACAATAGGAACTCATAGTTTTCTCTTTCTTGATCTTATCACCTTTTGAAGAAGATGCATCATTAGTTGCTTTTGGGGCAGCCGGTTTTTGTTCTTGCGTCTTTTCTCCTTGATTCTTTTGTTCTTTTCTTTCTTAGAAGGCCCTTTTTGATCTTTTGTTCCGTGATTTGCAGCCAAGGCATGAAATTTAGAGGGCTTAATTGTGCCCATTTGAATCAGCTTATCTAGTTCTTTTGTGAGTTCATTTGCAAAATCATCAAGAGAAGGCATTTTATAGCTAGTTCTCAAGGCACTTTTTTCATGGCATAGAATGTAGAAACAAAAACAAAATAGTTTGGAAATAATGCTTAGAATCAATTGTGAATCTTTCTCGTCTATCCCACACGTCTTCAATTGCAATTTTACAACTTTTAGTTTTGTGAATAAGTCTTGAATTGTATCAAAATTACATGGATTCGACCCTATTATCTCATTCTCCAATTGATGTCCCCTTAATTCATCTTGTTTACGAAACAACCCTTCTGATGTTGTCCAAACATCACAGATTTAACGTGAAAAAAAGATTAGGAGATGCAAAGGTGCATAGAGTACCATAAACATTTGTTAAACCATTTTGGCTTTTCTGCAATTAGTGATGGTCTAGTTTCAAGACCCATAGTTACTCTCATAGATGGAAAACTCTCACTCGGCGAAAACTCGCCAAGCCCCCCCCAAAAAAAAACTTGGGAAAAATTCAGCTAGTTTTTGAAAAAACTCGGCGAAAAACTTGGGAACTTAAAAAACAACTTATATTTAATTAAAAATACATTTTTTTGCAAAATTCAATGAGAAGATGCATCCAATGAGTTAATTAATGAGAACACAAAGGAAACAAGCAGAGTTTAGATATATATAAATGTAAAGTGGGTACAAAATCATATTCTCATGCGCAATGTTGATAGCTATAAGCAAAATAGTAAATAGTTTTTACAAAAATAAAAGTAAATACATCATTACAATCACATCTTCCTCTTCCCAGCTCTACTAGTACTAGTACTAGCATATAAGGGAGAGGGTCTAGTCCTAGAAGAGGAACCCTGTGAGGGGTGTGAGTCGCGTGACTATGCCTCCTCGCTTGGTATTGCTGCTGACTCGCTCTCCATCTTGGATGTATCTCCTTTTGCCTCTAGTACTGGCATTGACTCCTCATTGTCCTCCTCCTTAATGTCATCCAATGTGAAATCCAATCCACCCCCCTCCTCCATGGCGTGCCTCTCCAAATCAACAATTTCATCCTTTGTAAGCAATGGAGGCTGCTCCTGTGCTGTCCAATCATAGTAAGGATCTATATCATCCAAATCAAGTAGACCAGCTATTGCTATTTGTGCCTTTTTTATGCGCAACTTAAGATTATATTGCACATTGCACATAAACAAGGTCATTAAGACATTTTTGGGCTAATTTATTTCTCTTCTTTGTGTGGATGGACTCAAATAGGTCCAATTGCACTCACAATGGGATGAGCTACAAGGCTGGCACAAGATTCTGAGAGCAAATTGCTTTAGATTGGGGGTATTTCCACCCCAACTTTGCCACTAGACATCTGCAAAATAAAATATTAAGAAGTTATAGAGTAATGAGAAAAGCGAAAACATAACTTATCAAATGGAAAATTGCAAATGTTTTAAACTTTTATGGTTTACCTGGGGTTTGAGTGCCTCTTGCTCTCTTTGCTAGTTCAGAAGAGAACAAATTACCCTTTGATTCCACATAGATTTGTTGTTCGGTCACAACAAGGTCTCTCTACGCAACATCGGATATCATCCTTTGAATGCATACAAAGAGGCCGTGCATGACCTCTCCATTAGGATCTGAAAAGGAATCTTCATGCCTGAAACAAATAGAAAGTGGAATCAAGTCTTAGTACATAACCTTAAAAACAAAGTGAAATGAAAATCAAGTCTTAGTAAAATTTGAAGAAGAATCATCGTACCTGAAACGGGGGTTGAGGAAGTACCTAGCTGCATGAATGGGTTGGTGGAGTTGATTGTTCCACCTCTTATCAATAATTTCCCAAATGGGATCAAATTTGAGTCTATCCCCTTGTAGTTTTTAATAGACTCTTTGGCCCTATCCATGGCCTCATAAAGGCACCCCATTGGGGTTTGATCCTCATCAACTAAGCGCAAAACTCTAACCAAGGGCTCGGACACCTACAATTGAAATTTGAAAAATACAAATTAGTTTACAAAAAGATTAAATAATGAAGTTACTAACGTAGTAAGTTACAAATTAATAATGAGAGAATTGAATCAAGAGTAATTAAAAATTAAAGTGTTGAAGTTACCTTCACAATCTCACAAGCCTCGTCAAATTTTTTTTGGTCAAAGACTATGCACGCTATAGCCTCTCCTTCAGACTTCTTTGGATAAGTTGAGTCAAGCCATGGTGGACTCACAAACATTTGTTTCAAAGAAGACAATGTAGTATTGATACTTTGCAACGTCAAGAAAACTGTTGCAAACCTTGTGACAACGGGTCTTACCAAATCTCTCCCTTTAGTGAATTGTCTCATCAGATTTAGAACCCAAGGGTGATTATAGATATACTTTTTGACTCACCTTGCATCTTCCACAATTGGAGTCACCCAATCAAGTTTTCCTATGTGCTCCAAAAGAAGGTCAAAGACATGTGCTGCACAAGATGTCCAAAAAAGAGGGGTGCTTCTCTTGGAGGATTCTACCTGGCATATTAGTAAAAATTCAATAATTAGTTTCCAACTTTTCATATTTTACATCAAAACTAAATTAAATAATAAATATCACTTATTTATATTTAATGATAATCATATGCAACATAAAAATTTAAAATTACTTGCTGCCACATATGCTACCGCATTATTTGTGATGATTGGCTCCACATTCTCTACTCCCACCTCCATGACAACATTCTCCAACATTAATGCCAATGTTTGCGCATTTTTACACCTTGTTGGAGGCATCAACAGATTTCCAAAATACCACATTATCTTTGCAAGCAACCAAAAAATTAATAATGCTTCTATTCTTCCCATTTGTCCACCCATCAGATAGAATGGTGCAGCCATATTTACTTCACTCTTTTTTTTTCTTCCACCACTGCTCTTGCCCTATCAACCGCATTTACGAGAAATCTACAAAATCAAAGTGAAATCAAGTCTTAGTACACAATTTTGATTTAATAAACAAGAAATAACAATTAAAATTTGAAAATGAATTCATGTGGATTCCGATTATTTACTAACCTTCCACTCAAATCCTTGCGAGAAGGGGCCTTGTACCCTTTTCCCGAAATTGTAATTGCAGTCATCAAATTCAGCCAATAGGGACTCTCAACCACACTCAATGGGAGATTGTTGAAATACCAAAAATGAGCTGCTGCAATATCAGTTTTCTCATGTGCCTCCTTGTTCCATTCAACGGCCTCTAATGATGGTTGTGCTCCAAGCATGTTCCTGTGCACAAAATAATTGTCTATCCCTAATGTTGATGGTGGTGAAGAAGGCACTCTACTAGAGGAAGCATAAGTGGTAAAAGAGACACTTTGTTTGAGGATGTGCGGGCCACGAAGAGAGCCCACTATGCTATCAAGTGCTTCTTCTTCTTCTTCTTGATAGTCAATAGGAGCACCTTGAGTTTCAGCTATGGTTGCCTTCACAGCTAATCTTTCCCTCTCCCTTTGCAATTTTTTCTCTTCCCTGGCTGCAAGTAGGGCATTAACAAATCTTTTTCTCTTCTGTATTTTTTTCACATGGATTTTTATCATGCTTCTTAATGCGTGCAAGGTGGTATTTGAGGTGGTTTATGCCTTCAGAAATTAGTCTCTGACATCTTATGCAAATCACCTTCCCAGGCTCATCCGGTGCTTCATAGGCATACCTCCATGTCTTATCCCTAACATTTTTAGGCCGGGTGCCTATATATTCAGAAGGGCATGGTGTTAGTGGCCGCTCTTCTGCCATGTTGAATTAATAGTTAACTGATAATTGCTGCCCTACACAAAAATAAAAAACACAATAAATATTTGAGAAAAAGAATTAAACATAGTCATAAACTATCTAAATTAGTTTGAAATTTGAATATATATATATTTTTTGATCGATAAAAGGCCGAGGCCAATAGATTTTATTAATATTTAAATAAAATTTTTACATGTATACCCCACTCAATGTAGGCGCTGGTAGGAAAGAGCGAGGTCGAGAAAACCTCCAGCCTGGCCTGGGACTGCAGTTTGGATTCTGATACATACAAATTTAGTGGGCATACCCACTATTTAATATTTAAAGAGATAATACATCATTCTAGCATCGATATCTAAAAACATATTTCACTTATTTATGGATCTGACTAATTGTTCTTTCTTGGGAACTTGCTCTTCTTTGAGTTACGCTCTTTGCTGGCATAAAAGAATCTTTATAGAGTCTTCCTTATTTATGCGATCCAAGAGAGACTTTCATCCGGTAGTCTTGTTCCTATCAAAGCTAACCAGAAAACTTCCTTCTGGTTTTGTTAGCTAACTTTATAAACCTTAATGGAAAACGAGTAAGCATATATTAATCAAGAAAACGAGTACCTCATACCGAATTACCTATTCCTTGCTTACTATGCTGATGAAGAAGCCTTTACACCTGAAAAAGTATTAGGAAATTCTATCTACAAATACTACTGGAAATCAACTGTTTAGGAGTTTCGTACATATTCACTGCCTCAAGGAGATGTAATATGTTTAAGGTTTTAAAGCCATATCACTTTAATTTCAAAACTGCATAAAGACCATAGACACATAATGTCTAAGGCTACATTGAAACATATGTAATGACAAAATTCCTGCCTTTTAACCTTGATATAATGAATCCGTGGACCCATAGCACCAAATACCAAGCCTATGCAGAAGCATCCAAGTTATAATCATAATCTCATATGAGTATTTTCCCTTTTTGTTTTGAAGTCAATTTATACAAATTCCTACTTCAGGGTTAACCCGTATTTCAAAACAAAAAGGGGAAATAAGCATATAATAATCTGGATATAAAAAGAGGGGACAGTGAACATCCCTCTTACCTTATATCTTCAAAAAAGCCAATATAGCACCATCTCAAATACTGCATTAAAGCAGATTTACCATAGATACACTGATAGCCTTTAATTCCATACACTATATTCCTAAACATTTCTTTTATATTTGAAATTGATGCTTACTAGCCATATTTCAAACCTAAAAGGAAGTTTAGGCATTATTTAATCTAAATACAGAGAGTCAATCTATTTAGTTCTTAGCCTACTCCCTTTATTTGGCTATATCAGTTCCTATACATCGTATTTGAAACCAGCCATTAGGCCTAAAAAGTATCCAGAATATATAACAGCACGAAGTTATAATTGGTGATTTGTAAATAAGCACCTACTAATCAGAATGTTTATGCACTCCCACTATACTAATCCTTAATGCATTCTGCATTAAGGATTAGTATAGTTGATCAAAATACTTAACTGCCGTCCATGTATACCTCGAATAGTTGGATAATTCCACTGTTAAATCAAGTCTAGATACTTCATACACTTTCAGTTTCAGAAAAGTATCAAAATGAATTATAGAACATAGTTACTACCAGTTATTTTAGAACCATTTTATCAAAACTACTTATAGAGCAGAGTTACTATATATCATCTCCAAATGCAAAAGGAAATACATTTCATGCTATCTCATAGCTTGCTGTACATAATTGGACAATCTTAAATATATACATTTGTAAACATAAGACTTTTCAGTTGCTAAAATTTAATCAGAGTATCAGAGTATGCATAATAGCCATCTAAGAAGAGTGTTCATACTATATTCAGTTGTAGGTAGTAGCTCTATACTGCATTAATATATCTTTGTAAACTGAGTTAATCGGTGTCCTTCTGAACTGCTGTGCATTTCCATATGCTCTCCTGTTTTACCATTACCACAATGCACTCAACCTCCTCTATTTCCTTCTTAGTGCGTCGAGTGCATCTAGATACTTTAGGCGCCATGATATGAAAATTTGATGGCTCTACTAAATCGAGGCTTTTCGGGATTTTGAAACCCTCCTTTCGCTAGTAGTTGAGAAGCCATACAGTTTCAAATTCTTCAGATAAAATCTCATAGAAGAGAAAGTCTAGGTTCCTAGCCATTTCTGGCCAGTGTAAGTTGAAGCTTTCTTCATCTTTGAATGTCATCATTGGGATACGTTGAGACTGAGGAATTTCACCCAGCCTATCTATATTTGTTTGCATCGTGATCTCCGGGTATGGTATTGTGAGATTATTGTCAACACACTTTACCATATTTTCCAACCCTCCAAGATGCTCCTCAATGAAAATTTCCCTTGCCACCTGAACTATTTCCTCTTTTGTCTTACTAGCGAAAGTTGATAGTGCAATAAATTGTCCTATGATCACTCCGTTTGTTCTATAAGTAAATTTATTATCAAAATATTGATCACCTAACGATTTCTCTACTACTCTCCTTGTTGAATTAGGCAAAGGATTCAGAACCTGGTTCCACCTTTCAGGAAAGATGTGTCCTCGAAAGGCCATCGCTTTGTCTCCCTTGGTGTAGAAAGTGATTAATCTAGATTCCATGTCTACCCAAAGTTAGTTGGTGAAACTATGCAGAGGGTATGCTTGAGTCAACAGACAATCTAAATAAGACCTGTATCTCTACCTTGATCAGTATTTATAATAACTTTCCTGATAGCAGTCCGTCTAGGAATTCCTTGAGATGCATTATCATCTACTGAGGATGATCTATCACCACGACTGCTTAATGATAGCTCTGTTCTGTAAATGATGATGATATTATATTTTATCCATCAATATTCCAATAAGCAATCATGGAGACGATATATATACTACCCTTAAACATGGGATGAATGCTAATTAGTATTCAGAGAAGTGATTGCTAGTCTTAACCATAATGAAATATTCAGAGAGTTGTCCGAACAAGAAACATACCTTAAAGGGATTTATATGGCCAAAAGTTAAGCCGTATGTCTTCCTGTGGAAAATAATGAACAAAACTCTATGATTCGGATCAATCATAGCATGACTGGACACCCTATGATAATAATAGCTGAGTTGTGATCTAGAGTGTTACTGACATAATCTGGGTTAAATTCCACCTATATTGAAGGTGGAAATGTTGAACGGTAGCAAGTTAATCAAATTGTTCCATATTCATTAATATACCTGCTGCTCGATTACTGAGATCATCTTTACTAAACAGTCTCACTAGGAGATCCTAATGATGCAAAAGCCAATATCATCATGAAACAAGGTCTGCTGAAAATTCTTGTCATCATAAAATGATGGCTCTCATAGAACTATATCTCTTTTATAGATGAGATGACCCGAAAAGTTAACCCTAAACATAACCAAATAGAAGTAATCATAATCCAAGATGAGGCATAGGATATTGGGGAAAATCTTGAGACTACCCCCTAGAAAAAGCCTACCAAAAAGAATCAGTACAGACTAATAAGATAAACTAGCTGAAGGACTAGATAAGAGTTCCTATAAACATATAACAAAGGATAGTAATCCTCCCATCCTAAGACTAAAGAATACTAAAGGGCAAAATAAGAAGGATATATAAAAAATGAGAAAGGACCCCGATGAATGATAAGAACTGAGTAAAGGGCAGGACATCCTATTTAATCCTGTTCCCTCCCAGCGCATAATAATGTGAAGAAATAAATTACTAATAATGGAAATAAGAATGAAAAGTTCATTTAAACAAAGTGGGTATTCAAAGGAATATATTCTATAATTGAATAAGAATAGATTGATATGTTAAGTGTCGGCTTGAAGGGCATAGACAAGGCAGACGTTGAGGGCTTACTGCATTTAAGTATGACTGTAGAGCCATAGTGATAAAATTGTAGAGGATGGGGTCCTCTACCACCAACATATGCATTAAAATCTGTCTAAGCTAAGCCTAGATGAAATAAGGACGATTAGGATTGAAGTGATCAAAATACACATCCTAGCTATTGTTAGAGATTACAACCTATATCCTTATTTTATGATTATAAGCTACAAATGATATGATTTGACTATGTATTTTGCTGATGGATCTTCTGGGGAAAAGTCCTGGCCTAGAGATTGCTAAAACTGTTCTACAATGATTTCACCATCTGCTCCCCTATTTGCTAGAAGATCTGCTTCTGAATTGCCTTCTCTATATATATGTTTTACTTCAACTTGGGTAAATTTATCTAGGATTTCTAAAATTTCTTCTAGTTTCGAATTAAGTTTCCAGTTTGGGGTTTTTCTTGTTCTGATAGCATTAATAATGATTTGGGAGTCTCCTATTTCAATTTTTGTTAGGCCTAATTGATGACATATTCTGAGACCTAGTAAAGCTGCCTCGCATTCTGCCATATTATTGGTTGTAGGCTTAATGGATTTAGCAAATTTAGCAATAGGCTCTCCCTTCTCATTGTGGATTTAGCAAATTTAGCAATAGGCTCTCCCTAGACATTATCAAAGTACAAAAATAACACAAACTGCTAGGGTTTTTTATTTGAAAAAAATTGTGAAAAAAATTGTTATTCTTCAAAAAAATGGTGATATATTCAACAAAACTTGTTAAAAATAGTGTTGAATCTTCTTGTAATGATTCAAAATAATTTCTAACTACTTAGGAATGATTTTGAATCAAAAACCCATAAAAAAGATGCAACAATAAAAGAATAGAAAGTTTTTAAAAACTATAAAAGCAAACACAGCAAACCTACCTTAGAATGCGATTTTTCTTGCAAAAGCGGTTGAAATCCGTCTTTAATCCTCTCGAATCCGCCTCCAAGAGTTTGCAATCAACTAGCAAGGGCTTGGAAGCCTCTATTCTTCCTCTACTCAAAGACCAAAATGCTGCAAAATTAAGACTTTTCCCAAAAAATGCCATTTCGGGCGTTTAAACATTGGCATTGATGCATGTGCGAGTTTTTTTTAAAAACTTGCTGCGGATTACTCTACGAGTTTTTCCAAAATACTCAGCGAGTTTTCTAGGTGAGTTTTTGGTTGGAAAACTTGTAGAGCAAAAAAACTCGGCGATTACTCGGCGAGTGTTCCATCTATGGTTACTCTAAACAACTCCAACTTAAGATTGATTGTCATTTTTGACTTCCACGCGTAGTAGTTATAGGGTGTGAGTATTGGTATTGTTGTTTGATCCATTTTAATGCAGAAAGAAGTTTTTTTGTGTGGAAAAGAGAAAAACTCTCAAAGAGAGCACACGGGAGCACCCTCCTTTTTTACTAGATCAGAAATCACCCCCCTAGATATTTCAAGGTTGGCACTTTATATTTTAGTGCATTTACAATGCTGAAGATATTTTCTAGGGTTTTACAATGTCTAAAAAATAGATCCAAATACTGAAAGCAAAAATAATATCTTTAGAATAAGAACATCAAACCAACACCAATGTATTGTGCTAAAAAGAATATCCACTTTCAAAAAGAGAATGATCTCGATTTGAGATCATATGTGAAAGTTATAGTTGTTTGAAGTTCAAAAAATGTGAACTGCCCCTCAGATCTACTAAGAAAACTAAATTTCTAGAAAAATGGGAACTAAGAAAAAATGATTACACTACTACAAAGAGCATTGAAAAATACCCCTAAAAAAAAAAATTTGCACTGAAAAATATCTCTGTATGACTTGAGAATGAGTTGTTTGAAGATCAGGTGCAAAAATAAAATCTGCAATGGTGAGGGGTTCAGTTGAAGCTTTCTGATGTGATTTCCGCACGATTTATTGGCCACATGAAAAACCTATGTTACCCAGATAGGTTTTTGATGTGCGAACAAAATCCAAAAGACGTTTTTCTTTATCACTTCAGAAAATGTGGCCACAGTGTAAAAAATGCCTCCAACAAGGGAAAAATGACACGCAGAGCCTCGGGTGTCCTATCTACACAAATTTGTATGGAAATGGGATTTTTGGGCCTTCTAGATACAGTAGAAATATTCTTTTGGCTTGAAAATACATTGTTGAAATATGCTTCACAATTCTGAGCTTCATTACCCCTGTTCTGCAACTGCATCAAATGATCTCCAAAAAGGATGAAACAAAAGCCAATCTTGACTTTCTTGAGCCTCCCGGACACAATGGAACAACTAGAAATACTTCCAAAATGCTTGAAACTACTGTAATCACCCAGATCTCACAAGAAACATATATGCAGAACAAAGATTATTGGATCTTCATAAACCTTTGCTGGTTATTCAGATCGTGCAAAACGCAAGAGAAAACACAAGAAGATTTTACAAGGTCTCTACAAATAATCTAATCTTCCAAATCATGCTCTGATACCATGTTAAAATCCGAGAAACAGATTACAACTTAGAATTGAATTGGAAGAAATAGATCAAATAAACTGTAAATGCAAATGAAATGAACATAACAGTGATACCGAGAGCAGATTTTTAAGGAAAATTTTGGTGTTGTGAGCAGTTTTTGAAGCTGATTTAGGGAAGATCCCAGGGTAAGTCACAAACATATTATAATATTGCATTTTGAAGATTGGTGCCTTTTATTTTGAGAGATGAGGAGGTTGGCGCTTCTCATTCAAAGAGATTGGTGTCTTTTGTTGGTTTGTGCCTACAAAGTTGTAAGAAGATTCAGATATAAGCAATTTTTTACTGTGGTTTTCTCCCGCAAGGGTTCCCACTTTAATTGTGTGTGTTCTCTATTGTTTGATCTTACTTGTGTGGATGCTTTTGAATCTTTGATTATTGTTCTGTGATTGCTTAAGTTTTAAGAAGTGAAAAGTTGCTTATACTAATTCACCCTGTCTCAGTATAGGTGTCTGTGTTTCTTCAATTCCAGGACCTGGCAATATTTTGTGTTTGATGTGCTTATAGGGAGAGTCACTGTATGTATTCAATCTAGATTCTACTTTATTTGTTCGTGACCTAAGGCTTTAGTGATCTGTACAATCTGGATATTCCACGAAGAAGATTATATCTTATAGTATCCAGTCATTTTAAACTGCTCTTGTGCTTTATGAGTGAAGGTTCCTTTGTCAATGCCAAGCTATATGTTTTGCTATTTGAAATTACTAGTTTGTAAGATGAGGTTTATTAGTTGTAAGGATTTTTCTTTTCTTTTTTTTGGGTGCGTTAGTTAAGTCCAGGTCAAAATAATTTTATTTCTTCTCTGTTCTTAATTAAATGGATTATCTTTAACAACTTTTACCTGGATTCCATGCAGGTTACAATATATCCTGTTGCAAAAGTACCGTGCGAGTTCTCAGCACAGGTATGAGTCATGAACTAAAAGAAAATGCTTAATTACAAAACTATGTTCATTGAATCTTTTAAGGTTTTAAATTGATTTTGGTGATTGCGACAAAAAATCATGTTCGCATGGTGTCCTTATGCATAGGATCTATATCTCTTTGTGATGATTCTAAATCCATTAGTTGATAGCTTGTTATTAATAGTAATTTTACAAACCAACAGGTCTTGGCAGGAGAATATATTCTGTGGAATTCGCTAGGAAGGTATCCACATGCAGCATCTCCTAAGGTGTGACCAATAGTTTGTTTGAGCAAGCCAATATACCACTTTTGTGGCCAGTTGCTCTGTTTGTGTCATTGATCCAAGAAATTGTTTTGAAACTTTACAGTTTGCCATTGGATGTATACAAAATAGGATAGAAGCAAATATCTTTCTTGGGAATATCTTGGAAGCATATTTTAAATTTCTTGAGATGTTATCAGTGGCCCAAAATATGCGGAAAAATTCAAAATTAAGAAAAAGAAAGTAATAGCTGATGTTTTTTACATTTGAAGCCATCCAAATTGCAAAGAGAGTGAGAGTGAAAGTAAACAACAGTGTACACCATGAATATTGTAATATGAATTTTCCTTTTTAATTTTGAAATCATTGATTAAATCATACACTAAGAGTGCATTACTACATAATTTGTCTTCTAAATTCAAAATTTCAAAATCAATTGCACACTAGAAACTACAAATATCTAAGCTATAAAGTAACATAAAGTAGGCAGAGACACTGAGGCTAGCTGTTATGTAGTATAGTTAACTATGGGGCTGCAATTTCTGTAGTATAGTTAACTATACTACATAACAGCTAGCCTCAGTGTCTCTGCCTACTTTATGTTACTTTATAGCTTGATATTTCTCAATGGATTATACATAATGAAGTAATGCTAGATCATTAAGTTTTTACATATGAACAAGGTAAATAGATTGGATTGTCCTATGGTAGGTCGATGTGATCATATGCAACATAAACCAGATTGCTTGTAATCACTTAGTTCAGTCATGCATTGAGTTATACTGCTATTCAAAACTAAGTAATACAATGCAAGGGTTTTTATCCTCCTAATTTGATGTAAAACTAGTACAAAGGTATCTGTTGATGTTTATTCAATCTTTATGCTATGTTTCAATGTTATAAGTCTTTGACTGGTAGATAGGAGAAATAGCAAGGTACCATGTTTCTCATAAAGACCAAAGACACTATCCTCGTATCCTAAACCATTGCTTACAACAGAGATCTGGTTTCTACAGTGCTTGGAACATTCTAGATTACCACCATTATAACACCTTTCCCAAAAAAATGTGCAAGGTTTTTATTACGATAATAGATAGTTTCTAATTTTATCTCTCTTTCGTCTATTTCTAATGGTCACTCTTTTTGTAATGTTTCCATAAACTCCTTCTGTTCGTTATGGAAACTCTCTTTCACTCTACAAGAATGTTTTTATTTCCTCACCTATTCATTATAGAAACATTCTCTTGTATCTTGTATATATAGATCTTTCATTATTTTACCATAACATGGTATTAGAGCAAATACCTGGCCTCTTGGAAAATTTTTAATTTCTTTTTTGAAATTTTTAGTTCAAGATTTTTGAAGCTTTTTTGCCCTGAGTGTGTTCAAAATTTGCATTTTTTTCCTCACCCACCCGTCTAGGTTTTTGGGCATTTTTTTCCACAACTTTTTTTTGCAAATCTGCCATTCTTTACAAGCAATCTGCAATTTTTTCAAAGTTAATCCAGACGGCTAGGGTTTCTTTCGAAACTCTCTTTTTCCATAATCAGATTGTTGGTGGGTTTTTCGAGATTTCAACTGGGTTTTTTTTTTTTGGGTGCCTTGATTTTTGTGCCTCAGTTTTTGAGTCAGCGAATCCAGAATTTGACAGCATATTCCTGGTGGGTTTTTGCAGATCTCAACTGGGTCAGTCTCGCTTTTTCTGGGTGCATCATTTTCCGTACCTCAATTTTCGAGCCAGTAGATTTAGAATCTGTCAGCGGATTCTATTTGGGTTTTTTGAGTTCTTCACTGGGTGTCTCTTCAAATTTTATGGGTCTTTTGTTAATCTGCTAGGGCATCTCTCACCAGCGTTATGCTGGAAGGCAGCTAGCATTTCAACGGAAAGAACTACAACACCTGGAAGCAACGCATGTTGATGATTTTCGAGTACTGTTGCCTTGAGGCACTTGTTCAGGGTACCAAGACTCGTCCTACCACAGCCGATGCTGCCTTTTATGCTTTCTGAGGACATGCAAGTTTCTGCTTTTTTTGAAGATAGATTGATCATTAAGAGAGGGTATTACGATAATAGATAGTTTCTAATTTTATCTCTTCTTCGTCTATTTCTAATGGTCACTCTTTTTGTAATGTTTCCATAAACTCCTTCTGTTCGTTATGGAAACTTTCTCTTTCACTCTACAAGAATGTTTCTATTTCCTCTCTCCTGTTCGTTATAGAAACATTCTCTTGTATCTTGTATATATAGATCTTTCACAATCATTGTTTAATAACACATTCATTACTTCCACTGGCTACTGACTTATATTGTAACATAGACTTGCACAACCACTTGCATAGCAGCAACTAGTTGTGCAGCAACTGTAGCTTGTACAACAATTGCTTTTGTAGCAATAACAACGTGCAAGCTGCTATTGCAAGCAGTTATTGCTGCCCAAGCTATTGCTATGCAATTCCCTCAACAATCATAAAGATATCAAAATCATTTGGCATTAGAGAATGTCAGAATGCTAGGTTGTCTTGTTGCCGGAAAAATTAGGGTTGAATAAAATTGAAATAGCAAGAAAATCACAGTTTAAAACCTTTACAGGGAAAATATTGGGCAAGTATCAGAAAATTTCAGTCAAAAGATTTTTCACAAAAATATTGGTGCATAAGTTTTAGTTTTACTACTTTGGCTGCTTCCATATGCAAGGATGGGAGTGATCATCATTAAAGAAGCAGCTTAGGTGGCTTCGCTATTGGTCTACCAGCCTAGATGACTCACTGATGTATAGACAATACACTAGAGCTTGGTTTTTATCTTTAAACGGTTTTTGCAAGTCAGTTGTTTTCTGATTCATCTATAATTGCCAGTTTTTCTTTCTTTCTTAGAATTTCTATTTTTCATGTTAATTCGTACTGTATCGAAGTTTGTAAAGTTTGATGATAGTGCAGAATATATCTGTATGTGTTAGAAGATTGGTAAAAGCAGAACCATGCTCAGTCTGGGTTTATCTAAAGTCTAAACCCCCAAGTCAAAGTCTGGTTTATGCTTTTTTTTTTGAAAAATAATAAAATAATGATTAGTATCAGTGCAATTCCAAGAGAACAACGAGAGTTGATGATTTGCAAATGCAGAAGATTCTACTCGTTTGACACATGAATTATAAGTTTGGTATATTTAGTTGTGAACAATATGAAGTTTATGGGACTAGCGGGTGATTGCGAAGATAAGTTTTAGTCTGAGAAATTAGTTTGCACGAAAGGTTATTTGCAATGTTGTAACTTAGTATTTCATTTTGTTTGGCCTTTTTCATAGTTTTTACAAACTTAATTGTACAACCCCTCCCCCCACCCCCTTTTTCTTTGTATACTTAATACTGTTTTTTTCAAGAAAAGTTTTCTGGTTTGTCACTACACCCCTCTGACAGGTATAGCAGCCTCTTCAGGATTTTTACTTATCAAATTTATTCGGTTGCTTGTTATGACTCAGAAAAATGGCATGAAAACCAAATATTATGCTAGCATCACGAGTATTTAATGAAATAAAGGCAAGAAAAATATAACTCAGTGTGATGTCCTCATCTTAGAGTTTGATAATAAATAATTTAATTAAATTACAAAAAAAATATTTTGTTAAATACATAATATAATAGTTGAATAAAATATTATTATATAAACTAATAGATTAAATGACAACAAAAAATTGTCATTATTATAAATATAATAATCTTAATATGATTATCTATTATTAAAATATTATTGAAATAATAATGGTATTGTGTGAATAGATAAGTAATAAATAAAATAAATAAATAAATAAATAAATAATAATATAAATGATTATACAATGCACAACAAATCACATGAAGTATAGAACCAATAACAGTTGTCTAAGGGTTGTGATTATACAAAATCTGATTTGTTTAAGAGGAGTCACAACCCATACCAAAGGGTACACAGATCATGTATATAATACAAATCAATTTCATTCTCAAAGTACCGAACGAAATAGGAAAGAAATAATCATTTACATCTGATATTCAGAATACAATGTGTAAATAAAGAGGATTCACTTTATATAAATGGTTGGCAAGAATCTCATATGACAACATAGTGAAATGATGCAATTTATCTGTAAATCAATGAGTTGCGAAATATTATACCTGCATTCTATTGGGATCACAAATCCTTATTCATGATAAGTAAATTAAACATTTATAATTGTATACAAAAATTATATTTCAATCCTATTACTATTTGATTAATAGAAGGGAAGTTTGTGATATTACCAAGGAGGGGCTTGTATAAATCCAAGCAATGGATCTTTGTCCCAAGATAGGGCAGGGGTCAACGTTCCGTAAGCCTTCGTGATACGGACTTGGACTTGTAAACTTTGAGGGAATCCATTGATAGTGGTATCTAGGCAACTTGGTTAACACCTACTCTTTTTGTCTTGAGTTGGAATAGTAATAAAGTTGGACATGAGCATTAAAGATAACTTAAGTCTAATGAGATAAATGATTAATTCTATCATGGACATTATAATCCAAACCCTAATCAAGAAATTTAAGATAAATCAAGTAAAGTCTCGACAAAGGACATTACAAATGGTATCAGAGCCATGATCTTGCCATCCTGTAGGGTAAATACAAATTAATGAATCATTTTAGTCAATAAAAGGGATCAAACTGTTCAATAAAAGGGATTAGACTGTTATGTACAACAACGAAATTTTCTTTTTATTGAATTCTACTTAGCATCGTAATTAAAACAAATTATGTTTAGTTTAAATTTTAATTGATTCATTTTAGTAAAGGATCATTCTATTAAGACAGTTTAGTGAATTGTTAATCTATTAGAAAAACTAAATCAGCTAGTAACCTTTGGAGATCTACATTTGCAAAGAAATTGATCTCCAATCTCATTTTTGATCTTTTGACTTGAGCACCTGATAACCTGTAACAATAGGTTGGACTTAATATCTCCTTTAAAAAAAAAAAAATTTGGTGTGTTTTTAGACTATTTTTTTGATGGGCATGACATAATGTTGAAGCCTGAAAACATGATTAAATAAATGATGAATCTCATGGCTAAGATCTTCATATTACCCTTGAAATTAAGAAGGAAGGATGAAACAATTTAAGGAATGGCTGTATAAAACCCAAAAGGATAGTTCCCAAAATAGGGTGGGGATCATCGACCTTGAGCGCCTTGAGGGCATCGTACCATGAAAGGCTTAAGGGCTTAGATTTGTATAGTTTGAGGGAATCTATCAAGTGGTCCCTAAGCGCCTTGAATTGTATTCAAACCTCCTATTTCCTTAGAACAAGTGATATCGTATCAAGTTTAGCAACAAGAAATATAGACATCATATGAAATTAAATTACTTAATATGAAATACATGACTTAATAATTGAATTTAATAATGTGTATACTCTGTGTATGCTTCGTGTTTTCCTGCATCAATGTGTATGCTTCATGTATTCATGCATTAAAGTGTGTTCTTTGTGTATACTTTGTGTCTTCATGCATTAAAGTAGTGTATTCTTCGTGTCTTCATGCATTAAAGTGTATTCTTCATGTATGCTTCGAGTCTTCATATATTCATATATTTCATATTTTCAAATGGATGTTTCAGGTGTGATTCTATATTTAATTGGCCTAGAACAATAAGACTCAAAGATATGAATTTACAGATTAACATTAGAGTGAAAGACTTGTATAAAATTAACATTGCTTGAGGACAAGCAATTTTGGGAGGTAGGATTGTGATGTCCCCATCTTAGAGTTTGATAATAAATAATTTAATTAAATAAAAAAAGAAATATTTTATTAAATACATAATATAATAGTTGAATAAAATATTATTATATAAACCAATAGATTAAATGACGAACAAAGATTGTCATTATTATAAATATAATAATCTTAATATGATTATCTATTATTAAAATATTATTGAAATAATAATGGTACTATATGAATAGATAAGTAATAAATAAAATAAATAAGTAAACAAATAAATTATAATATAAATGATTATACAATGCACAACTAATCACATGAAGTATAGAAGCAATAACAATTGTCTAAGGGGTGATTATACAAAATCTGATTTGTTTAAGAGGAGTCACAACCCATACCAAAGGGTACATATACCATTATATAATACAAATCAATTTCATTCTCAAAGTACCGCACGAAATAGGAAAGAAATAATCATTTACATTTGATATTCAAAATACAGTGCCTAAATAAAGAGGATTCACTTTATATTAAATGGTTGGCAAGAATCTCATATGACAACATAGTGAAATGCTGCAATTTATCTGTAATTCAATGATGAGTTGCAAAATATTATACCTGCATTCTATTGGGATCACAAATCCTTATATATATAAGAGCATATATTTTTCACGATAAATAAATTAAACATTTATAATTGTATACAAAAATTATATTTCAATCCTATTAATATTTGATTAATAGAAGGGAAGTTTGTGATATTACCAAGGAGGGGCTTGTATAAATCCAAGCAATGGATCTTTGTCCCAAGATAGGCTAGGGGTCAACATTCTGTAAGCCTTCGTGATACAGATTTGGACCTGTAAACTTTGAGGGAATCCATTGATAGCGGTATCTAAGCAACTTGGTTAACACCTACTCTTTCCGTCTTGAGCTGGAATAGTAATAAAGTTGGACATGAGCATTAAAGATAACTTAAATCTAATGAGATAAATGATTAATTCTATCATGGACATTATAATTCAAACCCTAATCAAGAAATTTAAGATAAATCAAGTAAAGTCTCGACAGGAAACATTACACTCAACATTAAAAAATAAAGTTTATGATTTCTCTAGTTTCTAATGCATCTTGCCAAGCAAAGAAATATCTATAAGACATTTAGCTTCATGCATAATTATGGGTCCATTTGAGGGAGTTTACATCTGTTACAAAGACATGTTTGTGTAATGGTTGGAGCTTTGATGGGATTGAGTGTGATTCTTACTGTGGTTTTTTCCGCTTTGAGTTTCTGCTTAAAACACTGATGTTCATGTGTTTGTGTTGTTATTTTAATATCTTTCTTTAAAGTTTAAGTGGGATAAAGATAATTAAAAAATATGGGTGACATAAAAGTTTTAATATCTAGTCAAGACTTGGAAGGATGGAAAATAAGTTTTGGATAGTGGATGAAGTGTTATAAAACTTGTGTATGGGTGGATGGAAATGTTCTCAAAACCAATGTTGGCACATACCTTAAAGGGCGGTGTAGGGATGGAAGGAAAATGGATTTTGGTGCTAGAGATTGCGATGGAGGAGTGGATATGGATTTCAAGACATATAGACCCAAAATGGATGAAGGAGATGATGGAATATCTAAGGTAGTGAATTTTGGGACATGTTTTAATGAGGGATTGAAGTAAGCCTTTGGAGCAACATTCTTGGATGCTATTTTTGACTTTTCTTTAGGATGCAGTGCTTCAACGAGAAACTTAGGAATCCACTTGGTTTTTAATTTTTCTTTCCTTTATGGTTCTTTTGAGTGGTATGCCTCATTGGGAAACTTAGGGACCCACATGGTTTTTGATTCTTCATTTTGCTTCATGGGCCTTTGTAGCCTTTTGGATATCTCTTTTTGCTTTTGGATCAAAATTTTCTCTCCTTTTTAACGTCTTTTAAATGGGACACATTGATCCTTTGATGTATGTGGATTTTTGAACTTAAATTTTTTATGCTTGGCATCCAAATTGCTTCTGAGAAGATTGGAATTCGTGGATGGATAGGGATGAGATGGAGGTCTTTTGAAGGGGTTCATGTAGATGGACAGTTGGAATGTTCTTAAGGATGTGTGCCTTTATTAGTGTTGATTTAAAAGGGCAAGTGGATTGCAAACTAGGGGTGATATGGATAGTTGATGGAGAGATATAATGACCTAAGATGGATGAAAGGGATGAACGATTTGATTTTGGGATATAAGGACCCGAAATGGATTTGTAGGATGGTAAAGGTGTATGTTTAGGTTTATATGGAGGAATGCAAAAATTAGGAGGGATACCAACATCTTGAGAGTGATCTATGAAGCGAAGTTCATGATAATTAGGATTTTCTTTTATATAAAGGGGTTCTAATATATCTTGTCCATTGAGGCCTAACCCCTCAATAATGCATACTTTGACAAATCTTTTTACCAATGCGATACTGATTGCTTTTGAAATAATATGAGAGTCCATTTTGAGGCGTATGTAGTATGGAAGTAATAATAAACTCATCAAGAAGGATGAAGCAGATGAAAGTGGAGGAACCCATGTGATATGCAAGGGGTTCATGAATAGATTTGGTAGGATGATGGGATCTTGAGGTGGATACTGAGGATTATGGCATGTAGATGGAGGGATGATGGGATCTTGTTGTGGATATGGAGGATTAACATAGAGATGAAGGGATGATGGGATCTTAGGGTGGATATGGAGGATTATGACATGGAGATGGAAGGATACTTTGATCTTGATATGGAAGAGGATCCTTGGATGAAGTGGAAGGGACATCATGATCTTGCTTAGGAGGTGAACCATGAATGAGACTTGGAAGGGTGCTTTTGTTTTGAGATGGAAGGGGATCATAATTGTGGAATACAAATTGATGAGAAGATCATTGTTAAATTCCTAATCACTGCAAATGTAATAGCACTGTTGTAGATAGTATGTGTTTTTCAAATGCATCGATCTCTTGAATATATACATGGTAAAGACAAGAAGAGACATGTACCTTTATGGGACATCTCTATTCATTAATCTGATTTAATAATTAACTATATATTTATTATAATAATAAATAAATGATTAACATTATATACATATATCTATATATATTAATACAAACAATATCAATTATTATATATACACACACACACACACACACACATATATATGTACATATATATATATCTATATATATATCTATTTATATATGTACATATATATATATGTACATATATATATATATATATGTATGTATATATGTATGTATATATACATATATACATATATATATATATATATATACATATATACATATATATATATATACATATATACATATATATATCTACATATATACATATATATATATCTACATATATACATATATATATGTATACATACATACATACACACACACACACACACACATGTATGTATGTATGTATGTATGTATGTATGTATGTATGTAAATCATTTCTCATAATTTATTATATATAATTAGTTTTATCTGACCGATGCTACATACATCAACACTCCCTCTTAGCTAGGGGAGATAAAATCATATATCACATATCTCGTGAAAGCAGATATCACATGACACATGATGCTCATTTTATATATCACCTAACATGTGGTATGAGGAATCACCTAACACGTGATACCCAATTTTACATATCACCTAACATGTGATATGAGGAATCACCTGACATGTGATACCCAATTTTACATATTACCTAACATGTGATATGAGGAATCACCTGACACATGATACCTAGTTTTACATATCACCTAACATGTGATATGAAGAATCACCTGAGACGTGATACCCAATTTTACATATCACCTAACATGTGATATGAGGAATCACATGACACATGATACCCAGTTTTACATATCACCTAACATGTGATATGAGGAATCACATGACACATGATACCTAGTTTTACATATCACCTAACATGTGATATGAGGAATCACCTAACACACGATACCTAGTTTTCACATCACCTTTATGAGGAATCACCTTAGATTGTGATACCTAGTTTTCACATCACCTTAGATCGTGATATGATGAATCACCTTAGATCGTGATACCTGATTTTCATATCACCTCAGATCGTGATACAAGGATATAGTAATTTGAGAACATTACATTCCCCTTACATATAACCCTATTATGGTATGTGCACTGACATATCAAAAGTCTACCATAACGAATCTCCATTACAAGATCGCCACCTTGTAACATCAAATACAAGTGTTCATTGTCTAAAAAGTCGTCACCTTTTAGAAATGTACACAGGATGGGTGGGCCCATAAAGTCACACATTTGACAAAAGAAGTTTACACATTAAACATCTTTATTATATTAGTATAACTTAATATTTATATTTCAACCATACCAATATTCTTCCTGAAGTGATCAACTTTCACCTTGGTGAGTGGTTCGGTAAGAACATCTTTTGTTTGATCACTCGTATTAATATACTCCAACTAGATCACATTCTTTCCTACCATGTCTCTTACATAGTGATAAGGAATCTCTATAAGATACAAAATAATGAATCACTGATGTTGAAACTCCATCCTATGAATCATAGTCCTCTAATTGTTGATCACTAAGGAACCCATCTTGACATGGTCTGCTCCCTTTGAATCAAGATCCTCAGAAGTTCCAAGGTTGTTTATAATGGATTGTCAGACTCCCTCTAATTCTGTTATCAACTCTCAACTCAGTTCCATATCTGCAGGCATTAAGTTCTTTATCCCTTGAATGCAATCTCGTTTGCTTCTAGATTTGTCCTCAATGCACTTCAAAGAGAGATTACAATTAGTTCATGAAACTAAACTATTCTGAAGGAAAATATGAATTATATAAGTATAAAAGATTTACTATCCCGATCTTATGGCATGAATTAATGACTCAAAATTGATAAACATTATTCAAGGGTAGAAATACTTATCTCTTATTGTCAAATATTACTACCCTCGGGCAATTTCTTCTATTAACTTGAATTATTATTGTGATCCTCCCGAAGCTAAATTCAACACTCCCTCTTTAGCTAGGGAGGAATCTTTGTCCTCCTCACGCTAAAATCAACACTCTTTCTTAGCTAAGGAGGGTCTTCTCAGATATCTAAGTTATAGAGTAATGTCCATCATGGCTACTCCCAGAGGGTGGCTCCATCATGGCTGCTCCATGCATGGAAATGAAAACAAACACAAGTGTTTATCAAGAAATCACTCGTGTAATATCGTCATCTTTCGATGATGGTCCTAGAGGGTGACTCAACACAGGTGTTTAGTCGTGGACTCACTCACATGACCTCCACCATAGCTACTCCCAGGGGGTGGATCCACCATAGCTACGCTTAGAGGGCAGAAGAAAGAGTCTTCACCTCAATCTTCTCTCTCACAGACAAGAATGCATTATAAGGGTTGACACCTCAATTTTCTTCATCTCATAGAAAAAATGCTACAAGGGTTTTCTCCTCATATCTCTCTTTCATAGTGAGATATACACTACAAGAAATCTTCATGATAATGTGACTCTCTCTTTTGAAGAAACGTCTCCAGCTACCAACTCAGCCTTATAACAACAGTTTTCAAGTTCTTCATTCCAAAATTCTTCACATGACCTATCTCGAATATGCAAAGATACTATGACAACCTTCAATCTGATCATATCTCCTTTCAAGAAGGGACCTTGCTTAGGCTTTTAAAGAAGGAACATCACTCTGTGAAATAGAATGAAGTCATTAGCATTCAAAAGACTGTTGGAGTTCGATTCGTCTTTGACTCTCCCGCTTCGGATAGTTAGATCACTCAGTCGTCAAAGGATTATTCCCATGCAGGCCTAATTGATAATGTGCTTGACTGTAGTTCCATTGTAACATCAACATATGCACCACCGTCTAAATCTTGCTGTGAATTTTACAGACCAACAAGGAACTAATTGTTATGACCATTGCGATCTATGATGTGTGCACGATGATTTTTGTTGTATTTATCCATGGGTGACGAGCCTATATATATATATATATATTCACTTATATATTCGCCAATCATGGGATCGCACTTCTGATATTATAGAATCACTACTATTGTTGTGGCTTGGACTGGTTTTGCAATGGTATCGTTTGTTATAAGGATTGCCGATTTTTGTAGTCCTTAGTCATCAATTCGCATCAACTCCCAAAGACTCAGTATCTTCAGTAGCTTCAAGATAACAACCCAAAGGCTTTGCAAATCAACAATTCCCTGATAGGGAATGATTAAGTCGATCACATGGCACTTAGGAGTTCGATCATCACATCCTTGAGAAATCCATTCCAGAACCAAGCATATCAATTTTCCAAGATTGCGAATACACAATGAGACTTAAACCTTTGGTACCTCTCGGAGTTCGGCAATAATCACAGCATCATCTTCCAAGTCAATATTATTATTGAATCCATTAATCTTAGACCTGATAATCGATGTATATATAGATTGGCTAATGTATGCTTACTGTTGATGTTGATCTACTTTTTGACTCTTTCCTTGTTACTATGTTTTAGCATAACCCACCGATTGATATTATAGTTGCTACCATAATAGTAGTGACTCTTATAACCATTGGCTTGAGAATAATATCAATACAACTTATCATCAATGATTCTGCAATACGTATCAATTAATATTGATCATCGCTTTTCTATCTCTGTCGTGATGATATTCGATGTACCCAGCCATTTATGTTGATAACACTACATATAAGGTTGATAATTTGGATGATATTCTCTACTTCTATTCATTGGCATTTAGGAATCGATGTTCTTCTATGATTGAGTGTAGAGTATTTGGGTTGCTGATGATTTTATGTGAAAAACATATGATTATTATAACCATCATGGTGAATTATCTCTGTGACTAAGTCATAATCAACGGACTTGCTAAACCTTACCATTCATCTTTTCTTTGATAAACATAGACTTCTGCAATAGCATTGGGTGTTTATAACATTGATCGTTGATTCTTCATACTGTGACTTCAACAATCTTTGTTTGTGATATTTACACCATGCAATGATTCAGTAATCATATCATATTGGTCTTCCTTTGTCTGATAGGGATATACCATTTCCAATATCTGCAATCAAGTGAATTTAGAGCAATAATGATTATCGATACATATATAAACATGATTGGAGGCTTGCGAGCCATCACATATCTATCCAAGCTACAACAACTCTATCCAAAAATCATCAGTCGTTGCTACTTGGAGACCATATGCCTTACGACCTTACACCAGTATTCAGAGACTCATAATTCAGGCGATAACAAGACAAAATAATCATCGAGCCACTCTTCATATGTTAGGAACACAATACATATCGAGCTCATCACCGCATAACATATAATTCACTGTCGATCTGATTGCATTCTTCATTAGTAGTGGTTCCTACATATATTCAGATTGTAGATCCATAGGTAGTGTTGTAGTTCATACTATGATCAGATAGCGGCATTCGTCATAACAAAGATTGACAATATCCTTGTGACCTCACGGTGATTAGATTATCCATCGAACACAAAGCATACGCCATAAACAAGTGATGATTATTCCCTATCATAAAGCATAGGGAGAAGTTATATAATTCTAAGATTTTATACAATAGCAAGTATAAACATATTTCTTCCATCCGAGAGGCTGCCAAGTCTAGATCTTCCAATGCTGTTTCATAGACCGACGACTCTTCATTAGTACTGTATACCTATCTTATTTGCAGTCTGGCTTTGATACCATGTTAAATTCCCAATCGTTGCAAATGTAATAGCACTATTGTATATAGTATGTGTTTTTCAAATGCATCGATCTCTTGAATCTATACATGGTTAAGACAAGAAGAGATATGTACCTTTATCGGACATGTCTATTCATTAATCTGATTTAATAATTAACTATATATTTATTATAATAATAAATAAATGATTAACATTATATACATATATCTATATATATTAATACAAACAATATCAATATATATATATATATATATATATATATATATATATATATATATATATATATATATATATATATATATATATATATATCTATGTATGTATGTATGTATGTATGTATGTAAATCATTTCTCATAATTTATTATATATAATTAGTTTTATCTGATCGATGCTACATACATCAACATTCATCATGAGATTCTAAGGAAATGGGATCTTGGTCAAAGATCAAATGGGATTTGAGGCTCTTGGTATCTTGATCTTTATTTATTTTAGGACTTCCTTCTTTGTACTTTGTGTTTATCCTTTTGACATCTATCGAGCTCTAATGATGTGGTATGATCTTGGTCAAAGATGGAATGAGATTAGAGGCTCTTGGTATCTTGACCTTGATTCATTTTGGGACTTGTTTCTTCATAGTTTGGATTATCCTCTTGGCATGTATTCAATTCTAATGATGGGGTATGTGTTTGGAATGTATGGGGGTTTCTTGGAAGGATTCAATGCTTTGGCATGATAAGAATGGATTTTGAATGGGATTCATTGAAGTAGGTTTGATTGGGAATTGGATCATATGGTAGCATTGGATCTAGGATTTCTAAATTGTAGAAGAGACTTGTATCACTGAATGTATTAGCTTGGTTTTGTATTGTGGATATCCTAAGACAAAGGAATGGTTGGAGACATGGAGGTCACTTTTGGGCATTGCTAGACATAGGTAGATGATTTTGATTGTGTTTGAGAATAATGTCTTGACATATTCCCAACTCCTTATTAGCTGGATTACTGTGATGACTTTGAATAGTAATGTCACCTTGATTGATAATGTGTTGAATGATACTCCTCAACCATATGCAATTTGGAGTTTTATGTCCTTTGGTTGTATGGTATTCAAAAAAGTTTATCATTCCACCAAGATGGTTTAAAAGGTCCCAGTTCATAATGTTTTACTTCTAGAAGTATGATTATGTTTGTTTGTACAAGCTTTTTAAAAGTGTACTTAGTTTCCCTAAGGGCGCGTATTTGCATTTTGGTGCCTAAAGATTATTTGTTGTAGGTTTGTTGTTTGGAGGAATGTGAGAGTCCATTTGTTGATTTTGTTTTTGAGATTGTGTAAATGGCATCGAAATTCAAAAAATGAGACTATTGCCATGTTTTTGTGATTTTTTGATTTTTGGGAAAATGACAATGTGACTATAATGTCAATTAAGAAATGAAATCTATTTTTTTTTTGGGACCTTTTGCTTTTGGGAAATAATAGTGCGACTATAATGACACTACTCAACATAATTACGAATATTTCGTGGCAAAGTTATCATTTTTGTATTGGGGAAGCTAACAGAGCCTCAAGAGGTATAGTTACTATGTGAAATCCGTAGAAAGTCATGGAGAGCTTATCTCCTCCAACCCTAATTTTTTTGACTGTTAAACTTGCTTTTGATGGTTTTGCTTGGTCTATGGTTAATGTCAATGTCCCCAACTCCTGTCTTGGTAGGAAATGGGCTTGGGAGGTCTCTTCTCTTATCCAACAGTCTAGCACTTCTTACTGGTTGTTAGCAGAGAATTTCAACTTGATGCTTTTTCGCTTTGAATATATGGGTAGGCTGAAGAGTTTGTTGATAGCATGCTTAATTTATCGAACTTCATCAATGAAGCTGGTTTGGTGGACATAGAGCTCATAGGTCGATTCTTCACATGTTCAAACCATAGGAAGGGCAATGATTGTATTCAAGTTAAACTTGTCAGGTTCCTTTGTTCTGCTAATTGAAACTTAGATTTGAACTCTATCCTAATTGCCCTCCCTCGGGCAGTGTCAGATCATTATCCTATTCTTCTTGATAGAAAAAAATAGGTTGTAGAAAGGGCATAGTCCTTTCCATTATAAAATTATGTGGACAACACATCTTGAGTTTCGCTGCTGCATTCAAAATTGGTGTAATTCCACTATCTAAGGGACTCCAATGTATTGTATTTTTAAAAACTCTATATTGTTAGAAGGAACGTGAAGGACTGTACTAAGTTCACCTTTGTTGACTTTTTATGAAGAAAAAAGAAATATGTATGAAATTGACGACTCAAGAAAAAATGACCGATGGAGATCTCTCAATATTAATGCATAACGAAGAGGAAGCTTTGAAAACTAAATGGAAAGAAAATCTTTGCAGGGAAGAAATCTTTTGGAAACGAAAATTCCAAGATCGAGTGGTTGAAAGAGGGAGATCAAAACTTAACCTTCACCGTTATGCTAGCATACATAAGAGGAGAAATACCATCCTCATCTTCATGGATGAAAACAACTGTGTAATCATGGAATATGCCAAATTGGGTCTCATGGTCTCAGATTACTTTTGCAAGATTTTCAAAGAGGATGATCGTGTTGTGGATAAGCTTTTAGAAGACCAGTTATTAGAGTGCCTCCCAAGACCTGTTTGTGTTGTTGATAATGTCCAACTTCTAGCCCCAGTTATGCTAGAAGAAGTTTGAAATGCTATCTTTTCTATGCTTTTAAAGCTGTGTTCTGAATGGTTTCCCCCTTGTTTTTTCAAAAAAGTTTTAGGATATAATTGGCCTTGATGTTGTTTCTGTAACCAGGAATTAGTTGAGGGCGGGTAAACTTCTTAAAGAATTGAATAAATCCTTGATCGCCTTACTTCAAAAGATTTAGGAGCCTCTACGTTTGTTTGATTTCAGGCCAATAAGCCTTCCTAATACAATCTACAATTTTTTTTTCAAAAGTTTTGGTTAATAGGATCAGACCCTTATTGGATAGGCTTATTAACTACAATTAGAAAGGTTTTGGCCCTAGGCAAGACAAATCCTCAACGCTACCATTATAACCCTTGAAGCCATTCACTCTATGGACAAGTGTCGCCAACTAAGAATGATGTTCAAATTGGATATCTCCAACACTGATGATAGGGTCAAGTGGGACTTCCTGTTTAAAATTCAATTGAAGTATGACTTTGACAACATAGTGATTGATTTGATCAAAGAATGTGTGATCCTGTTTGTTACTATGTCTTGGCCAATGGTGTTTTGAGGGGGTTTTTGGTGCCACCATAGGCATCAAGCAAGGGGAACCTTTGTTCCCTTATGTTTTTATAATCTTGGTAGAGGTCTTGGGGAGAAATTTGCTTAGGTTGGTCGAGAAGGAAAAACTCCAAGGAGTCCTACATGCCTCCACTTTGCCTCATGTTGTCCTTCAACAATTTGTGGATGGTGCCATCCTTTGTGGTATTGCCTTGATGATTGAAGCTAGAGTTTGGAAATGCTTTCTCAACCAATATGCCCATGTCTTGGGACAAACTATCAACTATGAAGAAATTAATATCTATTTCTTCAATACTTTGGATAGTTTGTGGAATAAAATAAAAAATATAGTAGGATATCAATGTGCTAGTCTTCCTAGTACCTACATAGGGCTTCTACTCACTATCAAAGAGGTTACTAATTCCTTTTGGAACTCAATCCTTAGGAGAAATCAATACAAATTGGCTGGCTGGAACGATAGACTTCTTAGTAGTGCTGGTAAATTGCAACTTCTAATAGCACCTCTTCAAGGGATCCTTGTTTATTTTCTCTCCCTCATCGAAATCTGAAATTCTATGGCTGACAAATTGGAGAAAAACCACAAAGCCTTCCTCTAGATGAGTTTGGAGGAGAAAGAAAGAATTTCCCTAGTTAGCAGGGACAAAGGTTGCCAATTGAAAATAATGTGGGGACATGGCATTAGGAATTTTTTTTAAATATGTGTAATATTTAAAATATAATAATGAAATAATTATATTAAGTGAATTCAAGAATATAAATATGGAAACATTACAAATAATAATAGATTTACACAGAATACATGAATTTACGTGGGGGAAACCTTTCCTAGTAAAAAACCCCACCAAAATAGCATCTATATAATGAGAACACTTACAAAATAGTCTATTAAAAAATAGACAGAATGTGAGATACTTCTTCAAATTTCCACATGCCTCTTGTGTAATTCACCCCAAATTCAATAATATTTTTTCCACTAACCAAAATGTTGAGGACTTCTCTCTTAAATATATGAGGAAAGGTTGGTAGAATACCTAAAAGGGTAGGTACCATATCTTTTCAATAACAATCTTTATTTACAATTAATAAATTAAAAATTCTAAATTAATTGTTCACAAGAAATACAGAATGATTATAAAGCATTATAATAAGAACATTATATATTACGAGGGTTTGACCCCAAATAATATTATGTTCTAACACTCCCCTTGAATATTAATAGGGAACAAATCTAGTCAATTTCTTTAAGAAGAAAATATGAAGAAACCCCAAATGATGCATGTCTTTTTCACAAGAATAAATTGGGACACAAATATATGCTAAAATAAAAATCTTGCATTTTGGACTACATGAGGATCATTTTGTCATAATTTATAACCCCAATGTTCTTAATAGTTTCCACGTGTGAGGACTTATAATATTTCTATTGGAGTTCCAGGTCTCTTCAAATCAACCTCACCCAAGTTCATAGTGCTTGTAGGACTTAATATAATGTGCCCGTACGACTTAATACAATGGTTTTACAAGTGAAAGATTTACAGAGAGGATTTTACAAAATGCCCGTAGGACTTAAAAAAGGATCAATCCATTAGGAGGTGACATTGTCATGTATACTCCCCGTCAATGGAAGCTCCTTGAGGCCAAACATGAATCTGAATTTGGAGAGTTTTGCTTGGATAATGGCTTTGTAAAAATGTCTGCAACTTGATCTCTAGTTTGACAAAATTGTAGAGAAATATCACCATTCAATACTTTCTCACATATGAAATGAACTTGAATCTCAATATGCTTGGATCCTTGACGATAAACAAGATTCCTAGGAAGTAGAATACAACTCTGATTATCAGATAGGAGTGTGATACCAACATTGGATTCCATTTTAATTTTCTTTAGCATTTGGTTAATCCAAATAGTTTCTTTAGCTACTTCGTAGACACTGTAATATTCAAATTCTATAGAGGAGAGTGCTACAATTAATTTTTTTAGAACTCCACATGATTGCACCTATTCCAAGTTTAAAAACATATCCAAAAGTGGATTTCTGATCTATGGAATCCCTTGCAAAATCAGAATCACAATATCCTTATATATGTGCATTTTTAGTATGAGAATAGTAAAGACCAAATTTAATGGTTCCTTTCATATATCTTAAAATACTTTTTGCCATTTTCCAATGTTGAGCAAAAGGTTCTTGCATAAATCGAGATGCAACATCAACTGCATAGATAGATAAATTAAACTTCCAATTAATTTTTGATAGAGTGGAGTAAAACTTTTTGGAAGGAGGATGACTTTTAAGTTTAATACCAATTTTAGTAGGGGTAATGGATGGTTTGCAATCAAACATATTGAACTTTGAAATCAAGTTTTCGACATATTTTGTTTGAGATGTAATGATTGAGTGATGATCTTGGAAAATGGACATTCCCAAAAAATGATGAAGACCTAAATCAATCATTTCAAAAGTAAGATTTAGTTTTTGTTTATATTTTAGTATTAATGATGAGAAACTACTTGTGATGAGTAAGTTATCTACATACACTACAATGATAACTATATGTTTATCTTCAAATTTAACAAATATATCATTGTCAGATATACAACTAGAGAATCCTACGTTTTGAAAGAAGTTTCTTATTTTGGAATACTATGCTTGAGGAGCTTGTTTGAGTCCATATAGAGATTTTTTGAGTTTACATACATAGTTTTATTTATTTTCTTTAACAATTCCTTGAGGTTGATGCGCATATATTTCTTCTTGTAAATCTCCATTCAAGAATGCATTTTTAACATCCATTTGGTGAATTTCCCATCCATTTTGAGCAGCTAATGCAATATGTAAATGAATAGTGCCCATTTTAGCTACAAGGGCAAATGTTTCATTATAGTCTATGCCTTTTTGTTGAGAAAAACCTTTGGCCACTAATCTAGCTTTATATTTATCAATATTTCCTTGAGGATCATATTTTATTTTATAAATCCAATGACAATCAACAATTTTATGATTATCAAGTATTGGAACAAGTTCCCATGTATTATTTTTAATGAGAGCATCATATTCTATTTGCATGACATTTTTCCAATTTTGGTTCTCATTTGCTTCTTCAAATGTTTGAGGTTCAATTTTGTATAGTGTCATTAGAGAAAAGTATGTATGTTGACTTCTAGTCATCTTAGGAAGGGAAGGTTCTACATTTAAATCTTGAATTAAGGATTGAGAGAGAGAGAGAGAGAGAGAGAGAGAGAGAGAGAGAGAGAGAGAGAGAGAGAGAGAGAGAGAGAGAGAGAGAGAGAGAGAGAGAGAGGTGTATTCATTCATAGCTTCAACCCAAAGGAACTTTGGTGTATTAGAAGAGTGCAACATAGATCTAACCATTTCTTCAATGGTTCAATTTTTTTCTCTTAGTTACCCCATTTCGTTGGGGAGAATAAGGGCATGTTAGTTGTCTTTGTATCCCACATGTTAGACAAAAAAATTCAAAATCTTTGTTAATGTATTTGGTTCCATTATCTGTTCTTTGATTTTATAATTAGACTGATTTTCAACTAGAGCTTTAAATTCTTTGAATTTACAAGGAACTTTATCTTTATTTTTAAGGTAATATCCCCATATCATTCTAGAATAATCATCAATAAATGAAGGGTATAAAGGGACCCTTTAAGAGAAGGAACTTGAAATGACCCCTTTAGATCACTATGAAATAATTATAAGGTTTTGTATGGAATTTGATTATGAATTTGTTAAAGGGTTGTATATGTTGTTTTACCTAAGAGACAACCTTTACAAAAATTCAATTTATTTACAAATTGGGGCAATCCAATTACAAGATTATGATGAGACATTTCATTTAAGCTTCTGATATTAAGATGTCCTAATCTTTAATACCATAATTGTACTTCATTTTTTTATTTGTGTAGAGAAGCAATTTTCTTTTAAAGTATTATAAAAATAAAAGACCATCTTTTTGAATACCTTCAACAACAATACTTGTAGTTTGATATTTAATATACCATTTATCTTTTGTAAGAGAAATTTTAAAATTATCTTTGGTAAGTTGGGAACATGATAGCAATTTTTTCCTTAAACATGGAAATAATGCATCTCCAATAGTTTCATTAATTTTTTTAAATTTATCTATTCCTTTAGCTTTAATTATTGAATTATCTCCTAAATATATAATTTCATTACAACGTTCTACATCAAATGAAACATCATACATGTATGTCATATGCCTAGATACCCCACTATCAAGAATCCATTCATCATTAACTGATGCACATAAGACAATATAGAGAGCAATATTGTTATTTTGATTATGCTTTTTGTTAGATTTATAATTTTGATTTTTATGAATTTTAATTTTATAACATTGATCTTTAGCTTGGCCTACTTTACCACAATTTGAACACTTTTAAGTGTTGTTTTCTTTTGTTAATTTGGTGAGGACTTTTAGAATGGTTAAACAATTTGGAGAAATTATCTTCATTTTGTTTGTGGTGCACATATATTTTTTAATTTTTTTGTTGACATAAAAGAGCTCATGAGGATTTCTCTTTAGAATCAAAGCTTGACATTAACTATTCTCCTAAATATATAATTTCATTACAATGTTCTACATCTAATAAAACATCATACATGTATGTCATATGTCTAGATGCTCCACTATCAAGAATCCATTCATCATTAACTATGCACATAAGACAATATAGCGGGAAATATTGTTATTTTGATTATGCTTTTTGTTAGATTTATAATTTTGATTTTTATGAATTTTAATTTTATATCATTGATCTTTAGAGTAAGACAATTATAGGCCCGATGAAACTCACTCCTGCTCCCGCCCATGGCATTCAAATTCCTCCCGCTCACACGTTGTTGTCTGCTACAGGCCAAGTTGCTAATGCTTTGGACGTGCGATCTTCTTGTGCGCATTTTGTTGTTGCCCCTGTGCGTGCTCCTGCTGTGTTTGGTGGTTCTGGGCTGTCTCAGTCTAGAGCGTCTTTGTCTGGGTCTCTGCTAGGGTTTTCCCAGACAACTCTTCTAGGATCCCCGACGGCTAAGGGAAGTTCCACGATCTCTTATACAGATGTGGTTGTGTTTGAAGTTGGGATTTATGGTCCTGCCTCTGTGCGGAGAGGGGGTTCTTGTCCTTCAGTGCAGCCTGTCTCTGTAGGTAAACCGATTTTGATTAATCTGGATACTAATACTGTTGAAGAGATCTCAAAAAAGGCAGAGGATTTCGCTTCTACTGCTGCTATTTTTTTCATTTTTGGGGTTTTTGGCCCTCTCTTCTAGATTTACATGCTTGGATATCCAAACATTGGGAGCCCATTATAACTGATACAGTTCAGATTTATCCTGTGGCTAGGGGTTTTTTTATTGTGAAATTTGAAAATGTTGTAGATAGGAATACTATCCTATGCAATAGCTGTTTCTCTTGGGAGGAGCATTTCCCCCTGATGGCCAAACCTTGGTATCAGGGGTTTGATCCTCTTTTTGAATCCTTTAATAAAATGCCCATTTGGGTAAGATTGCCGAATCTTCCCCTACATCTTTGGCTAGATTTAGTTTTAGAAGCTGTGGGGGAGGCCATTGGGGATTTCCAGATGGTTGATTCAGATTCCTCTGATGTTCTTAAGATGATGTATGCTCGTATTCTTGTGGAGGTTGATGTTTCTTTGGGTCTCCCTGAGAAGATTACTTTGGCTTCTTCAATGGGAACTTGGACCTAGAATCTTGATTACAAGGGTATTCCTTTCAAATGTAGGAATTATCATATGACTAGACACCTTGCTGTGAGGTGTTCATCTATTAAGGTTAGATCGAAGAAATCACCTTCTTGGTGGTTGGCGGTTTCTGACAACCATTATACGGTTCGAAAAGTTTCAAAGGATGGGGGTGTGGCTGCCTGCTCTCCTCATACTGATCATACTGTGGTTGGTGCTCCTGAAGTTGTCTCTGATGCTATGAATTCTCCTCATGCGGTTGTTGGCTAGAATGTTGTCCCTGTTGCTGTTGTTTCTATTGCGGATGCTGCTATTGATGCTGTCTTTGGGGTAGCTGGCACTGGTTTTCCTGGTTCAGCTGTCTTGGCAGCTGCTACTGCTGTTGTCTTTGATGCTACAGATGTTGTCTCTATGGCGGCTTTGGATCAGAAAGTTAAGGCTGCCCCTTCTTTTTCTGTTGTCTCTGTCCAGAACATAGAAGCTGGCCCTGGTTCAACTGTCTTATCTCTTGTTGCTGGCTACCCTTTAGTGTGTTCTTCAGGTGTTTCTCAGGATTGGCAGAAGGGTGCTGAAAAGGTGGAGGATGGATGGACATCAGTCAAAGGAAAAAAATTCAATTCCTCCAAACCTTCGTTTGATATGTCGTTACGGTCTCATAAGAATGTACCAAAATGTAAATCTTGATGGTCCTTTGTTGTGTTTAGCTGGGCTGGTTTTCTGCCCTCTTGGTAGGAACTATGGTGTGTTCCCCTAGTTTGTTGGGTGGTGTTCCACAATTATTTTAAGATATTTTATTGCTATATCTTTCTCTTCTCTTTGTACAAGGTTTTAGGTCCTTTCAAAACCTATTTTTACTTAATCAAAACATTGATATTTAGCGTGGCCTACTTTACCACAATTTGAATACTTTTAAGTTTTGTTTTCTTTTGTTAATTTGGTGAGAACTTTTAGAATGGTTAAACAATTTGGAGAAATTATCTTCATTTTATTTTTGTACATATATTTTTTAATTTTTTTGTTGACATAAAATAGCTTATGTGGCTTTCTCTTTAGAATCAAAGCTTGACATTACCTATTCTTCTTGAATAAGAAGAGCAGAGAGTGTCAATAAATTAGGAAGATCATCTTTGTTTTGATGCTTGTTTAAAATATAAATAAAATTTCTAAATCTCTCACGAATGTTTGTGTACTATAAAATACAAAAGTTTACCTTTTATTAGCTCACATTTGCATCCATCTAATTGAGATTTGATATATTTTTATTTTAGCAAGATAATTTACTACTTTTTCACCCCCTTTCATGGGAGTTGTAAATAATTCTAAAATTAATTTAATTCTTTTTGAAAGCCTAGATCCTTCATGCATAGATTCTAATAATTTCCAAGCTTCAGAAGGTGATTCTGTGTTTCAAATATGTAATAGAAATTTATCTCATACACTTCTTAATAAAATTGACAATGCTTCTCGCAATCTATTATTAAAAGAACTTATGAGATCAAGGTTAATATTTCTACATGTACGTTGTTTTTCATTACCATTCACAATGCCCCATAAATTCCTGACCATGAATTTTGCCTTTGTTCAAATCTTCCATACTGAGTAATTGTTTCCACATAGCATGTGAGATTTATCAATTGTAAATACATGTGAGTCATTTTGAAGGAATTTCTAAAGACTTGAGAATTTAATTTTTATAAAAAATATATTAGTTTCTTATTTAAATAATATAAATAATCACACACACACACACACAGACAAATATATATATATATATATATATATATATATATATATATATATATATATATATATATATATATATATATATATATATATATATATATATATCAAAGATGTTATAATAAGATGATGATTTTAATATGATATATTAAATTAAGAAGTAAAAAAAATTAATATATCATATCTCTTATAAGTTTAAAAACATATTTTATGTATAAATAGTTTTTAGCTTTATAGTGAAAAAATCACTTATAAATAACTTTTCACTTTATAGTGAAAATACATCACTTAAACAATGTATTTAATTTTGACGTGAAAATGGAAGGTTAAAAAACATAAAAATAAGAATGATATTTAATTTATAATGAGTAAATTGTATTCTTTGTTTTTTATTAAGACAAAAAAAAGTTTTGAAGGGATCCAAAACCCTTTACAAAATGCTTACATAAGATTTATCAATAAAGCTCAACAACACAGATCAAATAGAGAAGTAACACGATAGACATAAAGAAAAAGACACAAGACAGACCCATCCCACCCGCAACAAAAAGCGAACAAACCACTGATAAGAGACACCAAACAACAGAGACAAACATAATAGAACTAGCCCAAATTTTTCAAAGTCTCGGTGACTTCCTCTTCTAGCTGAGTCAGCTTCTGAGCCACGTTCTTTAGCTCAACAATATCATGATGCAAGTTAGAAGTCTTCTTTTTCGTACTTGCCCTCATCATCTTACTTGGACCTAAAGTCTTCTCCATGTCGACCTCTTTCTCTTGCTCCAAATCCACACAGGTCCTATCCTAGTGTAATTTCTCCAGTTTAGCAACCAAAGCCTTCATATTCTCAGTAGAGGATTTGATTATTTTGTGATTATGCTCCATAATCTTCCATAGGATAGTATCACACTTGTTGACCTTCCATTCATATCCTCAATCTTCTTGTCATATATCTCCCTTGTCTTCTCAATGGCATCCACATTCTTGGAAAAATAGTCGACCATCACATTCTTCTCATCCTCCATCCACAGGGCACACACAAAGAGAGCTGTAGGTGTCTTCTTAGGAACAACAACAATGAGATCCTCTAGAGCAGTATGCCCCTTATCCTTGTCTTCCTCTTTAGACTACATTTCCTCAAACTTAGAAGACAAGACACAATACTTGAGATGAAGGCTTTTGATCTCATGAAGGACCCACTTAATTAATTTGAAAAAATACATAAAGCTGTCCGTTGTTGTTTGCAAAATACCAAATTCTTTCTCCTTATTATCTTGGAAATCATAGAAACTTTCTCCATTGAGGAAGAATGAGAATTCCCCTCATTATCTTGGAGGGGCCGAGAATCTTCAAGGCTAGAGTAAATTGTATGCTATTATTAAACACACACACACTCTCTCTCTCTCTCTCTCTCAAATATAAAATATAGAAATATTACTAACAATAATGGATTTACATAGAACACATGCATTTGCTTGGGGAAAACCATTCCTAGTAGAAAACCAAACCAAATGGCATCTATATAATAAGAACACTTTCAAAATATTCTATTAAAAAATAGATTGAACTTGGTATACTTCAAACTTCCACAACCCTCTTGTGCAATTTGCTCCAAATTCAATAATATTTTTTCTGCTAACCAAAATGTTGAGGACTTCTCCCTTAAATATAGGAGGAAAGGTTGGTAGAATCTCCCGTCTCAACAAAGATCTTCTTGCTAAGATTGGTTGGAAACTTGCGTTACGCATAGCCAACTGGTGGGACATTATGATTGCCAAATATTTGAATAATCAAAGGTTCTATAACTTCCTTATTGTGCAATGTCTCTCATGTGGATCCAGAATTTGGAACAACATTCTTAAGTGTAGGAGTATCTTATAGCTTGGATTGAAATGATAGATTGGGGATGGTCATATGATTCTCTTCTAGGGGATACATGGTTGGGGGACACACCCCCATCCTTCCACCTTTTTTTAATGCCCTCTATGGGTCCATACAATGCATCTTTGGGGATCGAGTCACTAATTTTTTAACTGACTCTAAATCATGGAAGAACATTTCTCTTTGCTATTAGGATCAACAACTCTTGCCTCTGACCATGGATTTGCAAAAGAAGCTTCAACAAGTGAGAATTCTGATGTTTCAAAGAGATGATATATTCTTCTAGAGCATGAATGCTAGTGGTCAACTCAATCTATAAATTTCTTATCATCTCCTCCTTCATGAGGATAATGCTGCTAACATGTTGGAAAAAGTTTAGAATTCTCAACTATTCCCTAAAATCATTTTCTTCTCGTGGATGATTATGCATAGTAAAATCCTTACACAAGACAATCTATCCAAGCATGGATTCCGGCTGCCAAATTGTTGTGCTCTATGTAAGCATAGTGAGGAAACCATCTCCCACCTATTGATTGACTGTCCATTTACACAAAAAATTTGGAGTAAGGTGTTGCACTTGTTTGAAATTGACTAGGTCATGAATGGGGAGATCCAAAATCTTGTCTGCAAATGGAGGGTGATTCCATTTAACTCCCTTATTTGGAAAATTTGGAAGAAAATTCCTCCCCATCTCAGCTGGAGTGGATGGAAAGAAAGAAATCATATAATCTTCCATGATGTGGAGTGCTCATTTGAGGTTGTTTTTCAGAATTTCTATAGAGCTCTTTTGGAGAATTTGGTTGTGTTCACCAAGCCTTTCCCTTCCCCCCTTTGCAACTTGACAACATAATTGCTAGAAATTGGGGCCTTGTTGACTCCTATCCTTCACCAGTTTCACTACTTGAGCTCTCACTTAAATGTCTTTTGTTTTTCTCTTTCTCTAATGCGTTGAATGATAATTCCTTTTTACGAGTTTTTCCCTCAATCCTCATTTCACCATTTAGTTCATGCTTTTTTAGTTGTTTCATTTCTTCAATTGTAGAAACCTTAGAATAAAATTTCATTGGTAAAGACCTTAGTATTTTTTCAACAACTATTTGATCATTAATGTCTTCACCAAGACCTCATTGTATTTACTACCTCATCAACATGAAGTAGGTTTGAGGCCATGTCTTCGTCCTCTTGCATTTTAAGGCTTTTGAACTTCCTTCAATGAGTTTGGAGTTTTTCTTTCTTTACTTTGACATTTCCTCATAGATATTTCTTAGTTTTCCCAATATCTCTTTTTTCTGATTTACAATGCATGACTTTTGTGAACTCAGGGTTTTCTAGATTGCATAGAATAACATGCTTTGCTTTGGCATTATTCCCACTTTTCCTCTTTTTAGGTTGATTAGTTGGTGGATTCGATGGAGGTGTGTAACCATCTACTATTGATTGCCAAACATCAAATCCAAGGGTAATCAAATATGCTTTCATCTTAAGGCTCCAAAATTCATAATTTGTCCATCAAAGATTGGTCAGTATGTGCAGGATCATGGTATGCCAAACTAGGCCCTTAAGTGTCAATGAAATTTTAGAAAAACAAGGCTAGGCAAGTTGACGTAAAAAATTGAAAAAGTTATCAATTTTATATAAAAAATATGAAAGAAGAGAATTTGTAGGAAATTGAATGTAGTTTATAAGTTACTAGTTTTTTTTAAAAAAAACTATTCTGTGAAAATTGAAATTTCAATGCAGTAGTATGTAAATTTCAAGAAAAAATAAGTAGGTGTAGGTCAGACCACCCTAACCACAATCAAATGATAATATTTTTTTATAAGATTCTAGACATAAGTATAAGACTCATGTCCGGATGTGACACATATTTTTGTGTAATTATTTTTTTCAAATAAATAATTACTTATTTGTTCCTCTTGGTGGTGTTGGCTTGCCAAAGGGAACATTATTGTATGCTGGTATGGTTTCTTCTGGGGCCTTTGCCACTCACTCTGGTGGGGTTGGGATTGGTGTTGGTTCAGGTTTTTCTAAGGGACCTTTTCCTGTTTCAAACCCTATCCGAATCTCTTTGGATGAGGAAGTGGTGAAAGATATTGAATGTGCAACCTCTGATTATTCATCTCTTGTTGTTATTTGTCACTTCCTGGGTCTGTAGCCGAGCCTTGCTGAGTTGCACAGGTGGATTTCTATTAATTGGGAACCTATTATTTCTAGTTCTGTTCATATCTTTCCCATGGCTAGGGATTTTTTTATTGCTACTTTTGATAATGTCAAAGATAGAAAGTTGATTATGTGTAATCTTTCTTTCTCTTGGGAAAATCGTAATATGTTGGTTATTAAACCTTGGTCTCCTGATTTTTCCCCCTCTTCTGAAATCTTTAATAAGATTCCAATTTGGGTGAGGCTCCCCTACCTCCCCCTCCATCTTTGGGTTGACTCCCTATTTGAAGTAGTGGGTGATGCTCTTGGAGACTTTCTGATGATAGATGTAGAATCTTCTAGAACTATACATTCGACTTATGTACGCATTTTGGTAGAGATGGATATCTCTAAGGGGTTACCAGAAATGATTAAGTTAGAGTACTTAAATACTTCATGGATTCAAACTTTGGACTATGAAGAGATTCCCTTCAGATGTAGGAAGTGTTTTAAAATGGGTCATTTGGTGGCTTAGTGTGGATTACAGAGGACTAAGACTAAAAGGTCTACATCTTGGTGGAAGGGTGCTTCCTTGGATCATTATACATTTGTTAAGAAGAATGATAATGTTGGTCTTGAGGATGTCCCTGCTATTGGAACTGTTCCTTTGGGGGCTTCCTTCAATTCTGTTGGTAGTTCTAAGGTTGTTCAGCCTGTTGGTGTTTCTTCTGCTGGTAATGTTCTTGCTATTTCTAATTGTATTTCTCCCAGTAATCCTTTTATTGCTGGGGGTCGTCCTATTGATTCTGGTATTTCTGGTGCACAGTCTGTTGGTGTTTCTGCTGGCACTGTTCTTGTATTTGCTCCTAGCAATTCTCTTGTTGGTGGACAGTTTGCTGGTGTTTCTAATGGCATTGTTCTTGTATTTTCTCCCAGTAATTCTATTGCTGGGTCCTATGGTGCTGGATAGTTTGATTCTACTAGTTTTGTTCCTGTTCATGTTGGATCTTCTGGTTTCCTTCTAGCTAGCCCTGTTTTATCTGCTCTTCTAGCTGGTTGTCATGGCGCTGGTCAGTCTGCTAGTTCTGTTCTTATTGGGTCTACTAGTTTCCTTGCAGTCAACCCTATTTTGGTTGGTCCTTCTAATGGTGTAGAGAAATATGGACCTGGTGCTTCTCTTAAGGAGGCAAGTTCCTTGGTTGGTTCTATCCAGTCTTCTTCTACTACTTCTCTCTTGAGATCCTCCTCTCAAGAATGGTAGGAAAAGGCTTCTTTGGTGGAGGAGGGGTGCACCCCAGTTACTAGTAAACATCATAAAAAGTCCTCTCCTCAATTTGAAATGACTCTCCGTTCTAAGAAGAAGGGAGGTAATGGAAAATATTAGATTATGTCTTGGGTTGTTTCCCTTTTCTTGGTGACAACATTCTTTCTTGGCTAGCTGGGGGTCTTTAGCTGGTATCTTTGGATTTGTTTCTTTGTGAGGGGTTTGTGGTGTCTAGGCTTATGTTTTGGCTAGACTGTTGTATGTATGGAACTCTTATAGTTTTATCTTAAGTTTCGGTATTGTAAAGGGTTTTGGGGTCCCTTCAAAACCTATTTTTACCTTAATCAAAAAAAAAATTTAGAATATAAAAATTCATGTGTTTGACCACCTTAACTTGTTAAAAAATTAATAATTTTTTTCTTATAGTATGAAAAACATAGAATGCGACACATGTTTTGGATTTGAAAGATGTTATCCCATTTGAAATTTATAGCCTTTTTTAATCGTCCTATCAATTAGGACTTTAGAATTAATTCGATTAGAAAATAAAAAATAACTTGTAGTTGCACGCTTTTGTGCATGCAATAGTGAGCCAATAAGAGATTTGTTTTTTGAGGGAGTAAAAATAATTTGTACAATACACAAAGTAGACCACTAATGTTGTACATAAAAATATGAAACAAACAAGTGCCACATAGTGACAAGTACTTGTTGTAGATTATAGTGATCATTCAATGGTTGTTGAGATTAATAATATTGTAATTGTTTAAAGTGCAAAAATGTGATATTATCTATATCCAATTTTTTAATAAAAACTATTAATATAGTTGTAACTATAATTATAACATTAATTGTAATCTTAATAATAATTGTGACCATATTACTTAATATATTGTAAATAAGAATGCTTTAATAAAAATTAAATATTGTTTTTGTATAGTTATAAAAATTAACTAATAAGTAAAGGATAAAATCGATCTTTATTATGAAACTTACTTAGAGATGATTTATCTTATTGCATAAGATGCAAATGTGTTACTCATGTTTTGAAAATAAATTAGTATACAAATAACATTATTACAATCTCCATCATATCATATAATACCATCTCTCTTTTACTAGGTAAAAGTGGGAGACAATTCATATGATAAATTTGCATGCTCATTGTTCATAGCTCAACATTGTATTATTGAATCGTATATTAGTGGATTTTCTCACAACAAAAAAAAGTGTGGAACATAATATGATGGACATGTTGGTTTCATCACCCCTAGCTACATTGTTTTTGATTAAGGTTAAAATAGATTTTGAGGGGACCTAAAACCCCTTACAATAGGACAAGTAAAGATATATCGTGAAGGCTCAACATAACATGCAAGAATAGGACCAAGACTACAATATGAGTTTTACCAACTGGCTCCCATAACCAGAAAGAAAAGCTTCTCACAAGAACCAACAAACAACCATAAACCAACAAAAAGACCAGAGAGACTCCACCCGAAAGCCCACAAGAAAGAATAGTTAAGATTTTCTTTTAGTTCCACCCTTGTGGGACCGAAGAGTCATATCAAAGGAATCCATAAAAAGTTTATATTTCTTTCCTTTAACATGACTTCTATTATTCGAATTGCTGATGTTGCGTCTCCTAGTATTGTTGATTTCCTCCTTGCTATGGGTGCTGAGAAAGGGTACTATGTTCCGATGTGGCAGATTGAGGTTGCTAAAGTGGAAGATAGATGGATTGAGGTAAAAGGTAAAAAATCTAAAAGGTCATCACCCTCATTTGAAATGTCTCTTTGGTCCCATAATAAGGGGACTAAAAGTAAATCCTAATTTTGGGATGTTGGTAAATAACACTTCTATCTTTTACAACAATGTTCTATTTTGATGGTTGGCTAGCATTTTTGGCTGGTCTATTTTGTTTTTTTGTTTTAAGGGGCTTCAAATGCCTTATCCTTAGTTTCAATAGTGTATAGGGTTTCGGGGCCCCTTCAAAATCTTCTTTTACCTTAATCTAAAACAATAACCCAAAACCTTTTCAACCTTTGCAACAACTTCCTACCAATCAGAATAACACATCTCAGGGACATTCTGAGCTTGAGAGTGATACCTAAAAAACCCCACAAAAAAAGGATCAACAACAAGGTTGCAATAAAAATGATAACAAAAGTACTCATAGAGGAAGAAGACAACATGGGACGATTCATACCCTTTTTTGAAGAAACAATCGAAAGGGAAAGATACTGCGAAGTAGCCTAAAAAAACACTCCACCAGGAGCCAAAGTTGATAGATGAGTAGTGACACCAACAACCCTAGACTGAGAAGCCTTAGAAATCCCACCATCCGACTCTGGAACCACCTAAGAAGAAGATGAAATTGCAAAGGAACCTGCACAACAACCTGAGAAAAAATGCTATGGGAACTAGAATGCTTCTCCGCCGTATAATGATGAGGTGAAGCACCTTTCCACCACGAAGCCAACAAAGATTTCTTTTTCTCTAATCCACATTGTGTCACCAGATGACCAATTTTGAAACATCCCCTACACCTAAATGGAATCCTTTCACAATCCAATATTTGGATCCAACTAACTTTAGAAGAATTAATTGAATCTCAACGGAAAATGTAATGCCCTACTAGGGAACCCATGAGAAATTAACCTAAAACATGTTACTAAGTTTAGAATATTTTTTTTCTTAAGAGTTTACAAAATAATAATGAACAATAATGTGGAAGTAATATAATATAATACCACATATACTCATAAATGTAACTCATTGACATATTATGAATCCCAAGGTTTCGATGATGTAGAATTACACAAGTTAATTAATCTACTAAGTACAATAATTTATATACAACCTGCACAATATGCAAATGGACAAACAAGTACATCATCATATAAATGAAACATAGATACAACATAGGATACATAACTAACCATCATCCACTACACAATTCATAGGGTATGCAATAATAAATCATATACAAAGTACATATACATTCTAAAAGATCTCACATTTGATACACTGATACACAATACAAATATGAACATCGTAAGATAGATATGAACAAGCCTCCAATGAAGAGAAAAAAGATGGCAACAATGCCAAGGATCATCCAACACCATCACCAATGTTAGAATATCAATGGTAATAGAATTGATACCACCAGACCTTGTGGAACCAAAGGTCCACTCTCAGCATGCTGAGGAGATAACAATAAACCCCACTCAGATATCAAACACCAAATCAAACACAACAACAAGACTAAGAAATGGATCTTGAAAGATATCTATCTCAAGAGGTACACCACAAACTATAAAGAAGATACAACTAATCCAGAGGCAACCGACATATGTAGGAAACCTAAAATGAATATGGCGAAGTGTCATCACATGAGCCAACTCTTGAGTTAACCTGGCTATCTCTCTAAACCACGGTCCCCAAGTGACTCTATGTGGTATCAGTAACCTCTCATACAAAAAAAGGTACTAACTATGTAAGACCTCAATCAATCATCTTCTCCCACTCCCATACTAGCCTATACAAGCACCCAAGACATGTGTGAGGAACACGAGACATCCTATTAATGAATCTCTCCTAATAAATTTTATTAAGTTATCAGTTATTAAGTCAAGTGACAATGAGTTACCTTGGTAGCCTCTTAGGTCCCCAACCCCCATTGCAAGCCACTCCCCCTCTATATAATTAGTTAACCTACTTAAGCTCATAAATCATGAATAAATATCATAAGTCACAAAAAAGTATAATGATCAAATCTTAGTTCCACAAATCATAAGGAACAACAACTAGCTCTCAAAATCATAAGATTAAAATCATAATAATGATCCTCAAATTAGTTCTTGAGTACAACAGGAATACACAATGGTCCTTAAATGATAACATCATAAATCCATACTAGTCCTCAAACCAAAACATCATAGAAATATACACTCTCAAAGAGTTCACAAAATAATGAGCTTAAAAAATATGGTTGGGTAAAATAATCATGACCAAGTCAACATCACAAAAATAGTAAAAATACACGTCACATAGATAAATAAGCACATATACATCAACATAAAAACCAACCCCAAGCCTCTGGTAACAATTCCTATTAGACGACTTAATGCTACCCATATCGACAATCAAACACAACAACCAAAAACTCCAATAACAAACACATCAACATTTAAACTCCCATCAAATAAATGATTATTATTATTTTTATATATTTTTTCTTTGTAGAAATAATTTTTCTAAAAGTAGAATACTGTTGCATGCAAATTTCAAAAAGAATATTTTTTTAATTAATTTTTTTTTATAAAATAGAATACCACAACATGCAAATTCCAAAAAGAATATTTTTTTAATTAATTTTTTTTTTCTAAAAATAGTATTTCTAAAACTAGAATTTTGCTGCATGCAAATTCCAAAAAAAATGTTTTTTTCTTAAATAACATGCAACTGAATATATCTTTCCTAAATAACATGCAATTGAATATATCTTTCCATGCAAATGAATATATCTTTCCTAAATACCATGCAAGTGAATATACCTTTCCTAAATAACATGCAAGTGAATATTTCTTCCTTAAATAACATGCAAGTGAATATATCTTTCCTAAATAACATGCAATTGAATATATCTTCCTTAAATAACATGCAAGTGAATATATCTTTCCTAAATAACATGCAAGTGATATATCTTCCTTAAATAACATGCAAGTGAATATATCTTTCTTAAATAACATTCAACTGAATATATATTCCTTAAATAACATGTAAGTGAATATATCTTTCATATTTTTAAAATTTTTTATAAAAATATTATGCTCATATGCATATCAATATATGTATGTTCATATGCATAATAATATATATATTTTTAATTTAATCTTCTCCAAAAGGATAGATTCCCAACTAAAGATCTAAGGCTTAACAACTATTAACATAAACACAAATTTGTCCTCACACAACTAACTAAAAAAGTTTTTCAAATCCAAAACCTCAAACAATGGAATTAAACCATGAAACAAATAATTCAACAACCTGCAACAATTTGACAAACACGATGTAAACAATCTTTTCGAAAGAAAGTTGTAAAGGGATTTCAAAACCCTACTTTCACCAACTAATGCTATGAAACAACAAAGATCTCAACCCAAAAATCTAAGCTTTAAAAAATTATTTCAGTTCCAAGTCTAGAGCGCAAAACTTATAATTCCTAAAACTCGTGTCCCCAATAATGACCAAAAGAAATTCTAATATTGAAAACCCAACAATTAGAACTGAAACATGCAACTTCTAATCATAAATATAACTCAATTGTTAAAAATAATAAAATAGTTAACTCTAAATTTGAGAAATAAGAACACAACTCCAACATTTTTTTTTATCAAATTTAATTTATTAAAGAATTTTTTATTTAATTTTCTCTCAACTTAAGCCCCTTTAACTCAACTTGATTTTAAAAGCTTAAGTTCTGATTTTCATAATAATATATATATTTTAAGTTGCATGATTTATTATTATTATTATTTTAATTAATAAAACATGCAACTCAAATTAAATATCACTTAACTCAAATATAGTAAAGTTGCACAATTGAACTCCTAATTTGAGTTCAACATTGTTTTTTTATCAAACTTCATGTATTCAAAAGTGTATATTAATTTTAATTAATAATGATATGCAACTCCAATTAAATAACACTTAATTTATTTTATGCATTTAAATATTAATTTTTATTTAATAATAATAATTAAATTCCTCAATTATTATTTTGAATTTATAATTAAATTATTTATTAAACATAGACAATTAATTTATTCTCATTAATTAATCAACCTTATATTTAATATTTTAATGTATCATAAGATATAATTATTTAATCTCATTTAATTAATCTTATCAACTAGGCAGACAATTGACTAAATCAAAATACAAAACCAAACTCAAAGGAAGGGTTTATGAATGATGTCGCCTTGACAATTTTGGAGGGTAGTAAATAAGAAACTTGTCCACCATTTCAGGACAATAAATGTCATAGGTTGAGATTTAGACCTATTTTTTAATCTCCGCCCTCTTACTATTGAGACATTACGATAGGGTACACTCATCCTGACAATTTAGGAAAGTCGATGCCCAATACTTGCAATCCTACATCAAAGATGAGCATGTACATACATACATACATACATACATACTATAATGCCCACCCTAGTACCTTTATATTTTGGATTGACAAGATTATTACTTTTGATTATATGTTTGGGTTATTTTCATTTCAGGATGGGACATTTTGAGCATATATTTGGTTAATAGAGTTATTTTATGGAGATAATGAATGATTTGACAGAAAATGATGTATGTTTATGAATAAACTATTTGTGAAAAGATTCATACTTGATTTATATTATTATGTTTATGATGGATCTAAGTCTACTAATCTCACTATGCTTTGTTGATTACACTATTTGATGTGAATGTAGGGTGAGGAGAGGCAATCATAGTTGCTCCCATGGGAGATCCAAACGATGTTGCACTCTCCCTCCTTGTTTGTCATTGTTCATGCATTTATATATAGATATACATGTTGGTGTACTCGGTTGGTGTTGCAGGATGCATGTACTAGGCATCGACTCCACCTAGCTACATAGGTCTGAGCATGCCTTAAAAATCCTCGAACTGTTGTTGTGTGGAGATTTTACCAAGTTACTCTTGAGGAATTTCCGTGGATTTAGATTCCTATTTTGGAGGTTACCTTAGTTGGGGATTTATGTGCAATATTATGATTCTTGTATTGAGATTTATGATGCAAGTTGAATTTACCCTTGTATGAATATAATTATTTGTATTGTTGTCTATATTATAACTAGATGAATGTTACATATGTATGTGTATATATGGGTGCACACATATATACCTATACATATATAAATATTATTACTTAAGTGTTTTTACTTGTTTGAATAATGGTATCTTTAATGTTTGAATAAATATTATTAAATAAAAATAATAATAAAAGTAAAACAAGGCTCTTTTTGGTAAAACTAGTTATCTAGGAGATTTGAACACGATACCTCCTAGAAGTTAGGATAGTTTGTTTCCAATTGGGCTACGTGAGTTATTTGAGAACTCTTGTATTCCTTTTCTTGTTATGGTCTTATTTAAGTGAATAATTTAATTTAAAATAATAAAAGATTTAATATTTAGTTACATGGAGTGTTTAATTTAATCACAACCAACTATAGTAGTTGGAGTAGTTGCTTCCTGTAAAGAAACTCCTCCAACCATATAGTTTGGATTTAAATTATTAGCGAGGAAGGAGTTTGAGAGATTATAAAGTTTGGGAGAAATTTATGAGTTTTTTTGAAAGTGTAAATTTGGGTTTTTTGTGTGTGTTTTGAATTACCATTCTGGTTCTGTGAGGGCACTTAGGACTTTCTCTGAGGAGGAGGAAATGTTTTTTTATAAAGGAAAATATATCCAGGAAAGCCACCATTTCTCAAAGCTTGGAAGGTTGCTATGGTGTGCATAAGGTCTGGAAGGAATTCTCCACAGGACTCCAGGTAGGATTTGGAACCTGGATAATTCACCTTCTTTCTTGTATGATTTTTTTGAGTGTGCATGGTTATGAGTTTTATAATGCATTCATAATTTTTTTTAATGTGGTTTTAGGAATAATATAGATTTTATTCGATTGTTAGAGATTAATACTTCTGAGAAGATGCGATGTATGTTTTGTTAAATGAATTTGTCAAATATTTACCTGGGAATTTATGAATGTTTATATAAATTTATTTTGGTTTATTTTCCTGTATACATATGGTTTAGGAAATTTTAGGGAAGGCTAGGATGGATTAGGGAAGAAGTACAGTCAGTTTTGCTTCCTGTGGCATTAGCGAATTTATACTTTTATCTTTTACTTTTGATCTTTTGTTGATGTGATGAGTTTTATAATTTGTTGAGGAGGTGTTTTGGATGTGGTACAGAGGTACCTGAATTAGGTATGCCTCAGGAAACCTTCCCCAGGCACTCTCCACATCTTAAACTTACATTTTTGGGCAATTTTGAGTATTTTTCATGAGAGTCTTGTACGAGAAAACAACCCTAAATTTGTTTACTCATATGAGATTGTATTGCCACTCGTATGGACCTATGTGAATTCTCATATGGCCCTATTGGAATGTTTGTATGGGGCTTAGGGGGCCCTAGGGGTTCAATTTGACCAGTTTTAGGCTTAAGATTGGGCATGTGACTCCTGCAACTTGTCCCTATGTCTGGTCTGCAACTTTTCCCACCCATGTTTGTAAAATATTTTCTTAAGTTGTGTAATAAAGTTTTGATTAAGGTGTTTTGGTACTTGAAATTCTTTCCTTATGCTCATTTGCACATATAATGAGGCTAGGATTCATCCTAAGAGCTTGAGAGCACAAGAGGGTTCCCTAGACCTGCAAATTAAACTATTTAAAGTGCATTAATATCCTTTTGGATTGTGTGTGGGTAGGGGAATAGGTACCCTAGGTGAGTGGCTCACCATAGGTGCTAGAACCTAAAGTGGTTGCCAGATGATCCTATGGGTGAGTTGGTAAACAATTGATAATCTTAATAATTAACTTGGGAAAGGGGGATTTCAAAAGATAATGAAAGACATATAATTTAAGTCCACATAGACCTATTGGAGTACTGGGACCATGGGTAACTTCCATAGTGGAGCCTTATTCATAAAGGGGGGACCAGGGTTACATGGTTGCCATGGAGGATCCCAATGTACAGGTTGTGTGATGACACTCACGTAGATGGTATGCTATAAACCTAACCTTTGTGTATAGTAAGATGATATTTTTTTATGTCTTTTCCTTTGATTTCAAGTGATTGTTTTGTAAAGCCTTAGGTTTATTTAGGCCTTGTGAGTATCTTGGTTCTATCTCCTAGCATGAGGGGTGGAAATTTTTTAGTTTCACATGGTTGGGTGGAAAATATCTTTCGAGGTATTGTTCATGGATCATGGCTAGGTTGTGTTTCAAATTTCATGCAGTGTTAAAGACTTCTCACTTTGTACCATGTACTATTTGTAATTCAATGCAAGATGTAAAAGATCTCTTTGTAAAGCCTCTAGGCCATTTAATAAAATTGTAATTTTAATTGTAACTGGATACTGAAAAGACAAAGCAATGTAATCAGGGATGGATAGTTTTAGGGGTTTTCAAGGGATGTTTATTAAAGATTCAAAAGTTGTAACTAAAAAGTGTAATCTTGTATTCTTTCTTTTATCTCTCCTATGTTTGAAATGAAAGTAAGATCTCTAATGTGAAGGTTTAATTATAATTTTTGTAAAGGCTAGTTATTCAATGTGTATTTCAAAGGATTGAAAATGAAATGGGAAGAAAAGATATGTTCTTGTAGTTAAGAAAGAAACATTATGTTCTTATCTTTTCCTTAAATTCTAAAATGCAAAGTAAAAGAAAAGGGAAATAAAATTCAATTAGATAAGTAATGGAATGGAATGATTTTATATTGGTAAATGAATTCAATAAGGGAACCTTTAAGGAATGTACTTTGTGGATGTAAACAATGAAATGTTAGAATGTTAAAAAAAATAATTTGTTAGTTGTAATTTGATACCTAAAGACCCGATTCCTTATGGGTTCCCTGGCAAGGACATTACACACACACACACACACACACATAAAAAATAATGCTAGGGATCGACCAATCATGTGGATCTCACTATAAAGTAACTACGACTGTCCCTCAACCATATCAGGCACATAAAACCAAAATATAAAACATACACGCCAACCATGCACATGCAAGTATGGTGTCATTATAACTATAAACATAAATATACATAACGTCAAATCTATTCGAGGATTTAATACACACATGAAAAGTGACCTAAAAGAGTTTGGCTAATCAAACTGAAAAGAAAACTATGGGAGGGGTATTACATCCACCTCCCCTAGAATTAGGCTTACTCTTAGAAGCCTACAAACAAATAAAGATATGCATCCCTCAATCACGAATCATCCTACTAAAACAAAAGACAAAAGGATATCTTAGAACAAGTCATAAAATAAGGACATGATACATAGTCATCAAGAGCAATATAATTTTGGGTTAAGAATAAACCAAAAATTACATTGATCAATCATTTATTATTTAACAATTTAAATATATCTATATCTTTATTTATTCATCATTATAGAAAACATCTAGTAATCAATTGTATAAAACACATATTTGTATCTACATCAAATAATAAGTTGAGAAGTTTATGAAAAATTAGATAATGCAACACTCATATAAAATATAATCCGAAAATACAAGTCTACTATCATACCTCTAGGGTCATAAAAAATAGTCCAAAATTGATAGAGAGGCTCTTCTAAAAACTACTCCTAGTTCTACTCCAAGTCTCTTTCAGGACTTTTTAGAGATTCTTATTCTCCTAGAACCCTACTACCTTAGGAGGATCGAAATCTCATTTCCCCTACTCTCCTAGAGCTCCACTACCAATTCAAGTGCTCACTCTTCCACCATGAACTCAAAAGGGTATGTTCATCTACCACCTTCTAGCCCTTTCACAATCACCTTGTAGGAGTATAGGTCTTGTGAATCATCTATTTCAATCACCAAACATTTCTTCTTGATAGGTCTTGAAGTCATTTTCTCATTCATTGGATTCATTCATCCAATCAACTCTTGCAAGTTATAAGCTACTAATACTCTTGCTTCCTAGCTGGGCTATGGAAGAAATCACCTAGGGAAAGTGTTTAAAATCCACAAACATCTCTTTTAGAACCATAACAAAAAACAAACTACTGTAAAAAGACTCCATTTTCATTCCCCCAACGGATGAGTGTTTTCCACGATGGGAACTCAAATATGAGCCATTTTAACTATGTACAACCTTTCTGGTCCTGAGACTTAGAACTAGGGACATGAAATTATTTACATAAACAAACCAAAATAGGCACTCAAACTAGTACACAAAGAAATAAAATGATAAATTCCAACTATCTACAAGGAATTTTTTTTTTGTTTCAATCCATTGAACTCAGATGAAAACCAAATCTATGAACACAATCAAATTAGCTTAAAATTGTCAAAATGGTTAGTATTGGAATTTGTGCCAAACTGATGAATCCAACCCCCCTTCCAAAAAATCTCAAGGCCTTATAACTACCTTGGGTTGGTTACAATAGTTTGAGTCCAACTAGTTTTTCACTCTACATTCTACCAATAAAACTGAGTCATCGGTATAACCTATTCCACTAGCATGATCAAGGACCAACATAACCAATTCGTGGATCCTCCACTAGGATATGTATGTCCAATGGAGAAAAATGACTTGTCCCAATGTGGTATTATTCCTCCCATCAACATCACTTGCCCCACTATCTTCATTGGGGATCAACATAACCTAAACCACACTGTCCTGATAGACCAAGGTAGTCTGATGGAATATCATCAACTCGAGTTAGCCCTCTTCCCTCATTGGGGATTGGCATTTCCATGGATGGCTTCGCCAATAACATTGGATTATCTTGATGGGGCATCATCGACATAGGTAACCCAATGGAATGTCTTTCCTTTAGCCATTAGAACTTTGACATCCGTCAGAGTTAACCTGATGCAATGAATGTTGAACCTCAATAAATTTTGGAAAACCACACAGATAGCTTGAAAACCTTAAAAAATTTACCTAATGGATTATTTTTTAGTCTTTATTCACTCCATGATCCTGATTGGATAAAATACCAAAATTTGATGGTTTAAAAAAAGTAACCCCTAGGTGCTCCTGCACCATTCTCCCCCAAAATAAAAGAGCTTAAGTCACATCTGGTGATAGTAATGAAAGATCAATTCCTATCTTTTTGAAATCACCTTCTGGTACCCAAGTAGCTTATGTGTCAGGAATATGTGTCCACTTGATCAGATACTCCATGTAGTTCTTGTGTCTAGTCTTCTTTACAATCCTATAATCTAACACCTTCTCTGCTCTAGGCTTAGCTGGGGATGGTAATGCTAGATAATTTTCCATCTATGTGACAATAGGAACTTCTTCCCTTCTGTTAGGTCTTGGAAATTTATACTATATTAGGTCTACTATGCTAAAAATAGGAGACATGGCTAGGTCTTTTGGTAAATCTATCTTATATGCATTGTTGTTAGATTTGGCCAGAATTTTGCAAGGACCTATTCTCCTCATCTATAGATTACTTAGTACTCCTTTCTAAAGTCTAGCCTTTTTTAGATGGACCATGACCCAAACACCCACTTCAAACCATATATCCTTCCTCTTGATATAAACCTTGTCCTTTATCTTTTGAGTGTTCTCAACCAAAGTTATTCTCACCTGCTCATTCACTTCCTTCATGGATTGTGCAAAGTATTCAACATTTCCACTTTTTCCTTCCATGTTTCTGAGGTCTTTAAGCACATATACACCTCTAGGATGTAGTCCATAGACAATTTCAAGAGGGCTCTTCCCCGTTGTTCTATTCACACTATCATTATAGGAAAATTTAGCTTGATGAATCACTTGATCCCAAGTCTTCCCATATTCTTTAGTGAAACATCTTAAGAGGTTTCTAAGGGTCCTGTTGAACACCTTTGTTTGTCCATCTATTTGGGGATGGTATGAAAACCCAAATGCTAAATTAACACCTGACCTTTTCCATAAGGTCTTCCAAAAATGTCCCATAAACTTGGTATCTCTGTCTAATACTATATTGATTGACAGTACATAAATCCTAATGACTTCTCTGAAAAAATGACCTATATGACTGGTAGAATGAGTCACTTTACAAGGAATGAAATGACTCATTTTACTAAACCTGTGTACAACAACATAAATACTACCAAAACTAGTCTTATTTTTGGGAAAACCAACTATGAAATCCATACTTACACATTCCAAAGGCATATTGGGAATTGGAAATGGTTGTTAAAGACTAGCATTGGAGGAGGTCCATTTGGATCTTTGAAAAATTGTGCACTTCTCAACATACCTCCTTATGTCCTTATGTATCTTGGACCAATAATAGAATCGTTGCACCAACTCTAAAGTCTTGTTTAATTCAAAGTGTCCACTTAAGATTCCATTGTGATTTCCTTGAACCAAATTCTCTCTCATGGATCCCCTTGGAATACACAAATGTCCACCCTTAAACACGATTCCTTCTTGCAATGTGTAATCTACATGATCACTGTGGAAACTCTTACTGAACTCTTGGCATACCTTATAGGCTTTTGAAAAGTCTTCATTCTCCTTTTAGAGGTCCTTGAAACTCTCAAATCCTATGCTCTTCAACTATATTTATTGGATTGTGAGTATCCTTTTACTCAAAGCATCAACAACCTTGTTAGATTTCCCTTTCTTGTGCTTTATTATAAATGTATAAGACTGCAGATATTCTACCCATTTGATATTTCTATGATTCAACTTGTCTTGTGAGTTGAGGAAACTCAGTGCTTGGTTGTCACTATAAACAAAAAACTCTTTGGGAAATAGATAATGCCTCCATTTCTTAAGTTCTTGAACAAGTACATACAACTCCAAGTCATAGGATGAGTACCTTTTCTTAGCTTCATTTAGCTTCTCATTGGAAAATGCTACTGGTCTGTTATCTTGACTTAAAACTACCCCAACTGCAATGTTTCTTGCATCACACTCTATGGTGAAGAGTTTATCAAAACTAGGTAGTACTAGTATAGGATGTGTAGCTACCTTTTACTTCAGAACTTCAAATCTTGTATCATCTTCCTTTGTCCATTGAAACTTATCTTTCAGACCTCCTTTGATTGTATCAAGCATAGGAGCACAAATTGCACTAAATTTCCTTATAATTTTCCTATATAATTGAGCTAGTCCATAGAAACTCCTAACCTCACTAGCTAACTTGGGAGCAGGCTAGCTTAGGATTTCTTCCACCTTTGATGTATCCATCTTCAAATCTCCATTTGAGACCACAAAGCCCAAATAAACATGCTCCTTCTTCATAAACTCACATTTCTTTAAATTTATGGTTAGTTGTTGTATCATCTTAAAATGGAAGCACTTCCATATTGGTAGGTTTAGCATCCTCATTTAGTGCATTTTCATGATAGATTTGCATTTAGGATTCATCTGCACTTGATTCTTCATTTATAGGTGAAATTAGGGTTAGGATCCCAAGGATTCTCCTTGATTTCCTTCTTCGTGGTTCTATTTTCTAGGTAGGACCTATGTACTGGTCCTCCTCATATTCATCACATTTCTTATAGGCCTCTACGCAATTTTCCAACATTCTGTTCTATTTTCCCATCATTCTAAGTCTCTGGCTGACCTAGAAACTTCACTAAAACTCTAAGTTGATTGGCCTGAAACCTCAAGTCAAGGTTGAGGTCAACTCTAACCTAGGTCAGGGTCGAGGCTGACCTTGACCTTTGTCGGGTTTTGGTTCCCACTTTCAAATTTGGATCATAGCAGGGCCCTAAATTAAAATTGGGCCTCCAAATTTGAATGTGGAAGGGTTTTTATTCAAAATTCATTTAATACATTTCCTCCTTAGTTGGATATTGTGATTGGACCATAATTCAAGGTGAAATTTGAATTAGGGGCCCTTACATTTCCCTAGGAACCTTGTCTTGAAATCTCTATATAAGCACTCTCTTTTGCCTTCATTTCAAAGGAGTCATTTTTCAATAAGTTATGAGGAGATGACATAATGATGAGATGATGATGCAAGATTGCAAGAGCATGATATAAGAGAAGATGATATGATGATGCCTTGATACAAGCAAGAATTTTATGGACATTCATTTAGAGCAAGAAAGATTCCTTCTTCCCTGATCTACCATTTCAACATTCAAGCATTATAAAGATACAATCATGGGGTAGAAACTATAGATTGTGAGTTTGGTAGGAGTAATTTATCCTTGGGGGCTTGGTATGCTTTCTTTATCATATTCAAATCTATGCATTTCTCTCTCATTTCAATTCATGCCAGGGTTTCAATCTAGAGGATTAGATCTTAGCATTGTACATTCAAAGCTCTTCCTACAAGAAACACACACACATATTCTATTACATCCAGCTATTTGTGGAGGTGGAAATCACCAAACTGGAAGTTTGACTAAGGAAAAAACCTATATAGCCACCCCAAAACACCATTTTCAAATATCTATAGTCGTTGTTTCAGGAGTTGCAGAGTAGATTTGGATACCCTTTTCAGAAAACTTTTGGGATCCGCAAACAAAATTTCTGTCGGAGTAGTGCAGGTCAAGGTCGACATAAAGGGGTCAAGGTCAACTTGGCTCAGGAAAGAAAATTATTTCTAGGTTTTCTCCATCTCTATGTTTTTGTTCCAGATCTGATTGTAGAATTTCCAGAAACATGATACAGGCACCAGAAAATAGGTATTTCCAGATCTGCTATGTTATGAGGTATGTATTTCATTTCATCTGATTTCATTATTCTTTTTCCTGATCATACATGTAACCCTATCCATATTTTACATCAAATATTTTGGTGAACCCGTTTACGACAAATCTTTCTTTTTTGTGTTAGATTTGCATTTTATGTTAGATCTTACATGCATACAAAAGTAGATTTCTTTTATGCTCTTGCATTTATATTTAAAAAAAAATAATCAAAAAATTTCTTTAAAAATAAAAAAAAAACATTTACATTTTTCATGCTTGTAGTGCTACTTTGTGTTCAACATGTATGATTTTTGTTTTGAATACTTTGATGAGGCTTTTATTGAAAAAGAGGATAGATCCCCTAATGAGGTACATGGAAGTGAGGATGAAAATTGTTTGAATAAGATCTCCATTGATCCTATTTCTATTTCATCCTCCTCTACAACCTCTTCAATTGACCATAGGGTGTGTGCATGGTTACCTTCATGTTCCACTATTTTCAACATTGATGCACCTAGAATGTTATATTCTAAACCTTTGTTGATGCTAAATGGATGTCCTCAAATAACAATTAAGAGTAAACCTAGAGATCCTTTGGATTTTTTTGATAAAAGGGATTCCATTTCACATGCTTATCACACACGAAATAACTCTTAGCCTATTGTTCCAGTTTCTTTACCTCCTTCCCAACCTATGCTTCCTCAAGTCCCTAGGTTTCCATCTTCCTTTAAGGAGTATGACTTAGTAGAACAATTACGTGCTAATCCTTCTAAGATATCTTTATGGGAATTGCTTCAAACTTCCCTGAAATATCATGAGGCATTGCAAAAGGCTTTATCTACTCTTCTTGCTTCACCTCCTAACCAAGAGAACATTAATTCCTTTTTGGAGTGCATGCATACTATGCCTTCTATACCTCCTATTGTGTTTACAGATGATGATTTACCTTCTATTGAGGTGCATAATCAATATGATGCTCTTATGGTTGTTTCTATTAATCAGAGTATCATTTGTAGAACACTAATTGACAATGGATCTGAGCTTAATGTTTGTAGCATGGATATACTTAAGGAAATTAAGGATGATCTTACAACTATTCAACCTGATAATGTCCCTATTCATGGATTTGATAATATTGCAAAGAGAACTTTGGGCATTATTACATTACCTATTAAATTTGGTCTGGTTATTCTCAATACACCTATTCATGTTATGCTTGGACCTCTCATTTATAATATTCTTTTAGGTAGACCTTGGTTACATACTATGCATGCAGTTCCTTCTACTCTTCATCACAAGGTTAGGTTCATTTATAACAATTTGATGTATAGGCTACATGCAAATGATGCACCGAATCCTTTCTTAAATGCGGAATATGCTAAAGTTTTTGAACCTCTCCAACCAAGTAAAGAGCCTAAAAGGCCACTTGAGATTAAAAAAACTACAAATCCATCTTCTTCTTTGATTGGGGATGATTGGGGAACATTGGACTTTAATCCTTCTTTTATTGGAGAATATAAAGTTTCTAATTTGGAATTCATGAAACAACAAAGTGGGTTTGAAAAAAAATTTTTAACTCCTTCCCCACTTTCTGCAGAATTAAAAAGTAACTTTGTTGCTGCCTTGATTGAAGAAACAATTGAAACAATAAAACATGATTGCTATGATATTGTGACATATGTGGCTCCTTGGACTCAATCTGATATGGATAATAGATATGGTTCTGGTTATCATTTGCTCAAGAAATAAGGATTTAATGGGAAAGGATGTGGTAAATACGAACAAGGTATACAAGTACCTTTGGACAATTTTTTTTATGATTATACATATGGACTGGGGTTCAATCCTTACAAACAACGATCAAAATTTCCTCTCAATGTTAATCATATATGCGGTGGACATTTGAAGTTGGTTAACCCGCTCTTTCTTGACATGAATCAAAAACCTATCTTGGATGTTTTTCCCGAAGATGAAGCCTTAGCAGATTTTTTAGGAGCTTATGAGGATCTATGTATGTTTCATCATAAAAGACAAAAGCCCTATTGCCTAAATAGAGAAGCTTATTTTGGAGAACATGATGAACATAATATTTCTCCTTTACCAATGGATTCTCCAATACAAAGTAATTTGCTAATAACTGAGACTATTGAGGTTCAAATGGATGCAAATGACTCTGAGAAGATGATAAAAATTGGGAAATGTTTGAATCAAGTTGAACGTGATCAATTGGTTTCCCTTTTACTTGAATTTAAGCATATTTTTGCTTGGACATATTCAGATATGCCGGGTATAGATTCTAATATTGTTACTCACAATATTGTTCTCAAACCAAATGTTAAACTTGTGAAGCAGAAAATTTGAAAGATGAATCCAGGAATTGCCTTATTAGTTAAGGCTAAAATTGAAAGATGATTCAATGCTGGATTCATCTGCTCTATTGATTACTCAGATTGGATTTCAAATATTGTGCCCATTTCAAAAGGATAAAATCAGATAAGAATGTGTACTGACTTTAGAGATTTAAATAAAGCATCCTTAAAAGATGATTTCCCATTACCTAATATTGATATGATTGTGGATTCAATAGCAGGTCATGCTTTATTATCTTTTATGGATGGATTTTCAGGCTATAATAAAAATTTTATTCCTCCTGAAGATCAATTTAAGACCGCATTTATAACACCTTAGGGAACATTTTGTTGGTCATGATGCCTTTTGGATTAAAATATGTGGGAGCAACTTATCAGCAAGCCATGACTTTGATTTTTCATGATTACATTCATAAGATTCTTGAGGATTATGTGGATGATATCTTGGAAAAATCTATACAAAGAGGAGGTCATGTTAGTATTTTATGACATATATTTGAAAGGATTAGAAGTTACAATATGAGATTGAATCTTAAGAAATGTGTCTTTGGATTTGATTTTGGAAAACTATTGGGTTTTATAATCTCTAAGAGAGACATAGAGTTCGATACCAAAAAGATTGAAGCTATTGTTAATATGCCTCCTCCTAAGAACATTTCTTAGTTACAAAGTTTACAAGGAAAAATTCAAGCTATTTGTCACCTTTTTTCTAACTTAGCTGATAAAACCATTCCTTTTACTTCCTTGCTTAGAAAGGATACCACTTTCTCTTGGAATCAAGAATGTAAACAATCCTTTGAGCAATTTAAGGAGTATCTTGCCAATCCTCCTATTTTGCAACCTGCTCAATTTGATAAACCCTTTTATCTGTATACTTCAGCCACTCTGAATGCGGTGAGTGCATTGTTGGCTCAGCATGATAGTGAAGGTAAGGAAAGACCTGTGTACTACATTAGTCAAACTTTACTCGATTACAAAACAAGATATATAGATTTGGAAAGATAATGATTAGCTTTAGTTTATGCTTGTTAGAAACTCAGGCATTATCTATTAAATGTTGAATTCAATTTGATTGTTAAATTTGATCCTTTGAAACATCTTTTCTCAAAAATTGATCTCTCTGGCCGTCTTGCAAAGTGGGTGATGTTACTTACAGAATTTGATCTTAATTTCATTTCTCAAAAGTCAATTAAAGCACAAGCTTTAACAAATTATTTGGCTTAAGCTCCTTGTCCTCATTCCGATACATGCTTTAATTCAATAGAATTCCCTGATGAAAACATTCTCGCTATTAAACGGGATGATGTTTGGGAGTTATATTTTGATGGATCTAGATGTAAGATAAATTCTGGTGTTGGCATTATCTTGATCCCTCCTATGAAAAAGCTGATCCCTCTATCATATAAATTGACTTTTCCTTGTAATAACAATATTGTGGAGTATGAAGCTCTTATAGCTGGCTTACGAGCAACTTCATCCCTTAACATTAAAAACTTGGAAATTTATGGAGATTCACAATTGATTGTGAAACAGATTAAAGGAGGTTATTAGACTAGGAATGATAAAATGACACAATATAGAGATTTGGATCTTTATGTTCTTTCACAATTCTCTTCTTATACAATTCAAAATTTACCTAGGAAAGATAATCGACATGCGGGTGCCATGGCAAGCATAGCTTCTTTGGTTTACTTGAGAATAATGCTAAAAATTTCAATTTACAATACATACTCTTAAAAAACCTACTATTTCCAATAAGGTTACCTCTAATTGTTTCAATTTGCATTTGGATGAATGGTATTCTCATATATTTCATTTTTTGAAAGATGGTACTTTTCCTGAATCAACAACAAGGAACATGCGTAATCGTATTGGGAAGCTTCCAACATGTTATATCATTTTAGGAGATACGCTTTACAAACTCTCTTATGATGGTTTTCTATTAAGATGTCTTGGTAGAACCAAAATTCTAGTAGCTTTGGCAGAAGCTCATTCTAGTTTTTGTGGGGGACATTTTTGTGGAAAATCTTTAGTTAATAAACTTCTTAGAATGAGATATTATTGGAAAACAATGGAACAATATTCTTTCATGTTTGCTAAGAAATGTCCTCAATGTCAGTAGCATAGTAATTCGATTCATGCTCCTACTCATGAGCTTCATAATCAAGTTGCTCCATGGCCTTTTAGTATTTGGGGTTTTGATCTTATTGGAAAAATCTCACCAGTTTCTTCTCAAGGACATATGTACATCTTGAAAGCTACATATTACTTTACAAAGTGGGTGGAAGCTATCCCTCCCCGTTCAACTACTACATATGTTATTTGTGATTTCATTCTTAACAATATTATAACAAGCTTAGGTATTCCTTCGAGAATAGTTTCAAATAATGGTACCTCTTTTAAAAATAAAGAAGTCACAAAATTCTTGGAAAAATATCGAATTCAAAATAGATTTTCACTCCTTATTATCCTCAATTTAATGGTCAAGTTGAAGCATCAAATAAAGTCATTGAACAAATTCCAAGGAAAATAGTTAATAAGCATGCAAAAGATTGGCATACCCAACTTACCTATGCTTTATGAGCTTATAGGACTAGTGTTCATATTGCCATAGGTACTTCTCCTTATAATATTATCTATGGTACTGATGCTATTATGCCTTTGGAATTGGAAATACCTTCTTTACGTGTTTCATTTCATGGGATAATTGATAAAGATACATTTCAAGAACAATGATTACACAAATTAGAAATGTTGGATGAACAATGAATAAACGCTTTGGAACATATAAAGGCTTATCATAAATCACTTCAGAAGAAGTATAATCATAAGGTAATTGAATGATCATTTTTAGTGGGTGATTTGGTATTATATGAGAATCAAAGAAATGTGAATGCTTTACCTGGTGAAAAAGGAAAGTTTATCCCTAATTGTCTTGGACCTTTTGTTGTAATTGAGGACTTTGGTTCAAGTGCTTACAAAATTGTTGATACAAACCTATCAATATTATGCATCTCAAATGTTATTATCCCTAGTACATCTTTCTTTCCTTGTGTATTTATGTATTCCTTATAAAATAACTATGTTTGTTTTATAGGTTATGTTATTTTAGCAAATTACATTTCAATACATTTATACACGTTCTTTCTTTCTATTAAGTTTTATGTTATTGGTGAAAATATAGTAATAAATCACAAAACTAACTAACAAAGAGAGTTTTTCATTTATAAATTCTTTTGAGTTTGATACATATGTGGTACAATGCCCTATCTATCACTCTCTCTATCCCCATGCTCTTGTGGTCGATGGCTCCTAGATCTCTCTGATCTACAATGAGAAGATGAAGATCTCTGTATGATAGTCTGCAAGTGGTCCTTGATGTGCTAAGCTCATATACGTGCTCTTGTGATCTTAGTAGGTCAGCCATCAACCTCTCGTCTCTTTCTCTACATAACCTTAGCTCTCACTGGACAGAAGAAAAGATATCGACATACTTGCCAGGATCTCTATGACCAATGGGGAACTCTCACTCACTGGATGGTAGTCGATAGGACAAGCATGTATCCTTCAAGACCTCGGATAAAAAGCTCCTCCACTCTTCTACGCTTGCTGCAGAATTAAAACATATTTATTTTTTAGTCCTTTTTCTTCACAAATTAAGTTAAATGTTTAAATCAAATACATGTTTTATACCTGGATCTCCCTCCTGGGCATCACTGAAGGGTCTAGATAGTGGGGGCATGGAGTGACTACTCTCTCCATGCTCGCTATGTCTAGGTCTTAGAGGTGGTGTCTCTGTATGGATGTATGGAGGTCATCGTGATCTCAGTGGTGATGCATGAACAACATGCACATACGCACCAGTACTATCAGTTGGGGGCATCCTATCTTCTCTTTCCTCTATTCTCTCCTCCTCCATGGGATATCCCATGGAGATGGGCTCCTCCTTGTCTTTTTGATCCTCCTCATCCTTTGGTATGCTACTATCTTGGTCTGTCCTCTTTGAAAGGCTTGGATCACCTGTGGGACAGTCATCAGGGAAGATGGGGTGGGTTCCCTTTAGAATCCAGTATCTGATGTAGTCCCTGCTAACACCTGAATAGGCTGTATCGGGGGCTACCTCTGTATCCTCTCTCTCATCTGTATCACTGTATATAATGTCTTCTACTGATGGTCAGCGTATAGCATTGGGTCTCTGATAGTATCTCGTCGGATGTGCGTACTGAGGTACTACTCTAGGGACTCCCTGTATAAGACCAAATTGTCTCATCACTTTTTCATAGTAGTATGACATTATTATGTGACTAAGATGACCCTCTAGCATCTTGTGCTATTGTGAGTGTCTCATTTGATGTTGTGTACCTGGCCACTCTATCATGTGACAATATGGTCTCCATATCACATCTATTCCTGATACACGGTCTAGACATACCCTCCAATAGAGGATATCTTCGTGCTGCCAGACATCTTCTAGTGGATAAGAAAAGGCTCTCGGTGTTCCTACATCTACCATCATAGGAACACCCTATGGTCATGTACATGTGAAATGCTTGAATAACCATATCTATAATAGTGTGCATACCGTGAGATTCTCTCACTGATATCTCACCAATTGACATAACTCATGGTATAGAAGGGCTAGCATGTTGAGGCCCCATGCAAAGATAGTCCTATCACTCTCCATACTACGTATGAGATGGGTAAAAGGTGTTGAAAAGATTGTACCATTTGTGTTGGGTACTACAACCAAAGAAAGTATACATAACATAACCCTCCATACCAAGGGTGTCAGACTAGCCAGTATGGCTGATAGGGTGATATGGTCTACTTGGGTTCGCATATGTGGAACCCATCCTAGGAAATATTATGCATCTATGTGGATATCCTCAAGACCCCGCTATACTCTCATTTTGATAGGCTTACCTCGAACTAGAAGTCATAGGATCCTGTACACATCCTCTAGTGTCACTGTAATCTCTCCTGAGGAAAGATGAAAGGAACATTCCTCATCCCACCTCTCTATAATAGCCTATATCATGGATCAGTGGAATCTCATCTATGGTAGGACTATTATCCAATACAGTCCTACATCTCTCAATAAATATATCTCATCCCCGTTTATCTTAGACAGTTTCTCTTTGATGATCAGTAGTGGCCCTCTGAAGGGTTTCTCTCAGAGACGAACGAGGTCTTGTAAGCACAAACCAACATCATATCAGAACTATAGAACCAAAAAATTGTATATCCAACTTGACTAGGTCAAGGTCAACCTCTTTTAGGTCGAGGTCAACCTTCTTGGGTCAAGGTCGACCTTCTCGGGTTGAGGTTGACCTCACTCTAGGAAAGGTGTAGACCTTCCAAGTTTAAGTCAACCTTAAAGGGTCAAGGTTGACATAACTGGGTCAGGGTTGACCTTTAAGGGTCAGGGTTGACCTTTAAGGGTCAGGGTCAACCTTACCTATAAAAATAGGAATTTGAGATTGCAGATATCAACAACAAAATTACCTTGGGAAGTGGCTATCATGTGGCCAGACACTGTCTCAGGAGCTCTATTCGTGTTGCTCGAAGGTCCTCTCTGCTTGACATTCGGCTTTCTCTCCTAAACTCTACAAATGCTAAGAATGAGAAGGTATGTGCTCTCTTCCCTTAATTATAGATCAAAATTAGGGTTTTTATTAGGGTTTTTGTTAGGGTTTGTTAGGGTTTATTTATGTTAAATTCAAATTTCCCTTCATATGATTTTAGATAAACATTCACTCTTTTCATCATAACTTGAGTTATGTAGCTCTATTTTTAGTGTCATCTACGGTGTTGGAATCATGATTCAGATACCTAAATTTTTGAATTAGTTTAGGAAGGGTAGGAATCCTTCTAACTAGTTTAGGAAAAGGCCTTTTTCATTAAATTGCATATCTAGTGTATAAGGGTATCCTTATTACCCATGTTTCACCCTTTAGAAGTAGAAAGCCAAAACAAGGGGGGCATAAGGGGCTCTATGCACTTCTCAATTTTATTTTAGTAAGTCTTAGGTGATTTATGGATTTTTATTAACCTTGTGTGTTGGAGGTTGTAGGTACTAATGGTGTTTTTGTAGGATCTCTACATTGAGTACTTGGTTATATCCTTTTTAGCTATTATGATGTTTTCTTACTTTAGCTTGCATATTCACGTAGTGTCATATCTAAGCTAAAGTGGGGGCTAAATATATCATCTTAAAATGGAAGCACTTCCATCTTGGTAGGTTTAGCTCCCTCATTTAGTGCATTTTCATGATAGATTTGCATTTAGGATGCATTTGCACTTGATTCTTCATTTCCAAGTGAAATTAGGGTTAGGATCCCAAGGATTCTCCTTGATTTCAATCTTAGTGGCTCTATTTTCTAAGTAGGACCTATGTACTGGTCCTCCTAGTCTTAATCACATTTCTTCTAGGCCTCTTTGCCCTTTTCCAGCATTTTGTTCTATTTTCCCATCATCCTAAGTCTCTGGCCAACCTTGAAACTTCACTTAAACTCTAAGTTGACTAGCCTGAAACCTTAGGTCAGGGTCGAGGTTGACCTTGACCTTTGTCAGGTTTTGGTTCCCGCTTTCAAATTTGGATCATAGTAGGGCCCTAAATTAAAAATGGGCCTCCAGATCTGAATGCGGAAGGGTTTTTATTCAAAATTCATTTAATACATTTCCTCCTTAGTTGGCTATTTTGATTGGACCATAATTTGAGGTGAAATTTGAATTAGGGGCCCTTACATTTCCCTAGGAACCTTGCCTTGAAATCTCTATATAATCACTCTCTTTTGCCTTCATTTCAAAGGAGTCATTTTCAATAAGTTATGAGGAGATCACATAATGATGAGATGATGATGCAAGATTACAAGAGGATGATATAGGAGAACAAGATATGATGATGCATTGATGGAAGCAAGCATTTTGTGGACAAGTTGTTGTGGACATTCATTTGGAGCAAGAAAGATTCCTTCTTCCTTGATCTACCATTTCAACATTCAAGCACTCTAAAGATACAATCATGGGGTAGCATTTACAGATTGTGAGTTTGGTAGGAGTAATTTAGCCTTGGGGGTGTGGTATTCTTTCTTTATCATATCCAAATCGATGCATTTCTCTCTCATTTCAATTCATGCTATGGTTTCAATATAGATGATTAGATCTTGGCATTGCACATTCAAAGCTCTTCCTATGAGCAACACACACACATATTCTATTGCATCTGACTATTTGTGGAGGTGGAAATCACCAAAATGGGGGTTTGACTAAGGCAAAACCCTATATAGCCACCCCAAAACACCATTTTTAGATATCTACAATCACTATTTCAGGAGTTGCAAAGTAGATTTGGATACCCTTTTTAGAATTTTTTTTGGGATCCGCAAACATAATTTCTATTAGAGTAGTGCAGGTCAAGGTCACCATAAGGGGGTCAAGGTCGACCTGGCTCAAGAAAGAAAAATATTTCTGGGTTTTCTCTGTCTCTGTGTTTTTGTTTCAAATTTGGTTGTAGAATTTCTAAAAACATGATACAGGCACCGAAAAATAGGTATTTCCAGATCTCCTATGTTATGAGGTATGTATTTCATTTTATCTGATTTCATTATTCTTTTTCCTTATCATTAGAATTTCATGTATGTGTTAAATATTGGTTTAGGGTCTCTTTTATGTGCAAACCCCCATTTTTCTAAACCCTATCCATATTTTACACCCAAACAGTTGTTCTTCATGTAACTTTTTAAGTACAATTCCTAAATGCTCAAGATGATCCTATTTTGTTTTTCTAAAAATTAAGATATCATCTAAGTAAAATAATACAAATTTACATATAAAATTTTTGAGCACTTCATTCATGAGCCTCATAAACATGCTAGGGGTGTTGATGAGTCCAAATGGCATGACAAGTCATTCATAGAGGCCTTCACTGGTTTTGATAACACTTGTGGACTATAGTGGGACTCAACAAACTTATCTTTCTTGGATACTCCACTTTAACCCATTAAAGTATCTCACTACCTTGATTGTTTCATAGTCTATCACATTGGATCTTAGACACAAATTTTGGAATTCCTTCGTATAGGTGCTCACATCTAGTTTGTTCTATCTCAAGTTTTGTATCTTTTTATGGAGTTGAATTTCATATTCATCAGGGATGTATGTTTCTTTCATCTTGGAAATCATGCCCTTCCAAGTGGAGATGGGATTCTTACCTTCCTTCTATCTCTCAACTTGGAGAAACTTCCAATTCAAAGAAGCCCCTCTCAATCTTTCCTTGTCCACCTTAACCTTTTGTGCCTCACTCACACCTTCACATTCAAAATAGTTCTCAAGTCATTCAATCCACTCCATAACTAGGTGAGGCTCCATCTTACCACTAAAAAGAGGCATTCCTTCTAATGCTTTTCCACTCATAGCCTTGAGGGATTTTAGAAAGGGTTCTTCTTGGATGAAAGGGTCTAGCTCAGGGATCTCATCTTCCACTACCACTATTTTACACTTCTCTTCTATTTTCTCACTGACTTCGCCAGTCTTCACTTATACTTCACCTATCTTGAACTCTAGTTGATCTAATCTTTCTTTAAGAAATCTATTTTCCTCTTCTTGATCTTCTTCCTTCTTGGCCAACTCTGCATTGGTCACCAGCTTGGATTCTCCAACTGATTCAACATCAAATGTACAAATCATACTAACCCAAATATTTAGGCTCTGATACCACTTTGATAGGGAGACTCTCCTAAGAACTACTCCTAGTTCTGTTCCAAGTCTCTTTCAGGAATTTTTAGGGATTCTTATTCTCCTAGAACCCTACTACCTTAGGAGGATTGAAATATCCTCCCCCTACTCTCCTAGAGCTCCACTACCAATTTAAGTGCTCACTCTTCCACCATAAACTCACAAAGGTAAGTTCATCTACCACCTTCTAGCCCTTTCACAATCACCTTGCAGGAGTCTATGGCTTTTAAATCATCTATTTCAATCACCAAATAGTTCTTCTTGATAGGTCTTGAAGTCATTTTATCATTCATTGGATTCATTCATCCAATCAACGCTTGGAAGTTATAAGCTATTGATACTCTTGCTTCCTAGCTGGGCTATGGAAGAACTCGCATAGGGAAAAAGTTTAAAATCCACAAACATCACTTCTAGAACCCTAATGAAAAACAAACTACTATACAAAGACTTTGTTTTTATTCCCCCAAGGGCCAAGTGTTTTCCACTGTAGGAACTCAAATGGGAGCCATTTTAACTATGTACACCCTATCTGGTCTAGAGAATCAGATCTAGGGACATGAAATTATTTACATAAAGAAACCAAAACAAGAACTCAAACTAGTACACAAAAAGTAGTAAAATGACCAATTCCAACTATCTACAAGGAAAGTTTTTTTTTGTTTCAATCCATTGAACTCATATGAAAACCAAATCTATAAACACAGTCAAATTAACTTAAAATTGTCAAAATGATTAGTATTGAAATTCATGCCAAACTGATGAAGCCAACATCCCTTCCCTAAATCTCAAGGCCTTATAACCACCTTGGATCGGTTACAATAATTCGAGTCCAACTATTTTTCACTCTACGTTCTACCAACAAAATAGACTCATCGGTATAGCCTATTCCACTGGAATGATTGAGGATTAACATGACCAATTTGCGGCTCCTCCGTTAGGATATATCTAGATCTGATGGAGCAACATGACTTGACCCAAAGTGTTATTATTCATCCCATCGGTAACACATGCCCCACTATCTTTATCAGGGGACATAGCCTAAACCACATTGCCTTGATAGACCAAGGTAGTCCAAAGGAATATCATTAGCTTGAGTTAGCCCACTGGCCTCATCAGGGATCGACCTATCCATGGATGGAATCACTGATAGTATTAGATTAGCCTAATAGGGTGTCATTGACATGAGGTGACCTGATGACATGTCTTTCCTTAAGCCATTAGAACTTGGACATCAGTCAAATTTAACCTGATGCAATGAATGCCAAACCTTGATAACTTTTGAAAAACCACATAGATAGCTTGAAAACCTTCACAACTTTACCTAATCAACTATTGGCTATTCTTTATTCACTCTATTAAACTGATTGGATCACACACTGAAAATTGAGGGTTTAAAACAAGTAACCCCTAGGTGCTCCTGCACCAAAAATATAACAGATTTATATATCTAAGTTTTTGTTTAAGTTTTCAACTATTAAACATATAATGGGCATACAAATCCCAAATTTCTCAGTGTAGAAACTCGAGCCCTTGTACTAAGTGTAATGTCTTGCTAGAGAACCCAGGAGAAATTAACCTAAAACATGTTACTAAGTTTACATAATTATTTTTTTCTTAAGAGTTTACAAAATAATAATGAATAATGTATAAGAAATATAATATAAGACCATACATACTCATAAATGTAACTCATTGACATATTACAAATCTCAAAGGTTCTATGATGTAGAATTACGTAAGTTAATTAATCTACTAAGTATAATAATCAATATACAACCTCCACAATATGTAAATGGACAAACACATATATAATCGTATAAATGAAACATAGATATAACTAATACAACATAGGGTACATAATGAACCATCATCCACTGCACAAGTCATAGGATATAAAATAATAAATCATATACAAAGTACATATACAAAATCCCAAAAGATCTCACATTTGATACACTGATACAATATACAAATATAAACATCATAAGATATATATGAACAAGCCTCCAATAAAGAACAAGAATAAGGTAATAGAAACAAGGATCATCCAACACCATCAAAAATGTCATAATATCATTGGTAATAGAATCGCTACCACATTACCTCATGGAACCAAAGGTACAATCCCACTGTGCTAAGGATATAACAAAAAAATCCACTTAGATATCAAACACCAAATCAACTAAACAACAAGACTAGGAAAGGGATCCTAAAAGATCTCTATATAAAGAGGTACAACATAAACTATAAATAAGATAAGACTAATCTAAGAGGCAACCAACATATTTAGGAAACCTAAGATGCATATGGAGAAGTGTCATCACATGAGCCAACTCTTGAGTTACCCTGATAGTCTCTTTGAACCTTGACTCCCAAGTGACTCTATGTGACATTAGTATATACAAGGGTACTAACTATACAAGACCTTAATCGATCATCTTCTACTCCCATCCTAGCCTATACAAGCACCCAAGGCATGGGCGAGGAAAAAAGACAACTTATTAATGTATCTCTCCTAATAAATTTTATTAAGTCAACTTACAATGAGTTAACCTGGTAACCTGTTAGGACCCTGACCCCCGTTGTAAGACACTCCCCCTCTATACACTTAGTTAACCTACCCAAGCTCATAAATCATGAATAAATTTCATAAGTTACACAAAAGTATAATAATCAAATCTCAGTTCCACAAATCATAAGGAACAATAACTAGCTCTCAAAATGATAACATTAAAATGATAATAATGATTCTCAAATCATTTCTTTAGTACAATAGGAACACACACTAATAATTAAATAAATGATAACATCATAAATCCATATTGTTCATCAAACCAAAACATCATAGAAACATACGCTCCCAAAGATTTCACAAAATAATGAGCTTTAGAAATATGGTTGGGTAAAATAATCATGACCTAGTCAACATCACAAAATATTAAAAATACACATGTCATAGAAAAATAAGAACATAAACATAAAAAAAAAGGAAAACCCCAAGCCTCTGGTAACTGTAATTCCCCGCCAGGGAACCCAAGAGAGATTAACCTAAAACATACTATTAAGTTTGTAGAATAATTTTTTTTAAGTGTTAACAAACAACAATAATGTTTACAATGTGGAAGCAATACAATGAATTATATAATTCACACACATTACAACTCTCCAGGATTCCTTGATGAAGATTACGTAAACATTAATTAATTAATTTAGATTAGAAATAATTTCAAAACTCATATAAGCAATTGTACGATAACTGCAACATCACATAAAGGATAACATAAATACAACTGGTACCATAAGGTATCCATAATAACCTACATCCAGTGCACATGTCTCAGGGTATCTAATACACTAACTAAAATGAAGTACAACATGATATCACTTGAAAAACTGATACAATGATACAAGATCACATAGAATAAGAAGATAAGAACACATCTCCACCAAAGAAGAACAACAAGAAACAACTAACACATGGATAATCCAGCAGCAGTACACGAACGTCAGAATCTCAAATGGTAAAAGAATCAGTACCACCTGATTTTGTGAACCTAAATGGTCCACTCCCACCGTACTGAGGAGATAACAATAGATCCCACTTGGATAACAAACATCCACAGAACAAGCTAAGGAAAAGATCATGAAAGCTCTCTAACATCAGGTGTACAAAAGATAACAAGGTAAGAATCACTCATCCAGAGGCAACCGACACATGTTGAATAACTAGAATATGTATAGGAAGGTGTCATCATGTACGTCTAACCCTTGAGTCTCATCCTGGTAATCACTCTGGATCCCGACACTCAAGTGACCATACATGGTATCAATGACCTCTCATACAGACAAAGTCATTAACTATGCTAGACACACGCCTCTCAAAGGCAGCAAGCATCATCTCATCCTCCATCTTAGTCTATACTAGCACTCAAGCATGGGTGAGGAATCATATCTTATTAAGTTCATTTTAATACCCCCCAATGTTGTATTAGGTTATCATTTGATTACAAATACTTACAATAAGTGATCCTGGCAGCCAATTTCGGGCCCCGACGCTTATTGCAAGACACCCCCTACTACACATCTAAGTATCCTACCCTAGTCTCAAAGATGCCACATAACATCACAAGATAATAATAATGTCCCTCAGGACTGTTCCACAAAAAAATAAGAACATGCAACAGGTCTCCAACCATAACACAAGACACTCTCCATGTATCCACAAAAGAATATACTCCTAATCCCATGGGTAGGACATAGAATATGAAGCATAACACACTTATACAAAATATCACAGAAGAGAATCATAGAACAAACTTCACATAGGGTTGGGTCAAATCAATCGATTACAATAGACTATACAAGGCAAACAACCATGATAAATAAAACATCAAATTCCCACCTTTGGGATTACCTAAGTATACAATCGGGTAGTCCCAAAACCAGAGTCAAACATAAGAACCAGAATTGACCACATATATCCATATGTAGAATACAATACAACATGAGCCAATATAGTCAAATTAGGGTGATAATCGAAATACACACACACACACCAAAACATAATACTAAAATCATGAACAACTGACACTAACCCCGGCCTCTATTTTTCCCCCTCGGTCATCTAGTGCCCATTAACACATTAAATAAGAAAAACACTCAGGGACGAAGATAAAACACTCACATCATAGAAAACTGAAATTGAGTCATAAACATTTAAATTCCATATTGAACATAATCGAATCCAAGTATAGAAACACATAAATCTACTAAGAGAATCTTAATATAAACATCTCAACAATGCCTTAATTAAAGAATATTCCCTATATTTGTCCTATGGATTCAAAAGAATAAATTTGCCCTATTTCAATCAAATATAAACATTAATGAAATAGTGTTCCCATTAATATCACCATTTGGTTACATTCATTTCGAATTACATGACATGGAATATTCATAAACCCTAGTGAACTTGATCTTAATGTAAACAATAATAACAAATTTCTTTGATCAAAATTCAAATACAAAAATACAAATTACATACTATTTAAAAATCAGTTTAATAGATTATCATAACTATTAATCTTACAATAAATAGAAAATAATGAAGCATGTATTTATATATATTTAAATAAATTAATAGGTCCCAATTAAATAAATAAATATATATAAATCTAAACTAACTATAATTAAACACATTTATTAACACCTTTAACAAAACCACATTTTAATTAATTTTAATATAATTTAATTAACAATTTTAATAATAATAACACATTAAATAAAATTAAAACCTAATTAGAAAATATAATTTAAAAATTAATTAAGAAATAAAACTTAATTTAAAATAAAATTTAAAAAGTAAATAATAAATAAAATTTATAATAAAATAAATAAAAAGGCAAGTGGGCCATGCACACGGTACCCTACGCATGGCAGGATACCGCGCGTAGTACCTCTGTTTGCGCAGGTGGTATCGTGCCCACGCACACGGGCCCTTGCGCATGGTAGGGTATTGTGCGCAGTACCCCTGCCTTATGTAGGTGGTACCGTGACAAGGGGGTGGGATTTGGTGGTCCCCACCTCCAAACAACTTTTCAATTATTCTATTTTAATTTTTGATATATATAAAAATTATGCAATTTTTATAAAGGACAAGCATATATAGTTTTTTCTCTAAAAAATAAATTTCTGAAAATGGAAATAAAATAAGATTATATATATATATATATATATATATATATATATATATATATATATATATATTTTCAAACACATTTTACTATAGTCATGCCACAGATTTGACTTTTCTTATTTTGTCTTTACTGGCCTTTTGACTGTGTAAATTATTTATGACTATACCCTTTTACAAAATGTGATTTCTTTAACCAGAATTGAATTTTTAATACTAAAATTAATTTTCTTTTTCCACAAGCAATTATTTTTCCCAGCCTAATAGTCTAGCTATAGTCCAAGATTGATTTTTCATTTTCTAGGTGTTCTATAAGGAATTTTTCAATAAAAATTTGCCAGCATAACTTCGCTGTGTCAAGTTTAAATAAAATCAAAGAAAGACAAATATAAGGGTTTTCTAATACCCAAAACAAGGAAATCACAGACAGATCTAAGGAGATAAACAGGAAATCATTCAAACATAGGAATCAGTCAAACTAAAAAATAGAAATCATAAAAGGAGATTTTCAGATCCTACCTTAGATCCAATGCACACAACTAAAATGGAAGCCGTGGAAGATTTGTAAAAACTTGATTCCTCTGAGTATGAATCCAAACTATAGATCTGAATACACGAAGGATGAAAACACTAAAAATCCAGACGCACAATGTAGCCAAAACAACAAGCAACCACAACAATCCAAATTCTCCAAAATCCAAAGCACACAAGCTCTCCAAAAATTCTCTTCTAAACCTGTCTAAACTCTAAAATGAAATGTAATTTCCTAATAGAGATTCAGTTCCCCCTTTCATGCAACCCTAAAGATAACTCAACAGTTAACTCCCAAATCAACTCCAATTAGAAATTGAAAGTAAATCTTAATTTAATAATTAAAAATAACATTATATGCACAACTCAACTTTGACTTTTTAGAACAAGTTGTTAACTTTTTGACAACAATTCACTTTTCAATAATGTTAATGCACATGTTTATAATTAAAATTTGTATTAAATATTAAAGCACCATAAAACCATGTAGTTAAATATTTAATTATTTAATAAAGCACACAAGCATTATTAACTCTAATTTTACTTTAAATAATTAATTAATCCAAATATTTAAATATTTAACTTTTAATTAATTTGTCAAATAAACATAGGAACACAATTAATATTAAATTTCAACTATAATCATTAAATCATCACAGAGAATCACCCACTTAAGAAAAAAATCTACTGAGACCAAACAAAATAAAACCAAGAAAACTCAAGAAAGGGATCCACGAATCCATGTCAACTAGACAAATCCGGGTAGGGTAGCCAAACTGATTTTTGTCCAATCCTAGGACAAATGGGCTTAGGTTAGGGTTTTGGACCTGTGTTATCTCCCCTCTCTTACCATTTGAGATATTACGATAGGGCACACTCATCTTGACAATTCAGGGAAGTCGATGCCCCATACCTGCAAACCTGCATACAAAACCCGCATGTACATACATATAACTATATAACAAATAATGGTGGGGATCATCTGATCGTGTGGATCTCGCAAGCAAGTAACTACGACTTTGTCTCTCAACCACATTAGGCACGTCAAACAGAAATATAAAACAAACACATCAACCATACACATGCAAGTATGGGGTTAGTAAAATCCTAAGCATCAATGATTTCCTAACATATAATTCATCATCCTAAAATAACCATAATGTATAGAAAATCAGACTATGGGAGGGGTACTATAGTAACAATTCCTAGTAGCTGACTTAATGCTACCCATACCGACAATCAAACACAACAACACAAAACTTTAATAATAAACACATCAACATTTAAAATCCCATCAAATAAAATTATTATTATTATTATATATATATTTTTTGTTTCTAAAAATAGAATACTACTACATGCGAATTCAAAAAGAATATATTTTTTTAATTATTTTTTTTTAAAAGTAGAATTTCTAAAAATAGAATACTGTTGCATGCAAATTCCAAAAAGAATATTTTTTAAATTATTTTTTGTTTAAAAATAGAATACCATTGCAAGAAAATTCCAAAAAGAATGCTTCTTTCTTAAATAACATGCAACCTTATATATATTTCCTAAATAGCATGCAACATAATATACATTTCAATGTAAGTTAATATATCTTCTCTAAATAACATGCAAGTAAATATATCTTTTCTAATTAACATGCAAGTGAATATATCTTTCCTAAATAACTTGCAAGTGAATATATCTTCCTTAAATAACATGTAACTGAATATATCTTTCCTAAATAACATGCAAGTGAATATATCTTCCTTAAATAATATGCAATTGAATATATCTTTCTTAAAAACATGCAATTGAATATATATTTTTTAAATAACATGCAACTAAATATATATTCCTTAAATAACATGCAAGCGAATATATCTTTCCCATTTCCTTTTAATTCTATAAATATTATCAATATATGTATGCTCATATGCATAATAATATATATATTTTTCATTTAATCTTCTCCAAAATGATATATTCCCAACTAAAGATCTAGGGTTTAAAAACTATTAACATAAACAACAATTTATCCTTGCACAACAAAACTCAAAAAGTCTTTCAAATCCAAAACCTCAAACAATGAAAACCATGAATCAATCAATTCTAAAACTTTCAACAATCTGGCAAACACGATGTAAATAATCTTTTCAAAAGAAAATTGCAAAGAGATTTCAAAACCCTACCTTGACCAACTGATGCTTTGAAACAACAAAGACAAATCTCAACCCCAAAATCCAAGCTTTCAAAAATTCCTTCAATTCTAAGTCCAGAGCCCAAAACTTGTAATTCCTAAAACATGTTTCCCCAATAATGACCAAAAGAAATTCTAATATAGTAAACCCAACAATTAGAACTGAAACATGCAACTCCTAATCATAAATAGAACTCAACTGTTAAAAACAATAAAATAGTTAACTCTAAATCCCAGAAATAATAACTCAACTCCAACATTATTTTTATCAACTTTAATCAATTAAATAATTATTTATTTAATTTTCCCACAACTTAAGTCACTTTAACTCAACTTGATTTTAAAAGGTTAAGTTTGATTTTTATAATAAAGTACTTTTTAAGTTGCATGATTTATTATTATTATTTTAATTAATAAAATATGTAACTCAAATTAAATATCACTTAACTCATATATAGTAAAGTTGCACAACTAAACTTGTAATCTAAGTCTAACATTATTTACTTCAAATTTTATGCATTCAAAAGTGCATGATTAATTTTAATTAATAATGATATGCAACTCCAATTGAATATCACTTAATTTCTTTTATGCATTTAAATATCAATTTTTATTTAATAATAATAATTAAATTCTTCAATTGGGCTTGGACCTTTGGTGAAATTTTGGGGCATCTTGTCTGTAGTGCATACAACCAAGGTTCAAATTGGCACAGGGTTTCTCTCTACCATGGTTCTCAATCGAGAGTTGTTACCTTGACCCTTGGTAAAATAGTGGGGCTTCTTGCTTGTATAGCTTACAACCAATGTTCAACAATTTTAGAGGATCATTTTGTGGTGTAGAGGTAAGTTGGTTGTATTGTTGATGGTGCAACCAAGATTCAAATCCCCACTTGGCTCAATACAAGTGTTAATTCTTGGTTATTCCCACCATGGTGAATGTGTAAATGGTTGTTATGCGGAGACAAGATTGATGATCGTGCTGACTACTTGGACTAGATTCTTATTGTGTTGGAGTGCTTGTGGTCCTGTGTCAGACCCATGTAGGCTGTGTGTGTACCTACACCATGCCCTACTTCGTAAGGTCCTTGTTGGGCTTCCGTACTCGTAGGGTTTGGTTTTGATGTTAGAGAGGGAGGATGTTAGGAGAGGGAGGCATAAGGATGGATGGTTTGTGCTACGTGGAGGGATAAGGTGCATGCACAATACAAGGAGTGATATGGAGAATATTAGTTGTTGAGACAAATTAGAGAAGTGTTAATGCCTCAGACATGTGATTGTTACTACATGGATGAGGTTCCTCATTATGGCCTTACTAGTTCAATGCTCCAGTCAAAAGTGATTTTGTTACAGAGGAAAAAAATTCAATAATTATTATTTTGACTTTAGAATTAAATTATTTGTTAAACATAGGTAATTAATTAATTTTCAATTTTTAATCAACCTTATATTTAATATTTTAATATATCATAAGGTATAATTATTTAATCTCATTTAATTAATCTTAATTAATTCCTCAAACCATTTTAACACCAAGACCACATCAAACCACCTGATATGCAACCTAACAGAAATTGACTAAATCAAAATACAAAACCAAACTCAAAGAGAGGGTTTATGAATGATCTCGCCTGGACAAATTTTGAGGGTAGTAAATAAGATACTTGTCCACTATATCAGGACAATAAATGGCTAAGATTCAGATTTGGACCTGTATGTTATCTCCCCTTTGTTACCATTGAGACATTGTGATAGTGCATGATCATCCTGGCAATTTAGGGAATTAGATGTTCGGTACCTGAAAACTTGAATCAAAGATGAGCATGTATACACACACACACACACACACACACACACATATACATATATATATACACACATATATATACATATATATAAACATATATATGTATATATATATATGTGTGTGTGTGTGTGTGTGTGTATACACACATACATACATATATATACATATACATATACATACATATATATTGATACATGTATATATATACATGCATACACGCATCCACACACATAACAGATAATGGTAGGGATCAGACAATCATGTAGATCTCATAAGAAAGGAACTACGACTCCGTCCCTCAACCATATAAAGATCATCAAAAATAAATATAAAACATACACATCAACCAAACACATGCAAGTATGGGGTCAGTAAAATCATGAACATAAAAATACATAACAAAAAATCTATCTGAGGATTTAATACACACATGAAAAGTGACCTAAAAGAGTCTGACCAATTAAACTGAAAATAAGACTATGGGAGGGGTATTACAAGGAACCCTTTAAAAACATCCATATCAACCAGAATATGAAATAAGGTGGAATGAAGAATATTAGATGATTCATCATCCACCATCATGAACTTACTAAGAGCATTACCAACTTCCTCCAAAAGAGAGTCAACCCAAAGATGAAGGGGTAGATAAGGTAACCTAACCTAGACCGGAATCATGTTTAATTTATTAGAAGAAGGATTGAAATTAGAATGCCAAGGCTTAACCATTATCATAAATTGATCCTTCTAGATAAATAAATGATTGCATAAAATTTTATTCCTATCCTCAATGTCTTCAAATTTGGCAAAAAAAAACCTTTAGCCAATGGATAAATGTGCATAGTACCAACAAGAAGGGGCTCCCAATGATGTAAGATCTAGTCATGTAGCTTCGAGATGCTAGGCCAAAAGCCCTTGAATCAACATATCAGATCATGAAGGGAGAAAATTGAGGTATTGTGATTAATCTCCACCTCCATCACCTCATCTAGCATACTAGAAATATGATTAGAGATAGGGATAGACCCATGATCAACTAATTGCTTCTTCAACATACCATTCTTGTATAGGCTAGCATCAACAAAAGGCTTCAAACTGACCACCAAGGGAATCATCCCTCCTACCACCTCACTAGATGTTAGAGAAGGTAATTGCATAGGAGAACAAGGCACCACAACCACAACCATCAAGATACCCTTCTGAATAGAGAATGAAGGTCCAGAAGATAGTGAGACAAAAGAGACCCGATTGTGAGATGACCAAGTATAGGTGCCATCCATGGGAGAATCCATATGAGCATTCACCAGGGGAGAAAATGAAAATGTTTTAGTCCCACACAAAACAAAGGGACAAGCCACAAAGGGTTCCAACACCAAGGAAGAAGTAGACACCACACCATTCATAGTAGGAATTAGCACAACCCACAGGGACAAGGTTGCGCCCCCTACAAGATGGGTAGACAAGGAAGAACCCACATCTAGATTTCCCCTTTCTACCACTAAAGATGTTCCTTGCAACCTCAATCAACAACTTGCCTCCATTTGTGGTCTCTTCCACAACATCCTTGCATATTCCTGTATTAAAATATATACAATGACATACTATAAAAAATTAGACTCCTCTCACCAAACACATTAACCACAGAAGGTGGGAGAGTCTAAGAATCCATGAAGACTTCAAAATCACAAAATGTTGATTGCTTGCACAGTCTAGGAATAGTCAAGACTAAACTAACTTCCTCTGCCTTAAATGTCAATGATACAATACAATAATGACATGGAGACAATAAAAAATCAAAATGCATTCAGTTTACTCCATTCTCAAATCAATAACACATTTTATCAACATTTTAATTTCCCAAACTATAAAGAAAGGTCCTTATAATGCTTGTAAGAAACTTTGGAGGACCTAGGGCACAATGCTAAGCTACACACACACACACACACACACACACACACAGGTGATTTATGATTAAACACAAACTGTAACTATTTCTTAAGAGTCCTAAACTGACTCTTAGGTTGTTTACCTTGGTTTAGTAATGTTGTCAAGTTGACAACATAGTTGTCAACTCGACAACTATTTATTTGTCACTTGCAACTCATACTCAATACCACCTTATTTATCCCTTATTTAAATTTTCCCAAGACACCAAAAAAGTAAATAAAATTTTCAAATACCCATTATCAATTATAAAAACATATCAAAAGCTTTCAAGGGGTTGTTTTGGAAAGTACCCTACTGTCCTAACCCTGTATCTAGTTTTTAGCCCCAAAATAGTGACTTTTACAAAGAGACCTACGCCTAAACACCTCCCCCAAGTCCATAACCTTGGAAAGTCTCATAAAATACATCCAATTAGAGGATTATTAAGTTTATTTGGTCCTATGACCTCTATAATTACCAAAGCCCCAATTAGGCCTCCATAAACCCTCAAATCCTAGGGCTTTGTCAATATCACTCCAAAATTCCTTCAATGACCCAATAAGTGGTCAATACACCATATATTTGACATATGTATATGGATTATAAAAGAAAATAAGGTCATTTTTAAGGAAGGTGGGCTACTGCAGTACTCATGCCACAACTTTCACTCACCTTCAACCCTGCAACCTGCATGTTTTAGTGATCACCCCACAATCTAATGGTTATTCTTGCATTGGGAAGGTTAGATTGATATAATATAATGTTAGGATTAATTCCCTAATCAAAGACAATATAGTATGGGGATGAATCTTAATTCATGATTCAAAGAAACACCAAAAATACTAAATTGTCACAGGACAATCAGACTTGAAGACACCAATTTCAATACAAATTCCTTGAAATTAACCCAACCAAGTTATTAAAACATTCACAAATGGAGTTACAATCCTTTAGCACAATGCGATTTAGTTTTCCTTGATGCATTGTTCTTGTTGTGGGTCTTGAGACCATGTTTAGCTTGCAAATAATTTTCTAAGAGTACTTTAAGAAATTTTGGCTTAACATCCTTAGTGCTATATTGTGCATTCCTTAAAATAATTTTAATCACAGTAGCCAAGTTGAAGGATTTTCCTACCAAGGAGTTAAAAATATGTTACACTTTACCACTATTCTTGTTTTCAAAGCTCACTCGTGATATTTTCTTGATACTATCCTCTTTTTGAGGATAATCATTTGATAGAAGATGATTGTAGAATACTGAGATGATGAATGATGAAGAAGATTTGAAAATGTTCATTCAATGATGATTATGAAGAAGATTTGAAAATGTTGCACCAATCTAAATTGTATCAATCATCATTTTCAAATCTTCTTCATCAATCACCATCAGCCATTTTCCAAGAGCAACACCTTTCTCTATATAGATCTTGCTTTACATTTCCCTGTAATCCTGATGCAAAATGTTTCCATGAAGTATGTAAGGGGTATAATGCATCCAAGAAAAAGGCCCTAGAGGCTGCTAAGTCTTTTGTACCATAAAACACCTTTTTCTTGGTAATTTGAAGTCATCAATGGAAACTTACAATCCTAAACAATTAGTATACCATTGATGGCTTCATAATTATTAAGTGAAAGGGATTTTTCTGGTTTGGAACCCCCTTTGGTGACGATCCTACGCAATTCCACATAAACATGACATGTTCCTTAGAAGACTTTAAATATCACAATAGCTGAGAAACATAAATGTAGGCATCATGGTCACACTTCTTTGGAGACACAACATAATTGAGTGGTATACCCAGATGATCCATCACAACCACTACTCCTTTGGTTCTAAGTTGACATTGTAGGATCCAAAAACCATTAGGATTACTCTCAAACCCTAGGGATTTATCAATCTGATGCAGGAGCATCTCGGGCCTTGAGCAATCTTGCATCACCAAAAACATTTTATGTTTCCTGTACCTATCTGATGTTTTTTTAGTAGCCATTTCTGCTGTTGGTTTCATGCTTTGTGAAGTTAATGCAATGTAGTGGACCTAATTGTGAGCATTTTCCTAAGATTGCACGTCCTAATTCATTTGGATCTGGGAGTTATCTTCATTTTCCTCTGGTATCGATTTTTTGCTAGTTTCGCTCATGTAACGTGTGGTATTTTGTCTTGCGTGGTTCTGTGCGGGGAAATTGGAGCTTGCGCAGTCGGGGATATGTTATTGGATCATGTGTGGACCTAAATCTTTCTTCGCATCATGTTTTGTTATTTTTTTCTTTATTTTTGGTATCTCTCCTTAGGTTGGACCTATAATGTATTTAATGCATGATTGGCTGACTTGTGGCTTAGCTAGCTATATATTGAGAGCCTTGGTTGATGTAGAAGGAGCATGAGAGAAGTGACATAGAGTAGAGTAGAATCATAATTGGATCCTGTGAGATCTTGAAGATTAGATGGTTATTTGATATTGTAATAGCAGAGCTAGTGGTTTGCATGCTTGGACACAAGGAGATTGCTTGGAGGCTTGCGAGATCAATTTTAGATCTGCCTTAGTGTTTCCATTAGTTGCTAATGTGTTTCAGAGCTGGACTAGCTATGAGATTGCATAGATACTTTTTTAATTCATTGTATAAGGCTGAAACCCAGAAGGCCTCACAATCGGGCATGTTGAATGAAATTCTATTTTGAAGCATTATATGGTTGTATTCCATTGTGCTTGTGGTTGTGATAGTTGTTGGTGTAGGTGTGGATTATCTGTTACTGGATCCCCCACCCCTTCCCTACATCACAATATCACTCCACAAACCCTCAAATCCTCGGGCTTTGTCAATATCATTCAAAAAATCCTTTAATGACCCAATCAATGGTTAATACACTATGTATTTGACATATGTAGATGGGATCCAAAAGAAAATAAAGTCCTTGTTAAGGTAATTGGGCTATAGTTGTTTCCATGTCGTGCAACTTTAACTCACCTTCAACCCTCCAACCTGCATGTTTCAGTGATCACCATGCAATCCAATAGTTAAGTGAAAGGGAGTTTTCTGATCTGGAACCCCCTTTGGTGATGATACTACGTAGTTCCACATAGACACGACATGTTCCTTAGAAGACTTTTAATCTCACAATAGCTGAGAAACATAAATGTAGACATCATGGTCAAAATTATTTGGAGAAACAACATAATTGAGTGGTATACCTAGATAATGCAATGCAACCACTACTCCTTTGGTTCTAAGTTGACAATGTAGGATCCAAAAACCATCAGGATTACCCTCAAATCCTAGGGCTTTGTCAATAGCTCCACAAACCCTCAAATCCTAGGGCTTTGTCAATCTCACTCCAAAACTCCTTTAATGACCCAATCAGTGGTCAATACACCATGTATTTGACATATGTACAGATGGATTCCAAAAGAAAATAGGGTCCTTGTTAAGGCAGTTGGACTGCTGTAGTACCCATGCCACAAATTCCACTCACCTTCAACCCTGAAACTTGCATGTTTTAGTGATCACCCTACAATCCAATGGTTAAGTGAAAGAGAGTTTTCTGATCTGGAACCCCCTTTGGTGATGATCCTACGTAGTTCCACATAGACATAACATGTTCCTTAGAAGAATTTTAATCTCACAACAAATAAGAAACATAAATGTAGGTATCACGGTCACAATTCTTTGGAGACACAACATAATTGAGTGGTATACCCAGATGATGCAACACAACCACTACTCCTTTGGTTCTAAGTTGACATTGTAGGATCCAAAAACCATCAGGATTACCCTCAAATCCTAGGGCTTTGTCAATCTCACTCCACAAACCCTCAAATCCTAGGGCTTTATCATTCTCACTCCAAAACTCCTTCAATGACCCAATCAATGGTCAATACACCATGTATTTGACATATGTAGATGGATTCCAAAAGAAAATAGGGTCCTTGTTATGGAAGTTGGGCTATTGCAGTACCCATGCCACAATTTTCACTCACCTTCAACCCTGCAACCTGCATGTTTTAGTGATCACCCTGCAATCCAATGGTTAAGTGAAAGGGATTTTTTTGACTCACAACCCCCTTTGGTGATGATCCTACATAGTTCCACATAGACATGACATGTTCCCTAGAAGAATTTTAATCTCACAACAACTGAGAAATATAAATGTAGGCATCATGGTCACAATTCTTTGGAGACACGACATAACTGAGTAGCATACCCAGATGGTGCAACACAACCACTACTCCTCTAGTTCCAAGTTGACATTGTAGGATCCAAAAGCCATAGATAAACATGGCTAAGTTGAATACAATAGAGAGGGAGAGGAATAAATTGAGAGAGTGGAAGCTGGAGGCCTTAAGGACAAAAATATTCTAGGGTTTACGAAGATTATAATTTTCATATAATTTTTGACCTATGAATTTAATTATGTAGCCCCATTTCCCATGAATATTCATTATTATGCATATGATAAAATTGTTTGAATATTTTTCCAGCAGAGACACAATCCTACTTGAAGCTAGATATTAAATAAATCAGACAACACAAATATGTTTTTTTTCTCTAGAAAGTTTTTTATTGTCTGGTAGTGAGTTCCCAAGTTCATTATGCAAGACAATAATGTCTCAGCTGTAAGGATGTAAGAAATTTTGCTAAGTATTTTCTTTTAATGCTCTATTAAAATATTTGACAGTATATTGTACAAGTTAGGGGTCCATAAATGAACCGAACCTAGGAATGTAAGCGAGAATTATAAATCCTCTAGCACCTTGTGAATTTGCAGAAGTTTCACTTCTGTGTGGGATGTAGAAGTTGAAAACCATAGTTCATTTGTAGGACTTACTTCTGTGAGGTGGCACAAAGTATTTTGAAGTCCTTACTAAATTTAAAAATATCAAACTATTTTCTTGTAAGTTATATTACTAATATGAGATTATATGATATCTTTTATCAGTAATATGGACCAAAGATGGAGACCAACTATTATGGTCTCTTGAGCTCTTCTATCTTTAGTCCTAACTATTTTTATCAACTAATTGAATCCAAGTGGACACATTCAACGTTATTTTCATAAAAAATGAGTTTTCTGACTCCAACCATTCGATGAATATTTTGACCAAAAGCTCGTTGTAGACATTGCATCCTCATTGAACTATGATGTAAGCTAGCATAAAAAATCAAATCTTTCGATGCCACATTTTACAAGCATATGACCTCTTTTTCGATGCCAACAAGGGTCTAAATTAAGATGCTCAACTTGGTTGTCGATAAATCAACCAAAATATCGTGACAAGCCCTTTGGTCAAAATATCGACCAATGCGCACCAAAAAATTAATACAATTTTAGTAGTGTAAACATTATTAAACATTAAAAATATTACATAAACATTAAAAATATTATGTAAACATTAAAAATTAATCATTAAGCATTATACATGATGTACACAGAATACAGATGACTTGATAGGGCTTAAGGAGTAAGAATAACTTGGAGGAAACATTGAATGTATGTACACATGAGGTGTGTTTAATCAAAATTAAAGGTCACATGGATTGTATACTAGTTAGGGGTCAGTTTATGGTGATGAATGGGACTTAATTAATTCAAATTTCATGATGGGGCGATCATGGTAGTACATGGGTAACTCTATTGCATATATGTGCATGGTAAAATAATGTAATCACAAGTTAATGTGCATGAGGTTTAGATGCGCTATAGATAGTGATAATCGATGATCATATGGCCCAACATAAGTTGTGTAAGCTAGAGTACTAGTGGAAATTTTTTGACAACTTGGATAAAATCACATGTTTAAAGTGTTCCTTGACTATAAGGTGTGGGAGGATAATGATGTGAATCTATGATATGTATTTTGAGCTCAACATTTGAACTGCTGGTTATATGACCTATCTAATAGATCTATATATCTATTAAGAAGAGTGTTGAGCCATTTTGGGAGCGTACATGAGATGTCTTAGGAGATAGATATATACTTGCATAGACTCATAGGGAGTAGCATTGGTGGGGATCCAATTTGGATATGGATGTGGATATTATATAGTTTAGGGCCCTCGTAGCCTAACTATAGGATAGTTGCCTAACTAGATTCTTTAGGTCTAGGTGTGTTAGTTGCCAACAGTTTAGTCATACTTGAAACCATAGGTGAGGCCTCAAGAATAGCCAAAAAGATAGGGATTATAAGGGTTGAGGTAGCCCTTTAAGTATTATATATGATCGATACAAGTTTGTTTAATGGTTTAAGTTGTATTATAGGTTTAATGGTTTCATGGTTTAAGTTGTATTATAAGTTTAATGGTTTCATTTATGTTAAATATTAAATTTAAATCTATTTTAAACACTATATAAACATTAAGTTTACACCTAGAGATTCTCTTGATTTTGCTGTACGAAGCTTGATAACCCAAAAATTACCCAGCTCCTGCCTCTTATGAACGATATTCTCATAAAACAGTTATCTCAAAAAGACTTGGCCTTTACGCTGGTGTGCGAAGCTCGGCTCTGAAACTTTCAAAGGGTTCTTGCGGTGGAAATTGGTCTGGTTGATGTGGGAGGATAAACTTTGTGCATTGAGTTGAACAAGATAAATGAAGAGTTTTCCTCTGACCCCCTGGTGACCCACTACTGTAAAGACAGTGACATCTGGGGTTTCATGGAAAGGATGAAGGGAGGCCACAATGAGAAAATCTCCAAGAAATTCATGTCCTCCTAGGATAACAGGAAGGTGTCAGTCGAGGGCTTGCACTTTCAGCTAAATGAAGAGGTCATTGCTAAGGCTACGGGGCTGTCAATAGAGGGTAGGAAGTATAAGAAGACCAGCCAGACGCCGGACGTGACCAATCTTAACCAGTTCTTTAGGGTGGGGGAGAAACCTGTTAAAAAGTCTAGAGGCTTTAACTGCGAGTAGCCCCCTAAATTTTGGCCCAAGGTATGTCATATAATAATGAAATACTTCACCCTCGGAGGGAAATTCATTGTGTTTTATTACTATCATTTATCGTTCCTCAACCATATTAGGAATAGAGACCTCATTTTCATCCCTTTTTATCTCCTCCAATCGATTGAAAGCAACATCCTGGACATTAAGGAGAGCAAAAATATTGAGAAGCTGGTCCCCATCCTTCACCAGGGCCTTTTACTCTGCCTCTACAATTTCCATAAAGCCATTTTCCCTCCACCCCAACCTCCCCTTATCATTAAGGATGTTACCCAGGAAGCCTTCCCTTCGGAAGCCAACAACCCCACTCAGTCCGCATCTCAGTCTTTACAGGAAATCCAGGAGACTAACCTTGTCCCCCCAAGATGGTAAAAGCCACAAGAGATGTGTGAGAAACCCCTTTAAAAGGGTGGAGGACTTAGATGAATCCCATGTCTCTGAGTCCATAGAAGTGAAGGATAAGACAGGGGTTGATAGCACCCTTGAAACTGAGAGGAAGCCCAAAAAGAGAAAAAATTCGGACAACCAGGTTGAGTTGGAGGTGGATTTGGGGGGTACTGTCTGACGATATAATAGGATTTCCAAGGAGAAATGCAGAAGAATTCTTAGGGAAATGACTTCGGAGGACAATTCTCAGTCAGAGGATATGGAGACCTCTACCTCCTGTGGTTCGATTGAGGGATCCTTGACTAAACACTTAAACTCACCCAGGTCTGGCAACGCTCCCCCTGAATCCCCCGCCAGAGATGGAGGATAAGCCTCACAACAATACCCCATCCCCGCTCTCTCCCCACACCCAGCAGGCTAAGTCCCCTCATATTGAGCACACTATGATGGCAACAGAGGAAAGTGAAAGGTTTAAAGAATCCCTCAAGCAGAAGTTCAATGAGATGGATATGGAGATCCTCGGCCTCAAACAGGACATGAGAGAGATCAAAGCCCGAGTTGCTTATTCGAACAAGTTTTCCCTCAAGGTCATGCATGCTTCTACCGTGACCCTATGCAATGTGTAGGAGAAGATGGCTGGCGGTAAAATGGAAGCTGACAAGGATAACATAGACCTCTTCTTGTTCCTACAGGAAGAGTGGGCCACAACTCTGATGTCCAAACGTCTAGGTGGGAGATCCTAGCTACTACTGTCCATGAGGTGTTTATGCTGGCATGGGCCTGTTAGTCCCAAGTCCCTTTTTTTGATTCCCTATTTTTTGGTTAGGTTCTTAAAACACTGGTTTAGCCTTGTGTGGCTTGTTATTGTTAATATTTTATCTACTTACCAGTTAGGCTACTATAGTTCACTGTTTCTGAAAAGGACCTACATGTTTGTTTTTGATAGAGGCAGACTTGACAATTTTGTTTATGCTGACTTTCTGATGTTAAACTACTATGCGACTAGTGCTATTAATATGTTGTTAATGTGCTTCTAGTCTCTGTACCACGGGCCAGCACCCTCTTGCTGCTTTTTTCTATCAAAAACATTAAGTTTACAAAAAGTTTTAAAAATAAATATTTTTCCATAATCAAATATTAAAAAATATTATTTATGCATTTAATTATAAAAATATTAAAAAACAAACATTTTTAGTAATATAACATTAAATAAACATTTTTTATATGCCTCATTACTTTAAAAAAAAAGAAATGTGGGGCCCCTACCCGAGACTCAACTGAGTACCCCTTCAGCCCCTCTCTATGCCTCGCTAGCCTCTCATTGTGAAAATGAGGGGCTTAAATGGAGCTGGTGGATTTTATATTGCCAAGTAGTACTTAGGAAAGTAGGTCTCGAATGAGTATCCCCCACCACGGAGGCTCCACAGGGAGCCTATGTGTCTTTGGTCAAGTACCACTCAGCCAAGTATTACTCGGCCAAAATTTTGCATTTAGCCTGAAATGCGACAGGCTATTGTGCTTTTACCATACATAATGCTCTTGGTATGAAGTCATCAAAGTTATCTACCTTATCTTTCTTTGGTGTGAGGGCTAAGAAAGTGTTGTTGATTTCTTTAAGAATATTTCATGAATTTCTCACCCCCTCCAAGGCCTCTATAACCTCATCACTTATAAAATGCTAGGATTTCTGATAGAAGGTAGATGGGAATCCACCAAGTCTTGGTGCCTTATCCAGATTCATTTGCATTAATGTTGTTTCAATTTCTGCCTTTGAAAATATAGCCCCTAAACTCTTAGTTTGCTCTTCCGTGATGGTCTTTGGGATATTTTCTAGGATTTCATTCCTTGTGCCCAAGTTAGACCCCTTCCAGTTGTTAAGAAGTCTCTCATAATATTCATATTTATGTGTAAATTGTATTATATTTTACTAGGTAAATATTCATATATAATTTAAATTAAATTATTTTTAATCATATTATTTTTTTCATATATGTTGAACATGTAAGTTTAAAAAATGAAAGTAAAAGTAAAAAAAATCATGATATAGATAAAATATGTTGAACATGTAACACTCTTTTATGATATTATAGAATGTATTTGAATAAAATAATTTTTAAGTAAATAAAATAGCTTAAAAATAATTACTCTTTCAACATTTCTTAAATAGATATATTTAAGATATATGTACTAGATAACAATTTAATATTCAATTGAAATTATTTATTTCATATATATAAATACCATTCTACTCTCCCCAAGATCTAATATTTCATCTAAATTTTAAAATGAACTCTTCTACAAATCTATCATGCAATTCACAAGTCCTTTTATTAACAATTTTAAGAGATTAATAATGCTCTATCCAACATAATTTTTAATGTACATCATGACAAAAATAACTCCAATATGCTTCTCTTCATCTATTGGGAAGGTACGAAGTGTGGACTAAATGAGTTCTAGATATCTACGTTCCTGTTGTGTCGATTATATTTGTCTCCACTGTAACTCGCCATCAGCAAACGGGCACATTGCCAGCATAATATTTTGCTTTGAACTGCATGTAAGCTTCAAGCTGGCTCATTCCATTAAATACAAAACATGAATGCTGGATTACATAAGCATTGCAACAAATATTACGTTGCAAACGAAGAAAGCTAAATAAGATTATGCAGAAAAAACGAGACAGGCTGTTTAAAAGATTCTTTTGTGATCAAGTCACAAAAGATTCAAGCAATGATCAGGAAATATACTTTGTCCTGATTAAACATGGTGGTAATACCAATTGCAATTATTACTGTAAGGCCCTGGGCCTGCATCGATCTGTCCGGTATCATGTAGAAAACAAGAAAATCAGCTTTCATAATCTTAAACAATCCCATGAAGATTATTCCTATAAAAGAAACTGATTCTTTTGCAGGTCAAGCTTAAGGTTTGATACCAAATTTATGCAAAGCATAAGGTATTTTTGGTGATCCAGACATGGGCTATGGAATTGTGGAATCACGAATCTATAAGTTTTTTATCATTCCCATTCTTATATTCTTGATTTGCGCAGGATTTGTAGTTTCAGATTTTAACAGTGGCGAGAGGAACTCTCTAATGAAACTGAAAGCGCATCTTGATCCCCTAAGCAAGACAATCCTGTACAGCAATTGGACAAAAATCCATTGCTATGGAAATCTCAGTCACTGGGTTGGTGTAGGATGCCTTAATGGGCGCGCTGTCTAATTGATCTTAGAGGGCATTGGGTTTGATGGAAGCATTCCATGGGATGTTTTTGCAAACGTAACAGAATTGAGAGTGCTCAGTTTTAAGAACAATAGCTTGAAAGGAAGTCTTCCAGATTTTTCAAATTTTCATTTGATCAAGCAAATTGACTTCTCGTATAATAAACTGAATGGGAGCATCCCATTGAGTCTTCTGAATTCAGATTTTTTGCAGGGATTATATCTGGAGAACGATGAGCTGACAGGTTCAATTCCTGCTTTCAATCAGCCTAGTCTGACGGCCTTCAATGTCTCAAACAATCATTTGACAGGTTCCATTCCAAATACTCCTGTGTTGAATTCATTTGATGAATCTGTTTACTTGGGCAATGATTTAACGTGTGGAACAAAATTGTCTCATAATTGCTCAATGCCAATTCCCCCTCCTCCGATAACTTCACCTTCGCCTTCGCCTTCGCCTTCACCAGATGATATAGCAATGATTCACAAAAAAAAGTGGTTTATCTAATGACATTCTCTCTCTAATTTATATTGTAAGCGCTGTAGTTGTATTGATAGTAATTGTGCTCTTTGTTTCCTTATATCAAAAGTTAATATCGTCTAGGGAATGAAATGCTTTCTCCAAAAAGCTAAAAAAAATATTGTAGAAGAGGCAAATTCATAAATATTGTTTAGTTGTGGTAGTATGGTATGCTACGAATATTAAATGCACTGCAATATTTCAAAGTCCTCATCCTTTATATATTGAGACGTCCTGTAATGTTTTTCATCAGATTGAATAAAATTTTGGATGCTGTAGTATTTTCCGTTTTTCTTCTACTCACCATCATAATGGTATTAGATCCTTTTTGATGTTTAAAAAAAGATCGAGAATATGTGGGTTTGAATGATTAAGAATGGATCAGTTTGCAGTCATGGGCAAATTCTCAAGGGGAACAGATCTTGCTATTAAAAAGGAGGCATAATGACCTCCCATCTGCACATTTTCAGCATGGCGATTAGATTTAAAAGGTCAGAGAATTTTTTTTGAGGATGTGTAAATGGATGATTCCGAGACAATAGATTAGGCTGGTAATCAGATTAAGTTATATGAAATAGAAATAACTAATTATATAGAATTTTGAGAAAAAAAACTACTTAGTATATTTGATGTTACTGTTACAATTAAAGAGTTCAAAGACATTACATAACTGACAAATTGATGATCTCATAAACTGAGATGAATAGAAATAATCATTCCTTTATAGAGAATGATTTTAAATCATGGGTTTTATCTAATAGAGAGATAAAGATAAAGGCCAGGATCTAGATATGACTAGTAATAATATTCAAATAGATAAACGGAGTAGTCCAAATCAAAATGAATTCTACATCAACATTTCTAAATGGTGTTTTAAAAGAAATCTATGTGCAACCAATAGATTATGATGTGCATGGGCATGAAGAATAGATATGTAGATTGAAGAAAACATTCTATGGTATGAATCAATCACCAACAATGTAGTATAGTGAAATTGACTCATACATAATTAGCAACAGAGTTAACAAAAATGAGATAAAAGCCCACATTATATACAAAGATAGACAAGAAACGTCAAATTACAAGCATGTATTTAGATCTTGATGATTTAATCTTTATTACAAATTTGTCTATAGACATGTTAAAATTAGCTAGGATATAGAGTTTGAAATGATAGATTTAGAACTCATGAGATATTTTCTAGAATTGTAGTTGTTCAATTAGATGATAACATTTTTATTTCTGAATATAAATATGTCAAGGATGTTGAACACTCTGGATAACTATACTTTAATTGATTCGGAGCAACCTTAATTCATTCAAATAAACAAAATAGATATAAACATGAAAGCACATAAAAGCACCATACGTCATAAACACCAAATTTTACATGGAAAACCCAAGATGGGAAAAACTACAAAGAATGAAGATTCTCAATTATGAAACTCCGGTTAAGATGATTTTTACAAAGGGCTTGCTGCCAAGATTCTCACTGTAGGTAGGTTCACTGTCGGTGGGCTCATTGTCTGGCTATCACAACCAATACAAAAAGAACTTATTACAAAGTAGTCTTACTGATAAAACATGAACTAAAGGAGTTGCATCTACATATGCATCAAGTTAGTTCCAGTTAAGATCACAAAAATAGGCTTTAGCAGATTCGGTTGGGAATCCTTTTCCAACCTTTGAAAACCTCTTTGCATAGCCTCTACAATATTGATTACTTCTTATTGTCACTTTCTTTCCACTTGCTTCTCTATTCTTTGTTGCATTATTTCATAACTCTTTGCACCCTTTCTCTATTTGCACACATACATACTCTCTCTCTCTCTCTCTCTCTCTCTCTCTCTCTCTCTCTCTCTCTCACACACACACACACACACACACACACACACAGTTGTAGAACAATGGAAGTCTAGAATAGGTTGGCCTAGCACATATGTTAGTATGAACACTAAAAAAAAACTTGAAATATTTATTAAGGCCTAGCATGAGTTGGGTTGCCCCTTCCCTAAGACTTATGGATCCATATATACACTCACATATGTCATACATAAGATAAGCTCATTACATAGCATAATTACCAAAGGATAAAGAAGTTTGGACTACATGAGATATATTTTAGAGCTTATGGGAACTCCACAACCAAAACCAAGTCTTGATTTGTACCAATGAGATGAAAGAAACTAATAGTATCTATTCATAATATATATGGAAGTGACATATCAAAAAATTGTAACATACTACTTGAATGTCCAAATAACAATTGTACCCAAAATAAGATTTGATTACAGTAGCTGATATCAAACATTATTCTATACTAGTTCTGACTTCCACTAATGTCTCAGAAAGAGGTAATAGCTTATTTGGATAAAGGCTAGAACCCACAATACTCAACATCATAGCATATCAATCAATGTTGTACATCATTTGAAGCACAACATCCCAAATCATAGGTTTTGAAATCAATGAAAACCATGTCATATCTTCTCAACAACTTCCCAACAATCTCCCCCTTTGGCATTGACGATAAAACATAGAAAAACTCAAAAAATCCAAATATGTCTCTCCCTTATTCAAGCAATTTTCTTTTTTTCCAATGAAAATCTCTAATTCCTTCTTACTAGAGGAGGAAATTTTCCTCAAACTAACTGATAGGAATAGCACCAGACAATACCAATTAGAGCACAAATCCTTCTATAAGGATGAGAAATAAAATTTGCATGAATTTTCTTTATCTTTTATATACTCCAAATATATGTAAACTTTCTTCTCGACAAACATTCTCTTTTGATGGTAACAAACTCAAAAAGTAGAATACTAAACACATAAGAAGAGACCCAAACCAAAAAGGATATCCCTAAAAAATAATACATTCTAATATTCTCAATATAGATTCTCCAAATTAATAAACTACATAAACCAAATTGTTCATTTATATTCACACCCTTATATCCAATATCCAATATGCATAGCAATAGATGATATAGAACCTCCAAAATTTTGGAAATAAATTTTGTAAGAGATATGAAAAGAAACATACCTTACTACATGATCGGAAATGATATTTATTAGTAGAGATCAGTGGTCTTTATAGATACCAGTAAGCTCTTCCAAATATCTATATTTCACCATTTTCTTCCTGGAGGTCGCCAATGCTACAAAAACTAGCAATGGCTTTAATGGCTTCCTTAGTGATTACATAAGATTTGTCTAGAATGATGTTCATGTCCTTAAATAGACTCAAAAAGAACATGATATATCCTTTGTTACCAAACCATGTGAATTCTCCCCATAGATCCATATCCAACGTTCTTATGTTTTATAATTTATCAACCTTCAACTCTAGTTCCATTTCCTTTATCTTCTAATGATAAAATTTGTCCAAATCTACTCTCTTTAGCTTCTACAAGATATGGTCACTAGATTCCTGAGTAACCAACATAGATTCCATCATCGCACTTAGATTCTTCAACTCCTTTATCTCTTTGCAACACTTTATTTCCTTCTTTTGTAAACTGTGAGAAATTATTTGAAACCCTACTTATTTATCTTTGATTAATCATTGATGATTTTGCTACCAAAAATACATAAATGATTCCATTACTTGTACTTTGACCTTTCAATCAACAAGACCAAACCTAATCATATTGCATAAACATTGTACATCACTTCAGAGAGGGGGAACTGATAGGATATGCATTATAAAGCTCTGCCTACGACAATGAAGTTGGCTTAGATTCTGGAAGTTCTTGCACTGAGTTCCGATGCCATAGAGTTCCCTTCACATGTTTCTTTTTTCTTCCATACCATGACTGTCTTCTTCTTAGATTCATCTGATTCTAAAATTTTTTCTTCTTTAGATTTTCCTGAAGTAGTTACATATTTGCATGTGTTACCATAATGTCCAAATTGACTGCATTTGTAACATCTGATATTCCTTTGCCCCAAATTTATTGAGTGAACTCCAAATCTCGAATGATTATCTTTGTGACCATAACCATGACATAAATAGAAATGACCATGAAAAATATTATTAATCCCATTCATCCTAGCCAGATTAGAGAATTGACTTCTATGATAACTTTCTTTGTGACGAAACTTGTGACAATTAAATCATTGAATACTTTGTTCCTTATTTCTTTTACACTCTATAACCTTATGTTCAAATTTTTTTTATAGATAATAATGACCATCAAATGATAAGTACCTTTGAGAATTTGGTTTCCTAACTAGAGGTCATTTTATAGGTGTTTCAAGATTTTGGACCTTCTTGTTACTTTAGATCTCGGTTTAGCTTCAATAACTTTGTCAGTTCCCTTAGTGTTCTGATTTAAGATTTCACCAAAGAAAAATAGTCCTTACTTATCCTTGTAAATTTTCTACAGGGACAAAAGTTGATCTAGAATTATGCTACTCTCACATACTCTTACTTCTGATTTCAACTTCCTTAACTCTTGATCTAACTTCTTATTTTCTTCTATTTTCTATTGGATGGCATCTTTGAGATTTTCTTTAGTCTTGTTACAATCATCCAATCATAGCTTTAGATTCCCAATATTTTCTATTAATTCCTTTAATTCCTAGATGACATATTTGTGTCTTTCTTTGAATTTTTGGATTTTCTCCCTTAGCTTGAAGATATGAGAATTTACTTCCTTGATGTTTTCTTTCAATTCTTCATTTTTAGATCTCGTACATTAATCCAAACCATCTAACATTGCCTCTAGTCCTTCATCAAATTAATAATCTCCTACCATATTTTCAAACTACCAAGGTCTTCGTCAAGAGATTAATCTATATCTATAAGGGACCAAGCTCTAATACCAATTGTTGAAAAGTATAAATAACGGAGTGGTGGAGGGGGGCATGAATTAGTTATATATATATATATATATATATATATATATATATATATATATATATATGAAAGAACATAAATGAACCATACACCATGAACACCATATTTTACGTGGAAAATTCAAGATGGGAAAAACCACGAAGAATGCAAATTCTCAATTATGAAAAACTGGTTAAAGTGAATTTTACAAAGGGCTCACTCCCAAGATGCCTACTGTAGGTACACTCACTACCAGTGAGATAACTACCTGGTTATCATAGTCAATAAAAAAAAAACTCATTACAAAATAGTCTTACTAACAAAACATGAACTAAAGGAGTTGTATCTACATATGCATGGAATCAATTCTGGTTGAGAGAAAAAAATGCCTACAATAGATTTGGTTAGGAATCTTCTGCCAACCTTTAATAACCTCTTTCCAGAACCTCTGTAGTACTAATTACTTCCTTCTCACACTTTCTTATCTATTCTTTATCATATTACTTCATAACCCTTTATGCCCTTTGTTTGTTTGTACACATACATACTCTCATACATCTATACATATCTAGATCAAAAAATATATTTTATATATATACCCGTCAAATAATATAAATCTAGAATAAGTCATCCTAGAACATATGTCGACAGTCGACATGATCACTAAAAATTAATCTTGAAATATGCATTAAAGCTTAGCATGCTAGCACTGGTGATGTAGCCAAAATCTATTAAGCATTAACAAAAGACATCAAAGAAAGGAAAAACATAATAGATTTTATAATTCTAATTCTTCTTCATTCTTCTTCCAACTACTCTACCATTAAAAAGATAAAAATCCCCATTTTAACTACAATTCAAAAGTTACCTTTTTTGGCAGTTTTCCATAAAAATAGTTTTTTTCCATTTTTGGTAGTTTTCAAAACATATCCTAGAAAGATGGATTTTCCATAGAACTTCCCTAAACTAAGATGAAATGAATTGCCAACTAATCTTAGAATTTGGAAACATGATTTCAAAGTTATTAAAAAAACAATTTTCTTAAAACCCCCCAAAAAACACACTAAAAGCTAAATTTGGAGGTCCAAATCAGCTTTCTCGCTATTAGAAAAATGTTGAAATGGCCACCTATCGAGCTGATCTCATAAATTCAAATAAATCATCATAAAGAAGCCACCTTTAAAATTCAACAAAAATAGACCTTTGAGTCAAAAGTTATGACCCTCAAAAGTTCCTAAATCAACTTAACCCAAAGGATAGGTCACACAAATATTTTCCTACCACGTTACCACATGAGCCATAAATAGGTCATACATAATTTAAGTTCATTAAATAGAATAATTACTGAAAGATAAAGAACTTTGGACTACATGACATATATTCCGGATCTGATGAGAATTCCACAACCAAGACCTAGTCTTGAACTCCATTAAATTTAGTACCAACTAGAGGAAAGAAATCAATAGCATCTATTCATATTTTGTATGGAAGTGACATATCAAAAATTTACAACATACTACCTAAATGTTCAGGTAGAAATGATACCCAAAATAAGCTTTGAACATAGTAGCCAATATCAAACATTATTTTGTACTAACCAACTTCCACTAATGTCCTAGAAAGAAGTACTTCCATATTCGGATAAAGGATAGAACCCACACTAATCAACACCATAGCACATTGTATAAGATATATCAATTTTTTACATCATCTGGAAAACAACATCTTGGATCACAACTTTTGACATCAATGACAATCATGCCATATCTTCTCAAAAACTTCCCAACAAAGGATGTGTTTAAGAGATTCAAGATAATTAATTTTAGTCGAACACCAACTTTAATTGAGATAGGAAATAAAAAATTACCATAGAAGATAAAGGATACAATGTTGATCCAATAATTTTCTCTAAAGACTCATTGAAAGTTCAATGCACTAGACAATTTTACAAGGATATATATAATGTATGGTGTTGTTGTAATTTGAAAAATTTATGATGTCATGAAAAGAACCAAACTTGTAAGGAATAGAATATTGTGATACGTATCAAAGACAATGATTTATTATTTTCAACAAGTAATGGTTTTGATTTAATTAGATATACTAATAGTTATTTTATATGAAATATCGATTATGGAAAGAATGCATAGTTTAGTTTAAATTAGATTTAGTCTTATGAGCATCAAAGAAATATCTTAATTTTAACATTTTTGCAAGAAAAAATAAAGTATGTAGAAAGAACATGAACAACATGTGAAATAACTAGATATGTTAGATTTTATGTATGAGCAAGAGGATATAACACCAATATTTTGTGATAATAAATTAACAATTACACTATCAAATAATCATATTTTTTACAAAAGAAGAAACCATATTGATGCAAGATATTATTTTAGAGTTCTAGTAAATAATGGAGGGTTTTGAGCACCTAAGATAAAATTTGTTCATAATCAATATTAAAGTAGCTAGTGGTACAAATAAAGGGGTGTTAAAATAAATAATCAGCTAATTTTTACCACCATAATTATTAAATAAAGGTATCTTTTATCAAATAGTTTTTAATTAAATTGCTAGAAGAGGAAATGTATTGAATGTTATTTAGTTGTTATTGTATTGTATGTGAAAAATATTAAATGCATTATAATCCCTCAATTCTTTTATATATTGATTGTCTTTTTATATTTTTCATCAAATTGGATAAAAGTTCATTTGTTGTAATACTTATATTCTATCTCTAGCCACCATCAGATTATTGCAAAGATATATTTAGATTTTAAAAGTGCACACATTTCCCAAATTTATATTAATTATAGGTAGCTATTATAAGGATTAATCATTTAATAACTTCATCCCTATTACTCTATCAGCTTTGACATCTACCCTATAAGGATTTACCTAGAGATATCAAAGAGTGGAGTTAATATTTATTACATATATTCCCTACAAGGAAATTATGTTAAACTTTATATAATGTAATTTATATTCATCTACCAACACTTTTTTCTTCCATATAACTATTTTGTATAGCGCTAGGACATAAATGACAATTGCATTTTGATAATTGAGTCCCCTAATAACTATGTTAACGTCTTTACAAAATATTAAAATAGTATTATATACCTTTTGTTTACTAAAGCATGGGGAAATTAATTATTTAAGTGATGATTTTTATCATATTTTATTTGATTAGATGGTCATCAAACCTAAGTGTAACTCACGCAAAGTACAATAATATAACAAAATAAAAATATCAATCTATAATTTATAATACTTTCCAAGCTTTAGTAGAATACGAAAAAATAGCATTTTAATTTGTAAATTACTTTAATAATAATAATAATAATAATAGGAGATTTTTAATATTAGGTTTAGATTGTTTTCAAACTTAAAATGTGAGTACAAATTCATGTCAATATTTACTTGGTTGAGAAAGAAATATTGAGGGTACTCATTTTGTTAAAGTTGTTTAGATACAATGGCCACGCCATCCCTCTTACAACTTTTACTTATTTTGATCCTATTTTTAAATTGTCTAATTATAAAATATACCATCATCCTAACTAATTATACTCAACTAATTAAACTGTGTTCAATCAAACTTTATTTTTTTATATATGTACAATAATGGTTCATATAAAATTAGATGAAGTGTGGGTGGAAATGGGAAGGTCATTCTTAAGAAAAAAAGACCGATAAAACTATTTAATATAAATATAACCCTATGCATATTCGTAGAATATTACTTTACTTTTTCTTTTCAAAAGTATTTATTAATTTATAAATTTAAATAAAAAAATAAAGTCGATAATAAAATTGAATTTGAAGAGATGCATTATGTAAGAGTGATGTAGAAGCATCCTGGGTGTAAGAGAAATCTTGCATCACCCAAAAATATTTCTAGTTTCTTTTCAATAAGGGTTGTCTTGTGCAGAGCTGCTATTTTTTGAAATTTACTATTTTTAGTAAGTTTTCCGTTTGAGCTCAGAATGGTCTATTTTCTTCCCTGGAGGTTCATTTTGGTCATATCAGCCTGCTAGTAAAGTTTCATTGCCAAATCAAGTTTAGTTTTGAAGATATTGAAAATTTTTAGTATTGGCAATAGGGTACAGAAACTTTGAACTCATTTTTGAAGGCTTTAGAGGCCCTAAACAAGGTCAAAACTTTAGTTGACTAGAGCTTGCATGAGTCAAGCACTGTAGAGAACTTCGTGCCCTTTTTGAAATGGGATCATAATAGTCAATTGGGTCAACGGGTGATGACTTATGGTCTCCGGAAGTTGGGCCACCTGAAATGGCAGAAAATAGATTTTCTTCAAAATTTATGTTTGGGTTTCAAAAGTTGTTTTGAGCCGACTCTGATGTAATAAAATAATTCTAGGGTTGGTCAGACTTAATGGCTAATTTTTTGGAACCTTCCTAGGCAGTGGAAATTTGCCTATATAAGGAAGGCCCGTAGTGTTGTCTAGGGTAGTTCGGAGAAATTCAAAGTAGTTTTGGGCAATAATTGGAGGCTTTGTCCTACTTCATTGTAAGGGAAAATGCCCATGTGGCTTTGCACGTTAAAATTTTGAAATTTGTAATTCCACATTTGTTGAGATAATAAGAAGTCGATTTTCCATTCTTGCAAATTACTATTGTTTCTCTATTTCTGTTATGTGTTTATGGTATTAAGGGGAGTACCCTTCATCAAGTGGTATCAGAGTGGGAGTTCCTGAGTGTGTAAATAGATCACTGACTGTGAGGCAGTTTGCACCAAGATCATGGTTTAGGGTTTCAGCGATAAGCGCAAAAATGCCTCCATGAAGGGAACGTGGCAGAAGAGCTAATGTTGTGACACCTGAGGTTAGAGCCCTCTAGAGACAAGTGTGAGCATTGCAAGAAGAGATTCACAAAGGAATGAATCTTAATGTCAGAAATGAAAGCGAGGATGAAGCTAAGGAAGAAGGAAATTTTGATCAGGAAGGAGAAGTCAAAATTTTGAATCAAGACGAAGAAAGACTTTTCTGAGCCATTTCCAAGATCGTTAAAAGACCTAAGATTGAGGTTCCTACATTTTCAGGAAATCTTAACCTAGAAGAGTTGATCGACTGGATCAATGAATTAGAGGAATATTTTGATTATGAAGATATTGAGGATCTTGATCAGGTCAATTTTGTGAAGGCTAGACTGAAGGGTCGTGCGAAGATCTTGTGGCAAGAGATTCAATTGGAGAAAAATAGAAGAGGATAAGAGAAAATCACAAGATGGGATCAGATGGTGGATAAATTGAAGTGATATTTCATTCCTGTTGATTATGAGCTTGATCTACTGAAGAAAATGAAAGGTTTGAAGCAAGCAGGAAGACCTGTTCAGGAGTATACAGAGGAATTCTACTGAATCCTCATCAAAATAGGCCATGCAGAAGCTGATAAGGATAAAGTTTCTTGTTATCTCAATGGGTTGAGGCCAAGAATTCAAGAGGAATTGAATTTGATTTGAATGAACAGTATTGAAGAGGCATACCAATTTTCCCTAAAAGTAGAAGAAAAGTTGAACAAGAAGTTTGAGAGAAGACAAAGTGGAAGAGGACGTGGTGGAAGTGTTGGACTAACTGCCAACTTCTCCCTTCTTGATTCTTGACATGGTTTAACAACCTCATGTGTCTTCTATAAGTCTAGTGGTTGTATCAAGCATTAACAGGTCGATCTTTTGGTATAACAAAAACTACTACTTGTAACAAGTGGTATCAGAGCTTGGTCACAAGTTCAAATCCCCTCAGGTGATGCTGAGGGGGTGATTGTTGGACTAACCACCAATGTCTCCCTTCAAGATTAGTGACATGGTTTAACAGCTTCCTATGTCTTCTATAAGTCTAGTGGTTGTATTGGGCATTAATAGGTCGATCTTTTGGTGCAATGACAACTACTACTTGTAACAGGAAGATCCAGTGGATGGTCATATGGAGGCCGAAATGAAGATCCGAAAAAGAAGGATGAGGCCAATAGCAATCAAAATCAGAGAGGAAACAATTTCAATCATTTCCATGATCAGAATAATAGAGATCAAAGAGGAAGGGGAAGAGGACAAGGATCCGGAAGAGGAGGCTTCCATGGAACATGTTTTCACTATGGAGAAGAAGGTCATAGGGCCTTTGAATGTCCTCAACGCTAAGGAAGGATAGATAGGAGAATTGAAGGCCAGGATAGAGTTGCACATATGGATGAAGATGCCATATCATCACATTCTGAAGATGTTGAAAAAGGAGAAACCCTAATTAATAGAAGAGTCCTATTGAATGGTGAGAATGAACCTGAGCAAAGGAGGAGCCTGTTCCGCACTAGATGCAAGTGTCAAGATAAGTGTTTTGATGTGGTTATTGATAGTGGAAGCACTGGAAATTTGGTGTCAGAAGAGATGGTCACAAAGTTGAAGCTCAAGAGACATAAACGCCCACATCCATATCGAATCTCCTAGGTGCAGGATGACACAAGGTCATGGTCAATGAGCAGTGCCTAGTGAAGTTCAATATCGACGGATACCATGATGAGGTACTATGTGATATCATACCTATGGATGCATGTCACATGTTTTTGGGTAGACTATGGCAGTTTGACAAGTGTGTTGTACATGATGGTCATGCGAATACCTATTCCCTGACAAAGGATGAAGTGTGACATAAGCGAAAGCCATTAAAGGACACAAAGGAAAAGGTGTGTGGTAATGCAAGAATAATTTTTGTTGATGGAAGAAAATTCCTAGAGGGTATGAGGCATGAAAATATGTATTTTTCTTTAATTCCAAAAGCTGGTAAAGAAGAAGTAGAAGATTTTCTTGTAGAAGTTGCAGATCTGTTGAATGAGTTTTAGGATATTGTATCCGATAATGTGCCTGATGGATTACCACCAGTTAGGAAGATCAGTCATTAGACGAACTTGATCCCAGGAGCTAGTTTGCCAAACAAGGCAACACAGAGAATGACACCAACAGAAAGTAAAGAGTTGAATAGATAAGTACAGGAGTTGTTGTAGAAAGGATTGATTCATGAGATTCTGAATCCCTATGATGTACCAGTGGTGTTAGCACCGAAGAATAATGGAGAATGGAGGATGTGTACATATTCTAGAGCTATCAACAAGATCACAATCAAGTACAAATTTCCTTTGCCGTTGATGGATGATATTATGGACTGTTTGAGTGGAGCCATATATTTCTCAAAGATAGATCTAAAAAGTGGATATCATCATATTCGGATCAGAGGAGATGAATGGAAGACTATTTTCAAAACAAAGGAAATATTGTATGAGTGGTTAGTCATGCCTTTTGGGCTAACCAATGCACTAAGCACTTTCATGCGGCTGATGAATGAGGTTCTGAAAGAATTTCTGGGTAAGTTTGTCATTGTTTACTTAAATGATATTTTGATCTTTAGTAAGACATTGGAGGAGCATATAATGCATATTTGTAGGGTGTTTGAGAAGCTAAGAGAAGAGTAATTGTTGATTAATTTGAAGAAGTAAAGTTTTTTGAAGGAGTTAGTGTATCTAGGATTTGTAGTTTTAGCATAAGGTCTAAAAATGGACCCAGAGAAAGTGAAGGCTATCCTTCAATGGCATACTCCAAGGAGTGCTACTGAGGTAAGATATTTTCATGGTTTGGATAGCTTTTACAAAAAATTTATCAGGAGTTTTAGGAGTATTTGTGGACCCTTACAGTCTGAAACAATGAGAGGAGATAGGAAAGAATTTAAGTGGACTATAGGGGCATAAAAGAGTTTTCAATTGTTGAAAAAAAAAGTTACAGAACAACCTGTTAGCACTTCCAAATTTTAATAAGGTATTTCAAGTAGACTGTGATGCTAGTGGTACTGCAATAGGAGTTGTTTTGAGCCAAGAAGGTAAACCTGTTGCTTATTTCAGTGAGAATTTAAATGATGCCAAGAGAAAAGATTTTGTTTATGATTAGGAATTTTATGCTATATTTCAGACATTAAAGGAGTGGAGACACTATCTGCTTCCTAAGGAGTTTGTTTTTTATAGTGATCATCAAGCTTTGCAATATTTCAATAGTCAAGGAAAGTTGAATCAAAGACATTTTAAGTGGGTTAATTTTTTGCAGAGTTACACATTTGTTTCGAAACATAGAAGTGGAAAATCTAATAGGGTTGTGGATCCTCTTAGAAGAAGGAAAATTTTGCTGACAGAGATACAAATTGAGGTGGTTGGGTTCAAGGAACTCAATAGTTTGTATCCAGAGGATCTTGATTTTGATGAAGCTTGGAAAGCTTGTACAGAACCTGTTTTTCTAGACAAAACAAAGTGGTTGGATTTCATCATCCAGGATGTTATGTTATTCAGAGGGAGCCAGTTGTGCATTCCAAGATGTTCTATGGGGGAGAATCTCATCAAGCAGAAACATAGTGAGGATTGGCTGGACATTTTGGTTGAGATAAAACCCTTTCTCTAGTTAGTGAGAATTATTACTGGCCACAGTTGCAGCAAGATGCCAAGAAGTTTGTACAGGGTTGCAGAGTATGTTAGATGGAAAAAAGAGTAAAATAGAATATAGGGTTGTATCAACAATTTATGAAAGAGCATCTTGGATCCCTTAATATAGGGGGGATTGACCTACCATTGTCTTAGGAGAGGGATGAAGTGTGGGTGTGTAAGCCACATTCTTTCAAACTTGAAGGATGGTTTATGTCTCTACAGTGGATTCTCTTGTGAGATGTTTAGGCATATACCATAATGATCTGACATTGGAAAAAGTCAAATGTCTGAATGAAAATTGAAACTTTGAGCTAACTAGTTATTGGTGATAAGGCATCTATCTAAACTTTCAGTAATCTACAAAAAATTCTACCTCCTATTGGTCCAAGTAAATTATTTGTTTTGAGGAGGGATGTCTTTGAGCGCACTCTCAAAAATGAAGAATGAGAGGTATATTCCTCCCTTTTTTCTTGGAGAGATACTATAGCATTAAAATTATCCCCAATGATCATATTGTGATCAGAATAACTTAGAATGTGATATGTTAGTGTGTTCCACAACCTCCTCTTATCTTGTATTGAAGTGGGCCCACAAACATTAAATAGGAAGAATTTAATATCAAAACATATGACCTCCATGAGCTGCTAATTAGTATGTGAGGTAATTTGATGAACTTGCATTGATTTTCCATTCCATAGCATTATAAGACCTTTTGAAGCTCCTACAAAAGGGATATGGAGACTTTTCCATTTCACCCATTTCATGATTATATTCTGAAAAGTTTCATATGAAGTTTTTAATTCTTGTAACAGGAAGATGTCTATCCCAGAAGCATAAGTTTGTTTCTTAATCTGGGATCTCTTTTCAGAGGAATCAATTCCTCTAACATTTGACAAGATCAACTTCATCAATTTAAAGAAGAGAAACATACTCTTCTCGGTGTCTTTGACACTAAAAATTTACCATCCAATGTTCTTTGAATGCCAACAACTATCTCCTTATTTATTTTGATTGGCTTAGGCTTCCTTTCTCTCTTTTTTGGTGTAGTTGAGGCAACTATCTGTGAAGGAGTTTAAGAAATAGAAATTTTTTGGGAGTAATCAAATGGAGGAGATTGGGAAATATTAGTATCCTGTGTAACTAAAGTGTCCTTGATGTTTGAAACATGAACATAACTGTGCCTTGATCCCTAGAGTGTGCATGCTAAATTATTATTAGCTATCTCCATGTCTATGGGACAAATGTCATCTTCTATTTCATCAATCAAATCTGATCCCAATTTGTGCAACATGTCCTCTTCCATATTCTCTAGGATACTAGCAGGTTGGATAATTGTATTACTTGTTAGATAACTGAGAGGGGGTTGAGGGTGAATCAATTATGATCAGTTGTCCTATAGTCTCAAATTCCTCTCTAATGTATAATATCAACTTGAACAAATAAACTAAACAGCTCGGTAATAATTTTGTGTGTGACTTTCTGATTAATTAACTGACTATCAGGTAATGTAAACCAGCTAGTAGTTAACATATATTGATTTAACCAGTTTTTGTAATGTGTAAATTAAAATAAAATAAAATCACATGCATACACATTTAACACTTGATTTTTAACATGGAAACCATGTTAAGGAAAAAATCACCTGGGATTGGTAACCCAAAATATTTTCACTCTTTTGATACCGACCAAAATAACTTGTACTCCTTTGATCTTCAACACTTAGTGGAATCATGTAAACCAATTAAATCACTATCATACTATCAAAGACTCGTCAATAAGTTTCCCAATGAATACCTTATTCATGACTTACTCATACATCTCATTTTCATGCAAATATCTCATTTCCTTCACCAACATTACCTTCTTTAGATGTTTGCAACTATCATGATAAGTAAGATCAAAACTAGTTGACATCAATAACAATATAACAACTAATCTAATGTCTCACATATACCTTAGTAGCTCGTTGATCATCTTCACATCATCCCATTTTGTTCTCCAAGTTGTCTATCAGTTCTAGTTCTAACATTAGTTTGTCCTAGAGGTGGACAAAAATCTAGACTACTATTAGTAGCGACATGCTGGCAATGAGCTCATTGGCCCATATTGTTGTCCTCCTCAAATGGTTTATTAGACAAAAATAGTGTATTTTCTTCTCTAGGGAAAAATTCTTGAAAAATATTTGTGGTATCTTGCGAGCAATGGGCTCCTTGGACCACAATATTGTCCCCCTCAAATTGTTTCTCAAATAGTAGTGTAGTTACTAAGGAGGGATCACTTGCCACATTGGGGATAGTCATGAAGTTGATGGGAGCCTTGTGGTAGATCAAATTCTGTATGAACTCATTTAGTACACAAAGTGAGGAAATTTGAGCTTAATGTGACTTCAAGATTTTGTGGCTTGATCTTTTTCTTGTGAAGAGGCTCCTTCGACTCTATTGGGTGGCAAAGCGTAGCTCTTGCAGATTGTTCTTCTTGGATAGGAGCATAAATTGGTTTTATGGATGAGACAAAGGCCAATTGATTAGCTCCATTAGTGTGATGGATGAAATCAATTTCCCTTGAGATACCATTATCTTTATGGGTGTTAGTTGTTGGAGTATGAAGCCCAATAGTTTCCATTTGTCCTTTCCTTGCTGTCCATTCGACTTCTTCATATCTTATAAAGAGTCTTCTTTGATGAACTTATATAAGACTGTTGTTGTAATTGATTTCTACTGAAGAAGATAATAATAAGATTTCTCTGCAAGTGTGGATGTAGGCATATTTGTTGAACCACGATAAATCTCTTCATTTATGTGTTACTCTATATTTGCTATTGTTGTTTGAATTTCTCAATTCTTTTCATCTTTCACAATTGGTATCAAAGCAAGGTAATAAATTGTTGTTGGTGTTTTTTGGTGATTAAAATTCTAAAATCATGGAAGAGATGAAGGTACATAAATTCTCAAGCAAGAATTTCAATCTATGGAAGGTGTAAATGGAATCGTTATTAATTAAGCAAGATTTGGTGCTTGATTTAGAGGGGAAAATAAAGAAGCTAGCTTCGATGAAAGATGAAGATTGGGAGACCATGGATAAGAAGGCGAGGGCATCGATCTTCCTTTCACTATCAAATAATGTTCTGTTTAATATTACAACTTCAATAACAACAAAGGAGGTATGGGATAAGTTAGCCAACACATATGCGATGGCTTCAGTTGTGAACAAAGTCTTTATTATGAAGAAATTGTATAAGCTCAAAATGAGGGAAGGTGGAACCATGTCAAACCACCTCAATGAATTCAATATATTAATCAGTCAAGAAAATTCAGTTGGCATGAAACAAGATGATGAGAGAAAAGTTGTTATTCTTTTATGCTCCTTACCTAGTAGCTAGGATGGTGTCATTACAGCCATAAGTACTACGGCTTCAAGCTCTAAAAAGTTGGCTTTTGATGAAGTTTCAGCCTCTCTTCTCTCTAAGGACAAGAGAAGGAAGAATGATGAATCTTCATTCAGAGAAGCCTTGACGGTAGTAAGTACCAAGAATAGAGGAAGAAGTCAAACAGGGGTAGGAATAATCACCATAGGAGATCAAAATCTGCACAAAGATCAAAGTCAAGAGGATGTAATGGTGATTGTTGGTTTTGTGGGAAAGCTGGCCATTAAAAGAAATACTGTAGAAATTACAAAAAAGCTCAAGAGAGAGTACGGGACAGTGAAGAAAACACGGCTTATGATAGTGTGGATAGTGCTTTGATATTATCAACAAGTGAAACTGCGTCAACTTCATGGGTTTTGGATTCCGGTGCATCATTTCATGCCTCCTCATGCACAGACCTCTTCACAAATTACCAAGAAGGTAACTTTGGTAAAGTTTATTTAGGGGATAATAAGTCTTGTGAGATTATTGGGAAAGGGGATATTTTGTTGTGTTTAGGAGGTGTTAAATGGATGCTTAAAGATGTTCATCATGTTCCTCAATTGAAAAGAAATTTTTGGTGAGTTAGCTCTACTCTCAAGGTTTTCTTACCTCTCTAATGGATGCATGGAAAGTCACAAAAGGTTCCATGGTTATTGCAAAAGGGGATAAAGTTGGTCTCTACATAGTAGAAACTATTGGTGAAGTGGGCCCTACCATGATAGTTGAGGATAACAATTCAGAGCTTTGGCATCAAAGGCTCAGTCACATGAGCAAGAAGATTCTCGACATTATGCACAAGCAGGAACAACTACCAAGTCTCAAATCCCTTTATTTATCTTTCTGTTGTCATTGTCTTTATAACAAGCAAAAGGGAGTGAGTTTTCTAAAAACAGGACATGGGAATATGACAACCATATTTTCCATGGTCTAGAGTCTAGAAATACACACAAGAATTGATGGGGTCTTCCACAGCAAACTTATGCATCCATGTACTAACTTTAGAAATCATTTGGATCCCCTCTAGAAATTTCTTAGTAATGTCTACAAGAAAGCATACCCTAACTGGTTTTGAAAGATCATGATAAGTGGCCAAATCATGTTTAAGAAATATGCCAATACGATTGGCCATTAGCTCAATAATGTGTAGTTCCCTATATTCCACTGGGAGTTGTGGTAGTTGGACCCTATTGGAACGAGCCTACTATTGAAATATGAAGGGGAGAATTTGGTCTGTGTGCATTCATACATAGCCCAGACCCCTCATAAACCTAGGCCTTATTTTTTAAGATAGCATCCCTATTCTTTCTAGAGAGAAAAAAAAAAACAACGAAGACATCCAACGAAGAATATAAGTAAAAAAATTGGGAAACCCCTTCCCATTCCTTAACAAGAAATTATGTTGATGTATCAATATGAAGGGAGAGATTTATGAACTTACAAATGATATCTCTCTATCTGATGTCTTGAATCTGAGGCTATAGTTGGTCTTCAAAAAAATCCAGAGAGACCCAACTATCTTTATTATATGAATCTTCATATTCATGTACTTGTTTGTACTCAAAGGGTTATTATTTTGGTTCTTTTCTTCTCCATTGTATTTGATGATGCTTATGGTAACCTTGATTCTTTCATGAATGATGACTTTTGTTTGTATGTTTATGTTTCCTTCTCTGGTTCCCCTTTCTTGACATTTTTTTTCTCCTGATACGTGACGTTTTGGATTAAAGGGAGGTCTACAGTTTGGGACCTACGGAGGCCGCTCATCCCAGTATTGCTTTGTTGATGATTGATCCATCCTCTATTTCTTTTGTGGGGATATTTCCTTCTGCAAGACAGCCCTATTAATCGTGTGTGTGGATTTCCCAAGGAGATCCTGACCACACTTCTCGTCCCAGGTTTTGATGATGCGCACCCATATTTGGACCATTACTCACTTCTTGGGTATGGCAGAATCCCTACTGGAATTTTGATAATAATGATCCAGGAAGGCGGGGTGATCTTCTCTGGGATGAGGATGGAAAATCTTCGTATTCTAATGAGGATATGGATCTTCCACCCTGGGACGATGATCCGGTTCTTCCTCGCAAATGTCAAACATAGGTTTCTTGGCTATGTTCAACGTAGGACGCTAGTGGAAAGGAAGCCAATTGGGTTTCTTGAATTTGTATTGGGTTCGATTTGGCGGAGACCAATGTGAGTAATGTTCCACAAAGAAATTTGCATTCCACACTGTCAAATAGTTGGGTGGCAAATATTTTTCCATTGAGATTCGTTGTTGGTTCATGGATTTTGGATAGATTTTACAACATTATGGCATCTTCATTTCAGTTTCATAATGAATGATTATTATCGTATTTTATATCATATGATGTAAAAAAGGTTTTAGCATCAAGTAAACATATAATGTTGTAAATGGTTGTAAACTTTCCATACATATGAATTGATGATCATTGAGATGTAATATTGGAAAGATTGATTATGCATTTGTTTATCGTCATTATGTAATAGATTAGTTTCATATGGATTTATGCATTTAATAAATAGATGTATCCAAAATACAAGAACCTTTCTAATTCTCTTTGTGCAATCCTTATGTAAGAGGAATTAGTAGAATTTTGCAGGTTTTGCTAATTCAATTTAATAGTTGAGATAATTCAACTTTAATATTTAATTTTTCAAAATATTTTTTAAAGGTTTGAAATCTTACTAATTTGACTTTATTCGATCCATAAGTTGTAAAACCTTACATTCATTTTTTTATTTTGTCAAGATAACATGTAAAATGATGACCAATACATTGTAGAGAATAGAGCTGGATTGTCCTTATTTCTATCATCTTTCAACTGAATTTGTTGATTTATTGTCTTAAAACATTTGAAAAATTCTAAACAACAAACTTAATTTATTTTATTTCCACTAGTTTTCCAAGATCTTGGGACAATAATAGAATTTTCATTTTAATGTTCTTATATTCATAATTTGGAATAATAGAAGTTTGGGATTTAGTCATATAACTTAAAAAATTGGATATATTTCTATACAAAGGAGACCTAAGCATTTTCCCTTTTGACTAAATCATCTATATCTCCAATATCAAATCACTTTCCCATTCAGCTAGAAATATTAGTTCGAGAGAACAAATCATTGTATTGCCCTTTTAAATTTAAAAATATGTGGATGAAGGATGAAGACTTCTTAGTTCTAATATATAAATGATGGAATGAAATTCAGTTCAAAGGATCAAAATTATTTTGTTTTATATCCAAGGTGAAGAATATCAAAATTAAATTGCTAAGTTGGAACAAGGATCATTTCAAGAATATTTTTGCATCAAAGAGTATAATAGAACATAATATTAAGGAATTGGATGAACAAGCAATATTGCAGGGTATGGATTTGGAGAAGTTTAGATAGAAAAAGGAATTGTTGGAGTATGAGGACATCTTGGAAAAATAAGAAATATTTTAGAGACAAAATTCAAGCTGAGAGGTTTGGCTAGAAGAAGGTGACGAGAACACAAAAAGTTTCCATAATAGTACAAAACAAAGGAGAAGTGTAAATAGAATTCACAAGATCAATGATGGAAATGATAGAGGTATAGATGATCAAGAGGAAATTCAAAGAAGGATTGTGGATTTTTATTCATGTTTTCTCAACAATAGGGAGGACTCAAACTTGATAGCTCATAAAGAGATGGTAGATGAAATTCCTCCACTCATCTTAGAGGAGGACAAGAAAATGTTGTTAGCTAGATTTTCAAAGGAGGAAATTCTCAAGGCTTTAAACAAGCTTCATGTAGAAAAAGTGTCATGCCCTAATGGTTTTTTAGTGGGTTTTTTTAGACGTGTTGGTGAATATTAGGCTCAGAAATGATTTAAGTGCTAGAAGCAACAAGAAGTATAGGAGGGTTTCTAAGAGAAGTCAATAATACTTTTATAGTTCTCATTACAAAAAAAAGAGAAACAAATGTGTTTAGATAAGTTTAGACCAATCTCCTAATGTAATACCATTTACAAAGTGTTAGAAAAAGTAGCTACCAACCAATTCAAAATCCTACTTCCGAAAATAATATCAAAGGAACAAATAGGTTTTGTTCCAGGTAGATCAATCTTTGATGGGGTGATCATAGCTCAAGAAGCAATACATCCAATACAAAAGACAAAGGAACCAAACATGATTATCAAACTAGACATCAAAAAAGCCTATCAAAAAGTAGATTACAGATTCTTGTGTAAATGCATGGAAGGTTTTGTGTTTTGCAAAGCTTAGATCAATCTAATATTTTATTACATATCCACTCTAAGATTCTCAATCCTAATAAATGGGAGTCCCCAAGGTTTTTTTGAAAGTTGTAAAGGGATTTGACAATGGGGCCCCCTTTCTCCATTTCTATTCATTATTATGGCTAAGGCATTAGGCAGGAAGTGACATAGTCTTCAAATAAATGGATTCTTGAAAGGGGTGGAAGTAACATCCTTAGTTCAACTAGTCACTCATCAAAAATTTGCAGACGACACAATGTTATTTGGGAGAGGAAGTGGAGGATAAAATTTACATTTGAAAAAGGGTGCTTAAAGTATATTCCAAAGCCTCGGGACAAGTGGAAAATTCGTATAAATCACACATATTATTTTTCTTTGTTAAATCCACAAGTCAAAATCAAGTCTTAGATCTATTGGGTTTCAAAGTGAGCAAGCTTCCTTGAAAATACCTGGGACTGACTTTGGACAAAATTTAAGAACAATAGCAACTTGGAAAGAAATTAATAGGAGAAAAGATGGATAGGAAAATAGAGTTGTAGAAATCTAAATGGTTATCTTGGGAAAGGAAAATTGTAATATTGAGGGTGGCTGCAAGAAGTTGGGTGCCAATTTTTGACAAAAAGTGGAAGTGTTTTTCCTATTTTTCAAAATTCTTGTCAATTGATGTCAAAAATTGAGGCACTTAGAGATTGAATCTCAAAAAACTTCACTAATAGAAATTATAGTACTCGGAGTTAGCTTTTCAAATATGTAATTTATTTCAATACCCACATTGCATAAATTAAATTTGGTAGGCATATTTAAAAACCACTTTTTCAGAATGCCTGTTTTAGGACCATACCTCACCCGTGTATGACCACCCTTTTTTGACACAAATAAATCAATATATGTTAATCCTTTTTAGGAAAGATACCTAAGACACTATAGATTGATGAGTATATTTTTCCTTTTTTTTTTTTTGTATATATTTTTTTTTATTGATTTTTAATTGACAATAAAGTATATTTTCAAAACCTCTGGTGTACGACCACCATAATTTGATGAAATGTTCATATTTTTCCAAAAAAAAAAAAATTATCTTGAAAAGAATAGAATGTAGATTGATGTCATATAATTTTTTTTTGTAGAAACCTTAAAACAAAAAAGTTATTAAAAGTTTAGTAAACCTCTGTGTTTCACATTTTCATACCTTTTACTATTGATAAATATAGGAAAAATAGTAAAATTTATTATATCATCAAAAAATTTACATTTCTGGAATCATGACAATGAAATCTATAATGGGTTTTCGTTTCATCAAAAAATTCAAATTGAAAGACGCTCAAAAAATTCGTTAAAGACAAAAAATTAATGTTAAAATAACTTAGTCAAATTTGTAGAGGTGAAGACATAGGGTCGGTGGGACCAAGCCTAAATCATGCCTATCCCGTACCAAAAACTGAGGCAAGTTAAAGTTTCCCGCCCCAAGCTATTAGAAACGGGTGCCCGATTTGAAATTTAAAAAAATGGGTGCCCGTTTCAAAAGTAATCGTTTAAGAAACGGGTGCCCGTTTTTTAAAAAAATGGGTGCCCGTTTTAATAAACGAGTGCCCATTTTTTAAAAAAATGGGTGCCCATTTCTAATGAGACCGTTGGAAAATGACAGGTGCAAAAGTACAGAGGTACAATGATTGAATCATTATTCAATCATTGTACGACTGTACCCGTGCGCAGACAGAATATTTTAATAAATTTATACTTGGTTTTGTCTTGTTCTGGATTTGACACTTGTTGGATTAAAAATTCATCCAAATATGGGATCAAAGCAACGTAGAAAGAGACAAAGGATAGAAAATAAAGAAAAGGAAGCAAAACGTCAAAGAGAAAGAAGAGAAAGAATTAGAGAGGGTAGTAATGTCGGAGCTTCGAGTTCAACAGTAGCTTTAAAGGAAGAGAGCATTGAGAACACTGTAATGGATGAAGAGCCAGAAAGAGGAAATACAAATCAAGAAAATCCAGGTGCATCTACTAACCCAGTATTGGGTACTGGTATGTCTTCAGAACCCCGTATATATTCTGAAAATGAAATTCATGATTTATTTCAAGCAGGCTACGAAATAAATGATTTGGATTTTATTCATGGAAGTACAGTAAGAAATGAAAGTCAAACACCAGTTGAAAAAGAAATTGAAACCCCACCTATGACTGAAAATCAAACCCCAACTGATGGTGAAAATAAAAGTACAGCTAAAATTGAGAGTGTGGATGTACACATGGAAACACCAGTTGAAAATGAAACATGTTTAAATGATAATGAAATGGGTAATCTTTTTCAATTGAAGAGTGGTGTGTTAGACAATCTTCGTGGCTTGGTTTCATGGAGGCAAATTAGGACATATGCTAACAGATTGTTCAAACAATTTTTTTATAACAAGAAATTTGGGTTTTGATGTCAATTGATGTTACAATTAATGAAAATGACAAAGATGCGGAAAGTGATGAAGAGGTTAGGAGTCAATGTGAAAGAAAAAAAAAGGGATGAGTCTTTGAAACAAGTTGTTTCGACTATTGCTAATGCCTTTGATACAATTGGAAAGAAAAGTCATTCTAAAGATAGAAATACGGCACGACGAGCAATAACAACAGCTTTAGTAAACAAATCAACCCATGATAAAAGAATGATGAGTAACATAAGTGGATATCTTAATATTCATCGTAAAACTTTGGCAAAAGCTGTGAAGAGAAGAGTTGACTTTGAAAGTGATCCAGCTAACAACTTATGGACCTATAGTGGCAGACTCCCGAGATCTGATATGAAACTTACTAGTGAAGTGAAAACATTGATTGAAAGATTTTGGAAGGATAATACAAGAGTATCGCCAAATGCCAGGGATGTTCTAAAATTAAGAGTTGGCTCAAAAATTCGTGAACCACATCCAAAACACCTTTTGGACATGACTCAAACTGAATTATACAAAAAATTTGTAAATGAAAAGGTGTTATCAATCAGCATAAGTCAAAGATCATTTGAAAAGTGTAAACCTTGGTATGTAAGGGTAAACAAGGAAAGAGTCACATGTTGTTGTAAAACTCATGTCCAATTTCATTACCATTATGATTTATTTCGATCTATACATGGTACCATGCATACTAAAGAAATGTTATAGGAATGTGGTATCCAAATTCCACCTCAAGTTATAAAGGAGTTCATCTCAAGTTTGTTTTGTAACCCACATAATGACCAATATTTTCTTTTCAATGCATGTGTTTCTAGTGTATGCAATATATGTGGCAATCTTGCATTATTAGATGAGTGTTTTCATGAAACTCCTACAACTGAATTCGGACAACAAATGATTGATGTGCGAAGATTTAAAACTGTTGAATATCCATTGAAGGATGGAAAGGTTGGAAGACGATGTGACCTAATAAATGAAAGCATTAGTGTTCACGCATTCATGAACGAATTCAAGTGTAAGATCATACCTAAATATGTGAAACACTCTCATAATGCTAGATGGCTTGATGAACAATTTCGCATGTGCAAGAATACATTCCCAGTGGGTAGTTTACTTTCAGTAGTAGACTTTGCAGAGAACTATACTCTTGCACCACAAGATGAGATCCAATCTCAATATTATAATTCAGTACAAGTAGCCATTTTTGTTCATATTGTCTATAGGCATGAACCTGATAGTACAGAAGAGGATAAATTTTTTTTGAGGGAGTACCACTTCTATATGAGTGATAATAAACTACACTCATCAGAGTTTGTGCAATACTACATGGAGACATTTTATGACAATTTAAAGGAGAGACAAATTCAAATGACACAACATCTAATATGGTCAGATAATTGCACAGGTCAATTCAAGAATGCTAGAATGTTTTATTGGTTGAGTAGGACACATAAGAAAACCAATGTTGAACATATTTGGAGTTTTTTTGAAGCTGGACACGGGAAAGGAGAACATGATGGTGCTGGTGCATGTGTTAAGAGAGCCCTTTCAAGAGAACAACTCAAGTTTGAAGAAAAATCCAAATTTAAAAATGCACGTGAAATTGTTGAATGGTGTAGTACAATTTTATCTACAAGATCAAATCAGAATTCTACAATCAAACATTTCTTCTAGCTAGTAGAAGAGAATTATATCCTTTCAAGATATGAGTGTGATATGATAAATGGGTCAGCAAAATGGCATTCATTTAGAAGTTCTGATTCTAACACTTGGACTATATGGACTAGGGAGCTAGCATGTTTTTGTCAATTTTGTGTTGCAGGTGAATGGGAACAATGTGAGAGTACAGAATGGGTTGAAGAATGGAAACAAAGATCCTTAACACCTACTGAGACACAAGTTCCAGGCGATTCAACTAGTGAAGACCCAGATCATGCATTTGCATCAGAAGATTATGATCGTGTTTCAGATCTTATACAACCTGGTATTTATTTATTCAAATTTACATTTATAAGTGTAGGTTTTTTTACATACATGCATATGAAACTAATTATTTTTACAGGGCATGTGTATGCTGTTGTTGCACCTGAGGATAATGATGAGCAAACTGAGTACTGGCTTGCTAGATGTGTGGAACCTAAGAAAAAGTTGATGTCATCAAGTAGATGATGATGGTTTTCAGTATCCAATTGGGTTTGTTGTGGTTGTTGGTACATGGCTACGAAAATACCTAACAAGAAGAAATGGGTTACCAGCGTTTGAGGACTACCAATCAGAAAAGAAAATTATGATGATAATATGGACTTGCATACATGCATATCCCTTCAAGAAATGATACTCCTTTGGAGAAAGGGTCTTTTGTTTATGATAAAGAAAATATAGGAAGGGATGTCAAAGAAACTATGGATGGCCATTGCTCTCTCTTAATGTGGATTGTGTTAGAGCTAAATGCAATTAAGGAAAAAGGGGTTTCCACCCCTTACAATGAAAAGGTTAATAAACTTCTTGTGATGAACCAAAAAAATTTGAAGGGGGTTGAAGATCTTAAAAATTATCATGAGTAGAGAATGAAATCCCTAGAAGATGATAATGTTAAGGTTTGTGATAAATTGAAAGTTATTGTTGTAGTTAGCTGAATGGCTATGGAAACGAGAGAGGCTCGACAGAGAGAAGAAAGTTCAAGGGAGAGAGATGAGATAGTGGAGAGAGGAGAGACCTGAGAGAGGACGTGAGGAGAGAGGAGACAGAGAGATCGGAGAGAGGAGCTAGCAGGTGAGGAGAGAGAGAGAGAGAGAGAGAGAGAGAGAGAGTTAAACGGAGAGAGATAAGAGAGGAATTAGAACAAATTTTCATTATGCATCATTAGAACAAAAATAATTTTAGCTACAATTCTAATATAAAATTGGAATTCTAGACTTATGTTCCTTTTTTCAATGAATTTGAGATTAGGAAATATGTATACATGAACTTGGTTACATTATATCAAATTGATAACTTTTAACAATAACAACTAAATACAAAATTGAAAATTAATAAAATATTTGATATCTAGAAAGAAGGAATAACCATTACCCTATATCTACAATCTAGGCTTGAAAGTTTATGTCTAGAGTAGGGAAACCCAATTTGAGGTTGTTTGAATTAGAAGAGTTCTATAGATTCTCAACTAATAGGTCTTATACCTTTTCCTATTTGGAAATAATTAAAAAATTATTAGATATAGTTTGAGGGAATCCTAGTCCATGTGTTTCTATGTATTATAAATGTGAGTCTATCTATCACTATCTAATCTACACACTTGTAACAATATATGTGGTTAGAAATGAACCTACATATATAAAAGTGGAGAGAATTGGTTAGAAAGGATATCAAGGCTTACCTATGTCAAAAATTTAATGGTCTTATCACATGTCCACCCCAACAATCGATGAAGGAAAATAGAGATTATTCCTAGAAAGGAGACAAATTAATCCTTAATGGAAATGCTTTAATAGACAAATGTTACATTAGATATGCAATAGTTGACTTGAAGCTTTAAAAAAATGATATTTATTGAAGGGGTTAAATAATGTATTCATCATAGAGGAACACATAGAACTTGATTATGATTGTTGAAACTTGAATTTTAGAGAGAGAGAGAGAGAGATGAGAGAGAGAGAGAAGAGAGTTAAACGGAGAGAGATAAGAGAAAGAGAGAGGAGAGAGAACACGATCAGAGAGGAGAGAACATTAGGTTTTCATTTACAATCAAGTCTACATTTTAGGTTTTCGTAAATACAATTTTATACATTCTAAGTTTTCATTTTCAATTTTTTACAAATACATGATTTCTAAACAAATTGAAAAGTAAATTAAAACATAAATAATTGAAAAATTATAAACATACATTCATTTTTTAAATAAATTCGTATAATGCTATTTAAAAATAAAAATTAACTTTTTATATGTTTTAGGTTTTCGTTTACAATTTTAAATATGTTTTTGGTTTTCTACGTTTTAGGTTTTCGTTTTCAGTTTTCTACATTTTAGGTTTTCGTTAAATTCAGTTTCGTTTTAAGTTTTGTTTTCAATTTCATTTTAGGTTTTCATTTTCGGTTTCATTTTAAGTTTTTGTTTTTTGTTTTCATTTTCGGTTTCATTTTAAGTTTTCATTTTCAGTTTTCTACGTTTTAGGTTTTCGTTTTCAATTTCATTTTAGGTTTTTCTTTTTAGTTTCATTTTAAGTTTTTGTTTTCAGTTTCAATTTTAGTTTTTGTTTTCAGTTTTCTACGTTTTAGGTTTTCTTTTTTCAGTTTCATTTTAGGTTTTCATTTTCTGTTTTCCACGTTTTACGTTTTCATTTTCAATTTTCTCTATTTTAAGTTTTTGTTGTCAGTTTTCTACTGTTCAGGTTTTTGTTTTCTACTTTCTTACGTTTTAGGTTAAATTGTTTTCAATTGCACATTATTTCTAAATAAATCGAATAACAAATAAAAACATACATTTCATAATCTAAGAAAATACATTCATTTTTAAAACGCATACTTAAATAACTATTTAAAACTAAAATTTAACGTTTTACTACTTAAAATGAACACGAAAAATAAAGTAACACACATAAAAATGATAAATATGTACCTGGAACTCGAAAAAATCTATTTGTGGGGTCGACAGGCATCTAACAAACGGGTAGGCAATTTTGAAAAAATGTAGATCCCGTTTCCTGTCGCTAGAAAATGACAGGAAACGCACTAAACAAAAAAAATAAATACTTTTACAAAACGGGCACCCATTTTTTTCAAAACGGGCACCCGTTTTGTTCAAAATGGGCACCCATTTCGTATCATTTGACCGAACCTAAACGGGCACCCATTTTATTGAAGATCGGAGTTCCGAAGCAAAATGGGCACCCGATTGTTAAGAAACGGGTGCCCGTTTCAAGCGGTGCATTTTTCCAAGTCGCGGACTTCCGCGGAATTGGCACCCAACTTCTTGCAGCCACCCTTGAAGGTAACATTGTCAATTATTCCCATTTACTTAATATATTTCATTTCATTGTCCAGTGGAGCTTATGCCAATTTAGTAAATAAGATGAGAAAATTATTTTGGCAAGGTATAGATTTGAAGAAAAGATGTGCTCTGATCTCATAGAATAAGATATGTAGAACCACTAAGTAAGGTGGAGTTGTGATGAAGGGCACTCCCCTTAATACCACAAACACATAAATAAAATAGAGAAACAACAACAATATGCAAGAACAGAAAATGGGCTTCTTATTATCTTCACAAATATGGAACTACAAACTTTCAGAATTACAATATGCAAAGCCACATGGGCATTTCCTTACAATATTTTGTAGGAAAAAGCCTCGAATCAATACCCAGATCTACTACCCAGAACTGTCCTCCAAACTACTTAAGACAACACTACAGACTTCCTTATATAGGCAATTTTCCACTGCATGGGAAGGTTCCAGAATTTTAGCCAACAAGGCCGACTAGACTTAGAATTATTTTATTTTACAATTTATTACATCAAAGTCGGCTCAAAATAACTTTTGAAACCCAAACAAAATTTTTGAAGGAAAATCATTTTCCACCATTTTGGGTGACCCAACTTTTGAAGACCATAAATCATCGCCAATTGACCCAACTAACTATTATAACTCCATTTCAAAAAGGCCACGAAGCACTCTACAGCCTTGACTCATGCAAGCACCTGTCACCCAAATTCTCAACCTCATCTGGGGCATCTAAAGCCTTCAAAATTGAGTTCAAAGTTTCTGTACCCTGTTGCCAATACCAAAAATCTTCAATATCTACAAAGCTAGACTTGACCTATCAATGAAACTTTACTGGTAGGCTGATATGACCAAAATGAACCTCCAGGGAAGAAATCAGAACATTCTGAGATTGGATAACCAACTTACTAAAAATAGAAAGTTTCCATAAATAGCATCTCTACACAAGATAGCCCTTATTGAAAAGAAAACTAGAAATATTTTTGGGTGATGCAAGATTGCTCTTACACCCAGGATACCCTTGCATTAGACATTCGAGGTAATTTGAGAAGTGACCCTGTCATGACTCAGGTGTGCAGAGGAAAACCAAGATGGTTAAACCTCCTCCTTTGTTAGCCATGATGAATCTTCAATAGGTCATCTTTTCCATTTGACCAAATACTCTTCATATGTCTTGTTCCTTGTGCTTCTGCCAACACGACTATCCAATATATCTTCAATCTCCTTGATATCTAAACTGGTTGCTGAAATACTCCACTGTGCTGATGTAACCTCATCTTCAACACCTCCTTCATGATACTATGTCAGATCTGAAACAATAAATACTGGTGAAATATTCATCTTAGTAGGCAACTTGACCTCATATGCATTTCTTGAATCACACTTCTTCAGTATCTTACATGGCCCAAACTTCTTCATTTTCAGCTTGTTATATGTACCAACTGGAAATTGCTCCTTCCGCAAATAAACCATGACTTCATCTCCAACCTGAAACTCCTTATGCCTCCTTTTCTCATCTACCTTAGCCTTATACTGCGCATTCATCTTGGTTATATGCTTCCTCACCTCCTCATGGATGTTCTTCAAATGTTCTACAAAATCCTCAGCTTTAGCACTAGTTATTTCTCCTTTATCTATCTTCCTCAACTCAGATGCATTTCTGGGACTACTTCCATATACAATCTATGGATGATGTGATGAACTAAACTTCAAATCTATCTTCAACTCTTCACTTTCTGCTAGTGTCATTCTGTGTGCTGCCTTATTTGGAAAACTGGCTCCTGGAATCAAGTCCATCTGATGACTAATCTTTCTTACTGGTGGTAATCCATCAGGTACATTATCAGATACAATATCCTAAAACTCATTCAATAATTCTTCAACTTCTACAAGTTTATCTTCTACTTCCTCTTTCGCAGCTTTTGGAATTAAGGTAAAACACATATGCTCATGCCGCATACCATCTAAGAAATTTCCTCTATCAAAAAAAGTTATTATTGCACTACCACATACCTTTTCTTCTGTTTCCTTCAATGGTTTTAGCTTATGTTGCACTCCATCCTTTGTCAAGGAATAGGTATTTGCACGACCATCATGTACAGCACATCTGTCAAACTGCCAAGGTCTACCCAACAACATATGACATGCATCCATAGATATGATATCACATAGTACCTCATCTTGGTACCCACCGATCTTGAACTTCACTAGGCACTGTTCACTGACCATGACCTTTTGGTCATCCTGCACCCATGCAACCCGATATGGATGTGGATGTTTCTGCCTCTTGAGCTTCAACTTTGTCACCATCTCTTCTGACACCAAATTATTAGTACTACCACTATCAATAATCACATTACAACACTTACCCTCACACTTGCACTTGGTGTGAAACAAGCTCATCCTTTGCTCAGGTTCATTCTCACCACTCAACAAGACTCCTCTGTTGATCAGCATTTCTCCTCTTTCAGCATCTTCAGAATTTGATGATCTGGCATCATCATCTATATGTGCAACTCTGGCCTAGTTTTCATTCCTCCTATGTATCCTTTCTTGGTGTTGAGGACATTCAAATGCCCTATGACCTTCTTCTCCATAATGAAAACTTGTTCCATAGAAACCTCTTCTTCCTGAACCTTTTCCTCTTCCTCTTCCTCTCTGATCTCTATTATTCTGATCATGAAAATGATTGAAATTATCTCCTCTCTAATTCTGACTGTTACTGGCCTCATCCTTCTTTTTTAGATCTTCATTTCGATCTCCATATGACCATCCACCAGATCTTCCATCATGACCTCTTCCACTTTGTCTTCTTTCAAACTTCTTGTTCAGCTTTTCCTCTACTTTTAGGGAAAACTGGTATGCTTCTTCAATATTGTTCATTCAGATGAGATTCAGCTCCTCCTGAATGCTTGGCCTCAACCCATTAAGGTAACGGGTAACTTTCTCCTTATCAGATTCCGCATGGCCTGTTCTGATGAGGATTCAATAGAACTCCTTTGTATACTCTTGAATAGATCTTCCTGCTTGCTTCAAACTTTGAATTTTCTTTAGTGGGTCAAGCTCATAATCAACAGGGATGAATTGTTGCTTCAATTTATCCACCATATGATCCCATCTTGTGATTTTATTCTTTCCTCTTCAATTTCACTGCAATTGAATCTCTTGCCACCAGATCTTCGCATGACCCTTCAATCTGTCCTTCGCAAACTTGACCCGATCAAGATCCTTGATATCTTCATACTCAAAATATTCTTCACATTCATTGATCCAGTCGATCAATTCCTCTGGGTTAAGATTTCCAAAAAATGTCGAACCTCAATCTTAGGTCTCTTCCCAATCTTTGAAATGGCTCGAAAAAGTCTTTCTTCCTCCTAGTTCACAACTTTGACTTCTCCTTCTTAATCTTCTTCTTCGGCTTCATCCTCGCTTTCATCTCTAACATTAAGATTCATTCATCTACGAATCTCCTCTTGCAATGCTTGCACTTGTCTCTAAAGTGCCCTAACCTCAGGTGTTACAACACCAGCTCTTCCACTACATTCCCTTCGTGGAGGCATTTTCATGCTTCTCACTGAAACCCTAACCATGGTCCTGGTGCAAATTGCCTCACATTCAATGATTTGTTTACACAGAAACCCTAACCCACGGTCTTGGTGCAAACTACCTCACAATCGGTGATCTGTTTACATAGAAATGCTAACCCATGGTCCTGGTGCAAACTGTCTCACAATTAGTGATCTTTTTACACACTCAGGAACTCCCGCTCTAATACCACTTGATGAAGGGTGCTCCCCTTAATACCACAAACACATAACAGAAATAGAGAAACAACAACAATATGCAAGAACAGAAAATGGGCTTCTTATTATCTCCACAAATGTGGAATTACAAACTTTTAGAATTACAATATGCAAAGCCACATAGGCATTCCCTTACAATATTATGTAGGACAAAGCCTCGAATCAATACCCAGATCTACTACCTAGAACTATCCCCCAAACTGCCTAAGACAACACTACAACCTTCCTTATATAGGCAATTTTCCACTGCCTAGGAAGGTTCCAGAATTTTAGCCAACAAGGCCGACCAAACTTAGAATTATTTTATTTTACAATTTATTACATCAAAGTCATCTCAAAATAAATTTTGAAACCCAAACAAAATTTTTGAAGGAAAATCATTTTCTGTCATTTTAGGTGACCCAACTTCCGAAGACCATAAGTCATCGCCAGTTGACCTGATTGACTATTATAACCCCATTCTGGAAAGGCCACGAAGTGCTCTATAACCATAACTTGCACAAGCACTTGTCACCCAAATTCTTGACCTCATCTGGGGCCTCTAAAGCCTTCAAAATTGAGTTCAAAGTTTCTATACCCTGTTGCCAATACCAAAAATCTTCAATATCTACAAAGCTAGACTTGATCTGTCAATGAAACTTTATTGGCAGGCTGATATGACCAAAATGAACCTCCAAGGAAGAAATCAGAACATTCCGAGATCAGATGACCAACTTACTAAAAATAGCAAGTTTCCATAAATAGCAGCTCTGCATAAGATAGCCCTTATTGAAAAGAAAACCAGAAATATTTTTGGGTGATGGAAGATTGCTCTTACACCCAGGATGCCCCTGCATCAAGTTGATATAAAGAATCAAATATGGAAAAATAAAGCACTTGGTGCAAAATTGTTTGGAGAATACACAAGGAGTCAAACCTTAAGTGGGTAAAGATTATTCAAGACAAATATTTAATAGATTCAAATGACTTAGAAATACTCAAGTTAACCAATTTCCCAAAGGGCTCTTGCATTTGAAATTTTATGTCTAAATGCAATGATATTATACTTAATCATCTCTCATGGAATATAAGGGATGGGAGGAAAGCATTATTTTGGCAGGATTGTTGGGAAGTATATCTAATTATTAGCAACCTATTAAAGGTGGATACACTAGTACATTTTGCACCATTTTTTGACACACTATTGGTCGAAGTTTCTACCCAACTCGATCGAATAGTTGACCAACTAGTTCGTCGCTATTATCAGCATTGAAATATCAACCCATTGCTGCAACCATAGAATAATCAACGCTAATATTAGTCAAAAATGAGGGTAATCTAGGCCGAAAATAACATTAGCAAGTATTGGTATATTGGTCGATCTTTCGACCAATATAGATTAATATTGGTTGAAAACTTTGGTCACTCCGACCAGGATGCCAAACTTGTGATGGTCATATTTCGACCACATTTCCTCGCATGTTAGACCAGGATGCCAAACCCACAACACCACATTTTGACACCAATTGGTCAATTTTTAGACCAAACTAGGCCAAACTTTCGATGGAAATATTTAGTGGCTCCAACTAGGACGCCAAACCCACGATGCCATGTTTCGACATAGAATGGTCAATTTTTAGACCAAACTAGGCTAGACTTTCGATGACAGTCAAAATTTTGACGAAACACGGAGTGTTTAAAAAAAAATTGAAGATAAATATCCAGACTAATCACCTACGGCATCCTAATCGGTGATTAGTCTAGATATTTATCTTCAAGTGTCCACAGTCATTCTATTACTTGTTGCCAGTGGATCCCTGCTCATTCTATTTTCCAAACTGCTTTGGGCTCTAGCAATCTATATGCTCTTCTCTACGTGAAACTGTGGGTTTTTCATTTTGTTTGAACTATTTGAGATATAGGCTCTGACTGGTGATCCGTGAATTGGTAGAGATTCCTCTTAGATGCCCACAACTCTTCAAATTTATTGGTGTGAAGCCCCCAAAGGGTATTCTACTCTATGGGCCTCCTGGTTCTAGGAAAACTTTAATTGCTAGGGCAGTGGCAAATGAAACTGGTGCCTTCTTTTTCTGTATCAATGGACTTGAGATCATGTCAAAGTTGGCTGAAGAAAGTGAAAGCAATCTCTGGAAGGCTTTTGAGGAGGCTGAGAAGAATGCCCCATCCATTATATTTATTGATGAGATATTACATAGATTTGTCAGCGGGCTTGCAAGTATGTTATTAGAGAAAATATTGAGAAGGTGAGTTTTAATTGTGGCAGCTTTTGTTAACTAGATTTGGTTATGAATTTCTTAATGGTTTTTTTTAACTGGTTTGTTAGAATTTTACATTTTTTGATTCAATTTTCCTCAACTTGTATCTTATTATTTCAATTTGTCATGTTCTCTTTCCTCTACACTTTTACAGGATAATATTGAACGTGAAAGAAAAAGAAGTGAGAACCCTGAGGTAATGGATGAGGATGATAGTGATGAGGTAGCTAAAATAAATGATGCTCATTTTGAGGAGTCAATGAAATATTCCCAAAGAAGGCTAATATTTGGAAGTATCAAGCCTTTGCACAAACACTACAACAATCTTGAGACTTTGGTTCTGAATTTTGATTTCCTGGTGCTTCTGCTGGTGCTTCGGATGTATTTTCTAGAACAGATAATAAAGATGACGATGACTTATACAGTTAGGAAACTTAGTACACAATTTTCATCTTAATGAAGTGACAAATGTGTCTGTTCTAGCAGGGACCTTCCGCTGATAAATAGCCAATGCTATTCAATTTGGGTCTGGCTTTTTCTCGTATGAGTTTTATCTATTCATATGTTTGAAACTTTATTTAGTTTATCATCCCTTTAGCCGAGGACTTACTAACTTGTAAGTCTTTAGAGAAATATTAACTGTAGAAAGGAAATTTAGCTATGGAAACTTTTTCTCAAGTGGTAGATAATGCTACGAAAACCTTGCTTTTTAAAAAAAAAATCATGCTGGAAAATCAATATTGCTCACAATTTGATTGCCAAAGTGGCCAAAGACTATGTTAGGATGATAAAATATGGGGATTCACTTTACCATTACAAATCTTTGAAGGTTTCTGCTACTTGGATAGGTATGTACCATTGTGAAGAGAATTGGACCGAGTTTGGCTTACCTCAAATAGGTGAGGCAGCATATGGTTATGTTCTTTTTTCTATCTATCTAGTTTTCAATACCTATCATTCCTTGGGATATCTTGCAAGGGTTCTATAAATTGATGGTCTATATTTTGGTGGGTGTCTTGTATGGGCCTATGAGCTTTTTTAGGGTACCTATTCTAAATTAGATGTAATAAGTTAGAGAAGTATGTCTCAAGGAGAATTTACTTTGCAAATTCAAATTTTATAAGAGTGGAGATGTTTTATTTTGAGGGTATGGAGCATGTCACTTGACTCCAAATATTTCCTGAAAGCTTATAAGAGCAGAGATATTATAAAATAATACAAATCACATTAATCTAAAGGTTACTACACCATTTTGAAGATCATATCAATCAAATTAATTTGAATCCTCACAAGGAAAACATAACATTCAGGCATCCAAAAATAATGGATGCAAATTCACAAATTAATTTTCTAAAATCACCATTTCATCATATAAGAGGAACTGATGAAGGGTTCTCCTCTTAATACCACAAACACATAACAAAAATAGAGAAACAAAAACAATATCCAAGAACAGAAAATGGGCTTCTTATTATCTCCACAAATGTGGAATTACAAACTTTCAGAATTACAATATGCAAAGCCACATGGGCATTCCCTTACAATATTTTGTAGGACAAAGCCTCGAATCAATACCTAGATCTACTACCCAGAACTACCTAGACAACACTACGAGCCTTCTTTATATAGGCAATTTCCACCACCTGAGAAGGTTCCAAAAATTTAGCCTTTAGGGCCAACCAAACTTAGAATTATTTTATTTTTCAATTTATTACGTCAAAGTCGGCTCAAAATAACTTTTGAAATCCAAACAGAAATTTTGAAGGAAATTTATTTTTTGCCATTTCAGGTGGCCCAACTTCTGAAGACCATAAGTCATCACTTGATGCTCTGATTGACTATTATGACCCCAATTTGGAAAGGGTGCAAGGAGCTCTACAGTGCCTAACTAGCGCAAGCTCCAGTCAGCCAAAGTTTTGACCTCATTCGGGGCCTCTAAAGCCTTCAAAACTGAGTTCAAAGTTTTTGTACCCTATTTCCAATACCAAAAATTTTCAATATCTTCAAGACTAGACTTGATCCGGAAATGAAACTTTACAGGCAGGTTGATATGACTAAGATGAACCTCCAACTGTGAAACTAGAACATTTTGAGATCGTATGACCAACTTACTAAAAATAGAAAGTTTCCAATAATAGAAGCTCTACACAAGATAGCCCTTATTGAAAAGAAAACTAGAAATATTTTTGGGTGATGCAAGATTGCTCTTACACCCAGGATGCTCCTACATTAGACACTCGGGGTAATTTGAGAAGTGACCCTATCATGACTCAAGTGTGAAGAGGAAAACCAAGATGGTTAACCTCCTCCTTTGTTAGCCATGATGAATCTTCAACAGGTCATCCTTTCTGTTTGACCAAATTCTCTTCATAGGTCATGTTCCTTGTGCTTCTGCCAACACGACTATCCAGTATGTCTTCAATCTCCTTGATATATGAACTGGTTGCTGGAATATTCCACTTTGTTGTAACCTCATCTTCAACACCTCCTTCAAGATACTCTGTCAGATCTGAAAGATTAAATACTAGTGAAAGAGTCAACTCAGTAGGCAACTCGACCTCATATGCATTTCTTGAATCATGCTTCTTCAGTATCTTACATGGCCCAAACTTCTTCATTTTTAGCTTGTTATATGTACCAACTGGAAATCACTCCTTCCACAAATGAACCATGACTTCATCTCCAACCTAAAATTCCTTATGCCTCCTTTTCTCATTTGCCTTAGCCTTATACTACACATTCATTTTGGTAATGTGCTTCCTCACCTCCTCATGGATGTTCTTCAAATGTTCTACAAAATCCTTAGCTTTAGCACTACTTATTTCTCCTTTATCCATCTTTCTCAACTCAAATGCATTTCTCATACTACTCCCATATACAATCTGGAATGGTGATTTACTAGTGCTCTTGTTGACAGAGTTGTTGTATGCAAATTCTGCTTGTGGTAAAATCAAATCCCATCTTGTTGCCTTATCTCCAACCAAACATCTCAGTAAATTCCCCAAACTCCTATTCACCACCTCTGTCTATCCATCAATCTATGGATGATGTGATGAACTGAACTTCAAATCTATCTTCAACTTCTTCCATAATGTACGCCAGAAATATCCAACAAACTTAGTGTCCCTATTTGAAACTATACTCTTTGGCAAACCATGTAGTCTCACCACTTCTCTGAAAAATAATTTTGCTACATGAACAACATCATTAGTCTTCTTGCAGGGAATAAAATGTGCCATCTTTAAAAATATGTCAACCACCACAAAAATTGAATCATGTCCGCACTGTGTCCTTGGTAAACCAAGAACAAAGTCCATACTGATATCCTCCCAAGGCTTCTCTGGTACAGGTAATGGTTGATACAATCATATATTCTACTTCAGTCCTTTGACCATCTAACATACTCTGCAACTCTTTACAAACTTCTTGACATCTTGCTACAACTGTGGCCAATAATAATTCTCACTAACCAAAGCAAGGGGTTTTATCTCGACCAAAATGTCTAGCCAATCCTCCGATATGCTTCTCCTTGATGAGATTCTCCCTCATAGAACTTCTTGGAATGCACAACTGACTCCCTCTGAATAGCATATCATCATGAATGATGAAATCCAACCACTTCGTTCTATCTAGAATAACAAGTTCTTTACAAGCTTTCCAAGATTCACCAAAATCAGGATCCTTTGGATATAAATTCTTGAGTTCCTTGAACCCAACCACCTCAATCTACATCTTTGTCAGCAATAGTTTACTTCTGCTAAGTGCATTTGCAACCCTCTTAGACTTTCCACTTCTATGTTTCAAAACAAATGTATAACTCTGCAAAAACTCAGCCCATTTCCAATGCCTTTGATTCAAATTTTCCTAACTATTCAAATATTGCAAAGCTTGATGATCAATATAAAAAAAAACTTTTTAGGAAGCAGATAGTGTCTCCACTTCTTTAATGCCTAAACTATAGCATAAAATTTCTGATCATAAACAAAATATTTCCTCTTGGCATCATTTAACTTCTCACTGAAATAAGCACCTTCTTGGCTCATAACAGCTCCTATTGCAGTACCACTAGCATCACAATCTACTTGAAACACCTTATTAAAGTTAGGAAGTGCTAAAATAGGTTGTTCTGTAACCTTTTGTTTCAACAGTTTAAAACTCTTATCTGCCCCATTAGTCCGCTTGAACTCTTTTCTATCCCCTCTCATTATTTCAGTTAAGGGTCCAGAAATATTGCTAAAATTTTTGATAAACTTTCTATAAAAGCTAGCCAAACCATGAAAAGACCTTACCTTAGTAGCACTCCTTGGAGTAGGCCATTCAAGGATAGTTTGTACTTGCTCTGGATCCATTTTCAGACCTTCTACTAAAACTACAAATCTCAAATACACTAGCTCATTCTTCACAAAACTGAACTTCTTCAAATTAATCAACAATTTCTCATCTCTTAACTTCTTAAACACCATACGAATATGCATCATATGTTCCTCCAATGTCTTGCTAAAGATGAAAAACTTACCCAAAAATTATTTCAGAACCTCATTCATGAGCCGCATGAAAGTGCTTGGTGCATTGGTTAGCCCAAAAGGCATGACTAACCACTCATACAATCCTTCCTTTATCTTGAAGGTAGTCTTCCATTCATCTCCTTCTCTGATCTAAATTTGGTGATATCCACTCTTTAGATCTATCTTTGAAAAATACACAGCTCCACTCAAACAATCCATAATATCATATATTCGTGGCAATGGAAATTGGTACTTGATTGTGATCTTGTTTATTGCTCTAGAATCTGTACACATCCTCCATTCTCCATTCTTCTTTGGTGCTAATACTATTGGTACAGTACAGGGACTCAGATTCTCTTGAATCAACCTCTTCTGCAATAACTCATGTACTTGTTTGTTCAACTCTTCACTTTCTGTTGGTTTCATTATGTGTGCTGCCTTGTTGGAAAACTGGATCCTAGAATCAAATCCATTTAATGATTGTTCTTCCTTACCGGTGGTAATCCATCAGGTACATTATCAGATACAATATCCTGAAACTCATTCAACAAATCTGCAACCTCTATAGGTACATCCTCTACTTTCTCTTTACCAGCTTTTGGAATTAAATCAAAACACACATGCTCATGCCTCATACCATCTAGGAATTTTCTTCCATCAACAAAAGTTATTCTTCCATTACCACATACCTTTTCTTTAGTCTTCTTCAATGGTTTTAGCTTATGTCGTGCTCCATCCTTTGTCAGGGAATGGGTATTCGCACGACCATCATGTATAGCACATCTGTCAAACTACCACGGCCTACCCAACAACATGTGACATGCATCCATAGGTATGATATCACATAGTACCTCATCATGGTACCCGCCAATCTTGAACTTTACTAGGCACTATTCACTGACCATGACCTTGTGGTCATCTTGCACCCAAGAAATCTGATATGGATGTGGGTGTTTCTATCTCTTTAGCATCAACTTTGTCACCATCTCTTGTGACACCAAATTTTTAGTGCTTCTACTATCAATAATTACATCACAGCATTTACCCTCACACTTGCATCTAGTGTGAAACAGGCTCCTCCTTTGCTCAGGTTCATTCTCACCACTCAGCAGGACTCTTTTGTTAATTAGTGTTTCTTCTCTTTTAGCATCTTTAGAATTTGAGGATCTGGCATCTTCATCTACATGTGCCACTTTGGCTTGAACATCATTCCTCCTATCCATCCTTCCTTGGCATTGAGGACATTCAAATACCCTATGACCTTATTCCCCACAGTGAAAACATGTTCCATAGAAGCCTCCTCTTCCTAAACCTTGTCCTCTTCCTCTTCCCCTCTGATCTCTATTGTTCTGATCTTGGAAATGATTGGAATTGTTTCCTCTTTGATTTTGACTACTATTGGCCTTGTCCTTCTTTTTTTGATTTTCATTTCGGCCTCCATATGACCATCCACCAGATCATCCACCGTGACCTCTTCCATTTTGTCTTCTCTCAAACTTCTTGTTCAGCTTTTCCTCTACTTTTAGGGAAAACTAGTATGCCTCTTCAATATTGTTCATTCGAACTAGATTCAGCTCCTCCTGAATGCTCAACCTCAACCCATTAAGGTAATGGGAAATTTTCTCCTTATTAGCTTCCACATGGCCTATTCTGGTGAGGATTAGATAGAACTCCCCTGTATACTCCTGAACAAATCATCCCGCTTGCTTCAAACTTTTCATTTTCTTCAGTAGGTCAAGCTCATAATCAACAGGGATGAACTATCACTTCAATTTATCCACTATCCACTCCCATCTTGTGATTTTGTGCTTTCGTCTCCGATTTATCTCCAATTGAATCTCTTGCCACCAGATCTTTGCATGACCCTTCAGTCTGGCCTTCGCAAACTTGACCCGATCAGGATCCTCAATATCTTCATACTCAAAATATTCTTCACATTCATTGATCCAGTCGATCAATTCCTCTGGGCTAAGATTCCCAAAAAATGTTGGAACCTCAATCTTAGGTCTCTTCCCCATCTTTGAGATGGCTCGAAAAAGTCTTTCTTCTTAATTCAAAACTTTGACTTCTTCCTGATCAGAATTTCCTTCTCCCTCAGCTTCATCCTCACTTTCATCTCTGAAATTAAGATTCATTCCTCTGCAAATCTCCTCTTGCAATGCTCACACTTGTCTCTGCAGTTCCCTAACCTCAGGTGTTACAACACCATCTCTTCCACTACGTTCCCTTCGTGGAGGCATTTTTGTGTTGCTCATTGAAATGGTCCTGGTGCAAACTTCCTCATAGTCGATGATCTATTTACACACTCAAGAACTCCCGCTTTGATACCACTTGATGAAGGGTGCTCCCCTTAATACCACAAACACATAATAGAAATAGAGAAACAACAACAATATGCAAGAACAAAAAATGGGCTTCTTATTATCTCCACAAAGTGGAATTACAAACTTTCAAAATTACAATATGCAAAGCCACATGGGCATTCCCTTACAATATTTTTTAGGACAAAGCCTTGAATCAATACCTAGATCTACTACCCAGAATTGCCTAGACAACACTACGGGCCTTCTTTATGTAGGCAATTTCCACCACCCGAGAAGGTTCCAAAAATTTAGCCTTTAGGGCTGACCAAACTTAGAATTATTTTATTTTTCAATTTACTACATCAAAGTTAGCTCAAAATAACTTTTGAAACTCAAACAAAAATTTTGAAGGAAATTTATTTTCCACCATTTCAGGTGGCCCAACTTCCGAAGACCATAAGTCATCACCTGATGCTTTGATTGACTATTATGATCCCAATTCAGAAAGAGCGTGAGGAGCTCTATAGTGGCTAACTCACACAAGCTCCAAGTAGCTAAATTTTTAACCTCATCTGGGGCCTCTAAAGCCTTCAAAACTGAGTTCAAAGTTTTTGTACCCTATTTCCAATACCGAAAATTTTCAATATCTTCAAGACTAGACTTGATCCGGCAATGAAACTTTACAAGCAGGCTGATATGACTAAGATGAACCTCTAACTATGAAACTAGAACATTTTGAGATCGTATGACCAACTTACTAAAAATAGAAAGTTTCCATAAATAACAGCTCTACACAAGATAGCCCTTATTGAAAAGAAAATCAGAAATATTTTCGGGTGATGCAAGATTGCTCTTACACCCAGGATGCTCCTACATCAGGAACTGCCAATATTAATATATTATCTCACAAATAGATTCAAATTCACAAATTAATTTTCTAGATTCAACATTTCATCATATAAGAAGAACTGCCAATATCAATATATTATCTCCCAATGTATATTACATAAAACTTTTAAAATTATAAATATGCAAATCTATAAAATATACATATATAACATAAAAGGAAGTGTTGATGCATACTGACAAATAAATTAAGGAAAGCTTCAAACCCTAAAACAATATCATCACCATGTCCATTAACTTGAATGTTGTTGCCAATTTTGTTGTGATGGCAGTTACTGATGAGAGGCATGTGATCCCTGAAGCAGTTCATCTCTAATCTGCTGAGCAACATGTCATGAATTGCACCAGGTCCATGGGGTATGAACACTATTGAAGATTTGGAATGTGCTCCAATCTCTTTCATGGTGTCAAAATACTATGTCACCAACACCATATCCATCACATCCTTTGCAATTGTGCCAGGCACATTCTCTCTCATCCCATCCACAATTGCTTGCCTTTACCTAGCAATGCCAACTCCTGATAGATACTTTGAATCTACTTCCCCTTCAACTCTCTTGATCTATAAAATTCTCTCTGCCTCTACTTTTTCTTGTGTTTCCACCCTTATTCTTGCAGTTGATATAAAACAATGAAATGAATGATGGTGAAATTGAGATAAATTTTGGGTAAATAAACTAAATAGATATAGAACAAAAATATGAACAAAGTTGAGGATAATGAGTTGGTTTTCTTTAAATAAATGAATACCATCAACCTATTTACAAAATGCAAAAGCATATGCTAGCAATCTCCAACAATATCATGGTAAGAAGGACATTTAGTATTGGATGTAAAAGTCTTGCCTACATTTATTTCATTCATTGCTTTCTTGACATGCACATCAGCCTCTATATCCACAATAAGTGTTTGAACTATCTCATATCTATAGTTTGGCATAGTCTATAAGCATAGAAATGAATGATTGAATCATACTGTATTCAAATTTCATCTTGTTTGATATTTAAGAGATATTTTACAATAATCAATTGACAATATAAATCAATAAATAAATGAAACTGATATGAATATATCAACCTTTTCAAGTTCTTCAATAGCTTTAGCAACCTCATTCTTTTTCTCAAAGATATCGTCCAGATTCATCTTTCGAAAACTGGAATGAATAACTATAAATCATACATGGAAAAAAGGTAGTTTATAAGAGCAGAGATATTATATGATAATACAAATCACATTAATCTAAAAGACTACTTCACCATTTCGAAGATCATATCAATCAAATTAATTTGAATCCTCACAAGGCAAACATAACATTCAAGCATCCAAAAATAATGGATGCAAATTCACAAACTAATTTTCTAAAATCAGCATTTCATCATATAAGAGGAACTGCCAATATTAATATATTATCTCACAAATAGATGCAAATTCACAAATTAATTTTCTAGATTCAGTATTTCATCATATAAGAAGAAATGTCACAGACCTTTTGTGAGGGTATCAAGCACACCGCTTGACTCCAAATATTTCCTGAAAGCTTCCTTCTTGGATTCATTTTCCTTCCATATAAGGATGACAAGCATTATCATAGAGCTTAAAAGTTACAAAAAAACTTATAAGAAATGTAAACCCTTCCAAGAGCAATGCCCATGTTTCAATTAGTTCTCACACCATTTCAAAACAAAAGTCAACCAACAAAGTTCCACAACTTATATTACCCAATAAAACCTTCAAGGGAATAATAGGACTCAATGGACACAAATAGATTTACTAGAGAAACAATGACAGAAAAATTTTATACAATGTTTGTGGAATCCAACTAAACATTTGGCACACCAGGGCATTGGATGAGCAACAGTGTGCACAAGATAAGTCAATTAATAACCACAAAGGATGGTCAAATGAAAATCCAAAAAATTACAAACATCATAAAGAGAACAATCATTAAAAAGATTGCAATAGATTTGACCAATGAAGAAATGGAATGTTGTTATTCAGAGTTGTAATTCTTCTTTTAAGAGATCATCATTGTGCATTCATAGCTTCTTGGATTAGTCACCCTTCACTAGGTGCTTGATACTTAACTGCATCAAGTCATCATTTGCAAAGACCTAAACATATAGGCATTTAAATCTTCAACGGGTACAACCTTGTTGTGCAAAAGTTTTCACCACATTGCACTTCTCTGTAGTTTTTTTCTTGTGCTATTGCTCTGTTTCTCAATGTTCAGTTCTTGTCATTGAATTCATTCATACAATCATCTACAATTGTAGCACTAAAACAACTAATTTTTTAGCACATAAGGACTATTTGCTTAAGTAAATCCTAAGGGGACAACAAGTAAATTTATTCATGTGGGTGTATTAGGCTATTAGCTATAGAATATCTATGCTACTTATAGATCCAACTGATATCTGATTTAACACTTCACCTACTCAAAAACACAAACCAATGAAATAATCTACATTAGGCCAAGAGAGGTTGATGCATTCAATACAAGAATACTTACACAAAATGAAGCCGAATCATGCCAGACAATGACAATGAGAAGTTGACTATTGGCCCTTCTATTTTTTAATTTGATAGTTTCCTGACAATGACACATTTAAAATGCACTTATGAACAAAGACCTAGAATGAATTAAATTAATTAAATAATGAAGGTATGTTAGTTTGAGCTTCACTTGGTTTCGAGAATACTTTAATATTCTCTACTTAACAAGGCCAACCACGTGAAGGTGGAAGCTCATCTGGCCTCACCCCCCTCCCCCTAACATCAATCTAAATTCCCCATTAACATCTAATTACACACTTCATTCATCCATTTATGAACTTTAACATTCAATCAATACAATCACATAACATTCATTAATACGCAACACTAATCAAGAATTCATTAACACATAAGAATATTCATTAACATGACATAATTCAATATTAATACACAACATTCATAGATAATTACTTAAAACAACGTTCTTTCATTATCCAACAAAGTTAATCAACTAAGTTTTATCAAAGAGCATTTTTAAGAAATCATTTCTTTTTTGGGTTTTTCTTAGATTTCTTATTTAGGTAAAGGCTGACAAGAGCATCAATATTATCTTCCTCCTCTTGTGGTTGTGATCTCAAATTATGATGCTTCCTCATGTCTCGAGGAGGACGACGTTGCTGCACTGAAGGGGGGTCTACTACAATAACAAGTAAATGGGTTAAATTCACATACTTTTTTTTATTGTTACATGTATTTCATTAATAGATAGAACATAACATGCATTTTTATTTACCTAACAATGCCACATCATCATGTACAATAACATTTTGATCTTTTGCCACCTCAACATGCTCAACATGCTCTAAAATATTCAAAAAAAAGTTACATGGCCAATTGCAATTAAAGATGTTAAATTCTATTAATAATTACGTAATTTATTTCCAATAGAAAATTAATACCTCCAACACTATGATGCACATCATGGCCTTCGTCACACCTAGGTTCTGTGGTAGGAGTTCAAGGCTGTAGTGAAATGTCATGCACATTGTTATCATGAAATAGTCAATTTATGTTCGAAATTAACTATTCAATTTGATTTACTTTCCATTTGACCAATTTACATGTGTCTCATATGGTGTAGCAGATTCTTCATTATGTCTTTGGGATGCTTGGCAGAGGCATGCAGCCATGACTGCATAGCCTTCCTTCAAGGCTATTCTCTTGTCTTCATCCATGGGCTCTACATTAAATTTTGTGCCCTGTATTTTTTGTTTAATATCGTCACTTTTACATGTATGATTTGATTAAACAGAATTTTTTGCAACCTTATATATAAAAATTTGATATGAAATTCCAATGCTGCCACTTACAAGTTGAGAGTGAAGTTTCATATAGCCACCAGAGCCAAGTTTGTGTTGGCCAACCTTTGTTAATCTCGCTTGTGTGGCTTTTGATGTGTCTTGCAGTCTATGAAAAGTTTGAAACATGTTAGATTATATATTTACAAAGATCACTAATTAGTGCATGATTACATTCTACTTAATACTATCATGACATACCTTCTTTTGTCATCTTCTCGTTGAATTCCACTACCCTTTAGCCTTTTCTCTTTTTCATCTTCCATTATTTCATTCCACTCCATCAGTGGAATCATAGGAGGACGCTTGTACTTTGGGTTATCCTTTAGAGCCCTTCTATATTGGTCCCTCACATTCTTTATATGTTTGGCTTCTCTTTTAAGAATCATGACTGTCAAAAGTTTTAATTCCAAAGAGGTCCTCTAAAGATTTAATGAGCTGATTTTTTAAGTCAGCATCCTGATCATTCCACCTTTTTTGAAAAAACAAAATTGTTAGATATCATAACTTTAATAGAGTACAATAAATGGAAGATAAGAAAAATATTGTACCAATATTATGAAGCTACATACCTTTTACATATGGTGGGCCCAAATAGCTTCAATGTCATTTCAAAAAGATGATCATAAAAAACATCATTTCCTACAAAAATATCATGGGATTATCAGTCCAACATGAGTTATGTATAAGTAAACTACAATTACATTGTAAATAATAACAATTTTAAAGCACCTGGAAGCTTTGGTAGTTTTAACGGAACCATATTGTTTTTGTTCAACAACAATGTCCCTGTGAATGAACCAGTACTAGTAACACGGGCTGATCTAGGAAATGGTTGATCTCCAGTAGTACTGGTCTGATCTATTCTTGTACCAGGTGTAGGTGTATCTATTAGTGCACAAAATAGGTCCATACAGTGTATAAAATTCACACAAGAAATATAATCAATGCATGATTAGCACATAACAAAATATAGAAAAATAAGTTTTTACCAGTTGTAGATGGTGTAGAGGAAGATGTCTGCAAGCACCTTGTTGCAGAAAATGCAACCGTCGAATGTAGAATGTTAATCGGAGGTGTTTGCACTTCATGATGAGCTGAAGAATACATTGTTAGCAAAGACATTTGCAATGGGTAAAGATTAAATGGGGTACTAGAAGCATCCCAAACATAAGTTAAGTCAATAATGCATACAAAGATTAAATCAATGGTTAAAGGTTTAAGGATTATTTACATGAAGGCAGTGCAGTGCTACAACCCTCACCATATTGATGACATTTCACACGTTTCAAAAAACCCTGTAAGAAGAACACATCATATTTTAGATCATGATCCATAAGATAGTATAAAATATAAACATCTATTGAACTTTAATTATTGCTTAAAATTAATTACTGCTTACATTAATAGAATTGACTCTACGTGTTAATTCTTCTTCAAGTTCCTTTGACTCCTTAGTTTCGTTTGCTTCCATTATAAGGTTAAGAATTTCTTTACCATATTTAGTTTTTATCTGAGTAGCCATGAATACATGGTTAGAGTTAGATTCTACGTCATCTATAAATGTCACCTCAACTTCAGATTGAAATTGATATGCTACCTTTTTTGCTTTTATCTATCAATAAGTATCAAGTTGTGACATCAATATCAATAAAATTATATCAAAATAACTCCAAAGCCATAAAGAAAAGAACATAATAATATGACATTTTTTTCTATATAATTTTTAGAATTACACTAATTAAGGTATACCTTTGATGAAGAAGGTGTACTATAAGGAACATCCTCACCTGTATCTTGAGGTGGAATATCCATGTCGCCCTATGACAAAGATTAGTAATTCTTAGCAATTAGAAGTGATTGGAGTCAATATTAATTAGAGGCAATTGATTTAAATGTTATACTTACTAGTCCCATGATAGGGAATTTTTTTATATCTACACGATTCAAATTGTAATCTATTGAAATCTCTTCCCCTGCACTTATTGATTTTATCGCACATACAAATACATGATTTCCCTCGCGTGTCTCGAATATACAATTTGACCTTATTAGTTGACATGGGTCAAGAACTATTTATAAAACCTACAATATTACCTGTTTCATTTGACCTTCCATCAATATACATAGCGAGCCTTTTAGTTTGATCATTTTCTTTGCATTGTATATAATTTGCTGACAATGCATACCTACGCATACTTTTTTTATATTGCACAATCCGCATCCAATTCTTGTAATTGTAACAAGGTCCTACATACTCCATCAATTCAAAAACTTGATTATAACTGACCTTTATGCCATCCATGGAAAATAAGCCCAAACCATGTAATGAATATGGAGCTATGTGATATATCCTTTCGTTAACAGAAAAATCAGTATTAACTAGAGGTAGTTCCTTGGGTGCCTATTCTTTCTGAAGATGTGTGCACCTTAAGGGAACCTTCATGTCGCCTTTGGTCTCATTATCATAAGAACATGACCCCCCCTCAACAAGGAAAAATTACATTCGTTTATCAAATTTTCTTCTAATCTTTTGACCTCTAGTTGATCTCCCTATTTTAGACCTACTAGATGTCTCACTTTTGTCTTCTATTCCCGCATTTTCCTCACTTGACGAAGACAGATCAGAAAAATACCTATTTGGTGATACCTACAATCCATCAAATGAGAGACATAGTAGGATCTATATATTTTTCTGACTAAAGAGAAAGAAACCAAATAATAAATTATACATGTCAATCCATGTCAAAGGCGTTAAATTTTCTACATATGTAAATCATTTATCTTAAGTTAGCCAAAAATTACATGATATGTAAGCTACAAATTACATAGAAGACAAAATTTACATGATGCAAATATACTCCATGACTATAGAGTTCAACACATAATAACCTAATTCAAATTTCTATGAATAAATCAATACCTCATACATGACATTGATCATACCTTGACATACATTTCATTGATCATGTTATTGATCATCCTCCTCATCCATGTCATCATCATGACTATCATCATCATCATCATCATCATGACTATTACTATCATCATCATCATCATCATCACCATCAACATCACCATAACCATCATCATGACCATCATCACCTTGATCAATACCGTCTTCATCACCATGATCATGATCATCACCATCATCACCATCATCACCATCAATATCGTCAGCATCACCGAAATCATCATCATTTTCTTATTCTTAGTCTTCTGCTTCTTCATTGTGTAACAATCGTCTGTGATCATCATTTACTTCATCTTCTGATAATTCAGTATCTTCTTCTTCCATCACATTATATTGTACCGGCCTTCCTCTTGGATTATGTCTAAGAACAAATGACCAACCCGATTTATGTGGAACAGCAAAGTAAAACACTTGCTCACATTGGCTTGGAAGAACATAGGGCTCATCTCCAACTGGCTTAAATGACCTTGTATTAATCATTGTAAATCCACTATCATGTTCAATAATAGTCCTATCAGGATCATTTTGATTCAGCCATAGCCTGTACCATTTGATGACAAATAGAACTAATTTGAATGAATTAAATTCACACTCAAGTATATCATCTAAAATTCCATAGTATCAATTTTTAGATTCTTGAGGATGTATGTCATTTATAGATGAAATATTAGTGACCTCGAAGACTGCACTTATCCCAGAATCACAAGTTTTCTTCGTGTCATCTAACTTTTTTATGACAAATTTACAGTCATGGTAGTACATATCTTTGTGGTGTTTGATCTGCAATTATTCAAACATGTCAAAATTATTTTCTTCTATCCATGAGTTGATATTAAACTTATGGTTGATGGTTAGTAAACTTATACGTACCTTTCTACCTCTTAAACCATATGCTAGATCAAGTACCATTGGCGTAACATTGGGATCTCCATTATGATGAGCTTCTTTAACCAATGATGCAACACCATCCCATGTTAATGAGCGACCATTTTCTTGAGAATTTTGAATCCATACCATCATCCAATCAAGATTTTTTACAATATACAAATGTAGCTCATCCCACTCACGGCCAACTGTAAAGAAAACAAATAGATCGCTTAGAAACAACTTATATTGAAGATCTATAAGAATTAATAAACTACAATAACATTATATAATTACCTCTCACTTTCGTCAATCTACCTTTCCCCATCAAGTACTCCCCTTCAAATTTGTTAATAGAGTTGGGATCCCAAATGTGATCTAATATTTGCTGCAAATTTGGGAAGATATTCACTAATATACACCGATGGTCTAGTATACCATATATCCCTCCACCATAGAACCCTTAGGATGTGCTCTTTGTCAAACCAATCCATTCATAAATTTCAAGTGCCTCTCAACCATCCACATTGACCTAGTTTGTACAGGTCCGCACAATTCAATCTTCTTAACTAGATGTATGAGGTAGTGTTCTTAAACATTGAAAAAAGTTGGAGGTAGACACTTTTGCATTTCACATATAAGCTGGGGAATTTTTCTCTTCCAATATTTTATATCTTTTTTATCAATTTCTTTAGATGATAACCACCTAAAAGAGATTCAACTCGCAAGAACATATAAACAAGATTTTAGATAAAAATATACAATAAATTACATAAAAAGTAAAGCAAGTCATAAATATAATAACACTTCTAACCTCATGAATTCTCCAAGATCATATATAACTTTTTTAACACTGTTGTCAAATTGGTCTGGGAGGGATAGAGGTAGGACGTATTGCAATGATTAAAAAATGATCTTTTCAATATATTGTAAAATAATACAATAAAAAGTACATGCAATTTTACAAATATATTGTAAATAAAGAACATAACTTACCTTGATGAAGGTATGCCAATCATGTGTTTTCAACCCTGGCCCAAAATCACCTTTCTTTGATACAAGACTGCTTATATTTGCAACAAATCCTGTTAGAAATTTTGATTTTTTATGACTTCTTTTAATGCATCACTTTGCTGCTCAGTTAATAACCAAGGAAGGGCACTCGTATTTATGCAGTCTCCATTGCTATTTGATTCAATGAAAGTTTTCAGTGCATGATTGGATTCATGAATGTCATTACAAATTTTGGCCATTTTTTCTTTGTCACGCCTTCCATCCAATATTTTTCAGTGTCTCTGTTACATTCTTTCTAATATGCATAGCATCAAATAAATGCACTCTTGGGAGATCCTTGTAGTATGGCAACCTACTAAATTGACTAGGATAACTTTTTATTCCTCTAGGAAGTTGGTCATTGATGCCTTGATGACCTTCACGAGCATCAATAACATCATTAGTAAATAAAAGACAATATCAAAATCTAAATTTCAAACAAAAATCATCAGATGGAATGACATTACCTTGGCGATTTAGTCTATTGTATTCCAACTTCCATAGAAGAGGTCTCATTCTTCATGGCCTTGATGTCGTCTCTTCTTTCCCATTAAAAAGATGTTTTTTGATAGTTTGATACTTATGATTATTGTGGAGAAAGTGCCTAAACTCATCTAACACCTGCTTTCCTAAACTTCTTGAATGATGAGATTTCATCTCCAGACCACAAACTGGACATGTGAATTTACCCTTTGTCTGAAGACCTAAAAGATATCGTACAATTGGATCATGTACAATTATCATGCACAAGTTAAACATTTAGCAATAATGTGTAAGAACTATAACATACCAAAAATACGTGACCTTAACATGAATATATAACATACCACAAAAATGAGTTAGCCCAAGGGCATCATGTATTGTCCATATAAGCATTTCATGAAATTGAAATTTTCTTTGTCCTATTGGTCTAGAGATGTCATACATAGTGATCCCATTCCATAAAATCAACAACTCGTCAATAAGGGGCTCAATATACATGTTCATATCTTTAACTTGATACTTACCTAGTTGAATGAACAAAAACATTACATAATTATTATGACCATCTTGATGTGGTATTTATAAATTAATTTACATAACTATTAAATGAAAAAATACCTGGTACAATCATTGACAACATTATGTGCTCCCTCTTTATGGACATCCAAGGAGGAATGTTATTGTTAATGACAAAAATAGGCCACACTAAGTAAGTAGATGTCATATCTCCAAATGGATTGACACCGTCCACTGCCACTGAAATCTTGACATTACGAGGTTCTTTAAAGTGTGGCCATGTTGTTTCTATGTCTTTAAATGCAGAACCATCCGCAGACATTCGCATAATGTCATCTTGACTTCTATTGCGTGCATGGTAATCCATAAATTGTGCCAAGCTAGTGCACTTGAATAATCATTGAAGACGTGGAATAAGAGGAATGTATTGAAGACTCTTGTGAGGCACCTTTTTTGTTATTTGATCTGACCGATATCTACTAGTATGACAAACAGGGCATTCTGTTGCAAATTCATGTTGTTTATGATATAGAATGTGATCATTGGGACATGCATGTATTTTCTGATACTTCATTCTAATTTGATTCATAATGGTAGATAATGCTCAGTATGAACGAGGTAAAATGTTTTATGGTGGTAATAAAAACTCACCTATCAACCTACAACAACAAATATGAATTGTTAATATAATGAATTGTAATGGTATGCTAACATTGAAGATGACAAAAATGGCATACCTTAGCATACGTGGCATTGCTACATTGGATAAACCATTCATAACCTTGAAGTTCACCAACAACACTATAGCAAAGAGAAGATTTTTTTGGGAGCCTTGGTATAGGGGCTCATATGCCTTCTCAATTATAGCTATATCAAGACCAACTTCATCATCATTATCATATGCACTAGTACCATCATCATGATCATCTTGATCAGCTACGTCAATACCATCTTCTTCAATCATGTCCTCTAGCACATTATCAGCTACACCAATACCATCATCTTCAATTATTTTCTCTGCCACATGATCATCTTCTTCCATGAGAGCGTTATCATCGGCTTGGATATTCACACCTCCATGTTCCTCCAATTGGAAATCCACATTCACCAATCGATGAAAATCATGCCCCCCTTCAATGTGAGCACATTGCCTATAATGACTCTGGGATATTTTGATTAGAATTCTTTGATTCTTTAAGCCCTTACATTTTTTCCAAGGACAATTACATTTTTCAATGTCTTTTCTTTGGAACTGAGACCACAATCTAGCAATTGTCTCGTTATTTTGTTCTAGGTTCATATTTCTAGGTGTGGACTTTCTTCACAGGCTATAAATATACAAAATGTAAACATACAAACATTATTAGTATCTTGTATATAATCAAAACAAATAAAATATTATAAGACTATACAAGATTTACAAATACACACACAAAGCATGCTCACTAGACCATGAAATATTCAAAAGGATAAGTATTTTGGGAGTTATTATTATTTTGGGAGTTACAAAAATCTCCTCACTAAACTACTGAATCTATGGATATTATTCTTGATGCTGAAGTAAATCAAGAATGTGAAGTTGAAGCAATTACATCTAATTCATTGTTGCCTATATATAGTGCGCTACTGTCTGGATGTAATTCACAGATGTTTGTGTTGAATTTTATTTTTTTTCATTGGATGAAGAGTTTCATCTTTCATTTATATGAGTCTTTACCTCCCAAAAGACATGTCTCCTAGTTGGCTAACTAGGCATAGTTGGCCAACTAGCATATAAAAAATTTATTTTAGTTCTAATAGATCCCTAGGGAAGTCACGTGAACTATAAAGGTAAGTATTGTAATTAGTAGACAAGGGTTGGAATTTTATCCAAGGAAGACTTTACTTAAATTTGCACTTCACATTGTCTAGTCTCTAAAGATATACAATATATTTTTGCAAAAGAAACTTGCAATTGAAGATAATAACACATCAAAATTTGGCATTGTAGTGGAGGTGATTCCATACCTAGTACAAATTATTTCCTCTAAAGCTTCCAGATGGCCTTTCTCTAGGAACTGCATTAAGGCATTCAATTGAGCATTAATGCATTAATGCCCATCTATATCTAGGTTTCCATCACATATGCTTAAGGAAAAAGTTCCTAATACAACTGAAGAGAGTAATTAATATGGAAATTGAATCAAATGTAAGCAACATATGGCATTAATTTTCAAAGACAGTGACAATTTAAAAGAATTGGAAAAATACAGTGTACAAGCAATGATAGTGCACCATGGGAAGTCACAATAAGTATGAACTCATAGAGGATTTTCATTGTTTCCTAAAAGAATATCATTTTCAGAGTGAGATTTAGCTACATAGAGGTGAAGTCATGACATACAAAAGGTAAGAGAACCTCAAAGTTTCTGACATATAATGCTATCATATCAAAAGGACAACAAAGTGTAGTTTTTAGAACAATGGAACAACCATCTCTCTTAAAAAGGATCAACCATCATGTTATAGAGTTATTGAATATGGCCACTATCATGAGATCATAGGGAAAAACACATCTATCTACTATTAATGAACAATTTCTTCTATAGAGGCAATTTTGAATTCTACGCTCATGTGAAAGGGACATGTCACTCAATTTGAAGTCCTAATAGAATAAATAGAATAAGAAGAAATTGACATATCATGTCTTAAATCATCAACAATCACAATAAGAAGATGGAACAACCACAAGGTACAAGCATGTGCAAGTCATTGTAATCATTGGAGATATGTTAAAGGTTAAGTACAATAGTAGATCTCAACCATGATACAATTAATGAAAGTGTCATAAAACACCATGATATTTATAATTAGTCATAGAGAAAAGAGACAATGTAGCAAATGTTTACATATTCCGCTTAGTTTGCTCAAGATTATAGTTTGTTCAACCTCTTCCCATAAAAATCACATGTATACTTTAGTTAAAATAGTTTAGTTTTACAACATGAACAATAACTAATTTCTGATTTGCCAATAAATATTTTATTAATAACAAGTTAACAACAATACATTGCCTTTAGTTCTACTTCAAAAGTTAATATGTGAAAGTTTGTCAAAAATTTAATAGTACATAAAGTACATCATATTCTTGCACGAATTGAATTGAGAATACAAATCCACTTAACAATGCTTATACTTGTATTGATATTATTGATTTTTAAATTAAATTTACATAACATCAAAATAAATACACTCTAGAAAGTAGAAATTAAAAACTCCATTGTTCCAAATTATAGAGATCATAACAGTGAATGTAAACTAAGTTAATGAGTATTGGGAATGGACCAAGTTAATGATCGATTCCATATCATAATAGTGAATGTAAACTATGTTCAAGCGATGAAAATGTAAATTCATTTGAAATCTACCAGTCACTGCCCGTGATGGTACAATCTGACTATATTGTTAACAAATGTTTATTTTTATGGTTTATATGGATTCAAATGATTGCTAGGATATGGTGTTACATTTCATTGGAGTTTTGAATAGTTTTTTGCACGTTTGGAAGGCGTAATATTTTCACTTTTATTACCCAATCTGACTTCAACCTTATTTAATGAGATGTAATATGAATTTTTTTAATGAATTTAGACATGTTTTCATATCTTGAGTTGGCTGATGTTTTTTTGAAATTTTTGGTTCAGACTCGGACATCCAATGCCAGGACTGATTCTTGGGACAAGAATCCTTTCAAAGGTGGTGAACATGGTGCAGGGGCACCTAGAACATCCAAAGACTACCAGGAGTCCATAATGACAACCATGCATCTAATGACATGTAAAGACATCAATTGGAATTTATTGGCACATAAAATGGCCTATAAGGTCATTCCATGCAATGCAAATGGCAAATATGTAATAAGTCTTAAAAGGCCTAATAGGCCTTAAGACCAAAATAAGAGCCTAGGATGGTATTTGGTGTTACAAGTTTATAATAGTTTAGATTTGATTTTAATAATGCTTAATAAGTTCATTTGGGTCACATTTCAAAGTCTTAAGGCTTCATTATCTTTAAAAGTTTCAAAAACTCCAAATTTGTAATGTTGCAAATTCAAAAATTTGAAATGCAACGGTTATTAGAAAATGGAGGGAATTGGATTTTGTTATGTTTTAGTGCAAACTAATACATCCAACCGATTGGGATTGGTTGGGGTATTTTCTAGGAGTCCATCAAATATGCCAAAGTTTCATTGTATGGCAGAAGAGGCCTGGTGTACGAACTGTACTGAGTTTTTGATAAATAAACTTCTTTCAAATGCAATTTCCTTGAGTTCTTAGAGTGATTTTGGATTAATTTTTCCATTGTCTTAAATTTCAATGCATTAGGAATAGTTATATATTGATCCTAGACCACATCTATGCATTTTTGAGGTCTGTATTTGTATTTTTACTCAATTAATTATGACTCGCAGAGTAGTTTCAGCCATTCCTTTGATAGTTTTGTGAGTTTCCAATTGAATATGGTCATTCCATGACCTTTGACCATTTTAACACATGGAATGACTGATTATTAACATGTACTATAGTTCCCTAATCTATTACTGTAATGAGAAGGAAGAATGTTTGGGTGATCACCATAATTTATAGAGGAAACTTAATGAATTTGCTTGGTATGCTACAACAGTAGCCATTTGGTATGAAGGAGGAACATAGATTATGATTTGGATCACCTTATAATGATCATCTAATGGTGAAACAACTATCTATTGGACATAGAAGTGATTGGAGATAGGAGATTTAAGAAACCCTTGGATTAAGGGTTTAGAAGTGCTAAATTTGGGTATTTTGGGGTTCTCGGTGGACTGAGCCCTATTCCTTTGAGGTGTGTTCATTTTTAGACATTATTAAAACTTATGAAGGTTTGGAGTCTTGGTAGTTCAAGGAGTCTATGGTTGCTTTGTTATTTGGAGTCTTTTTAAGCACTTATGAAGCCATAGTGTGTAGATAGTCACACTTGGTCTAAAAGAGTCCATAGAAAGCCGACTGTAGAAAGCTGACTGCCCTAGTTTTATGTCAAAAATGGTCTATAGATGACTATCACATGATTTCTTTCAAATTTCTCCACCAAATGATCTCAGACCGGTCGCTATTGAAAGCTATGACTCTAGGTAGACTTCCTATGGAATTAGATTTGACATTCCAATCCAGACGAAGTCGACAAAAAACAAATACCAGTAAAAAAAATGTTAAAAACACATTTTTCTCAATCTTGTTTGCAATATTTCCTCTTCCAACCTTACAATCATAAACCTAACACTAGTACATTTACAGTGTAACATGATGCAGTGATTCATAAATTTAGGGTTTTGCAAGTTCATGTCTGCAAGTTCATCTCTAAATCAAATGTATATAAACAATGATAAAAAATGTGCCAGAAAATACCAAATACATGATGCCCTAACACATTGCTCACGGGCCCTAAGTAGGTAGCCAATAAAGCAATGCCAGACAAATGCAGAGTAAGGAAATCCTTACAGGCGGTCCTCCTTTTACACCAAATCACAATGGCAACCCTCGTAGGCAAGCGGTCCTCCTTTTACACCAAATCATAGTGGAAACCCTCGCAAGTAGGCAGTCCTCCTTTTACTCTCACCAAATAACAGTTCAAACAATCACAGGCTCCAGCTCCTTCACACGCTCCAAGTTAAAACCAAACAATGAAATGAGATACAAAGTCTTTTTTCTTTTTAAATTTATGCCCGTGTTGGTCTAAATTCCAACCTACATGGTATTGGTCAAAATTTTGACTAACACGGACATGGATTTTTTTAAAAATGAAGTTTTCCTTCTATAATCTGACCAACCTAAATCTTTTTAATTGATGGTCAAAAATTTTGGTAGAAAAATAAGGTCAAATGTAGTAGTGATAGAATCAGACATATATGTGTACAAAAGTGGAATCATCATGTAAGAGATTATACTATCATTTTAGACCAGGTATCCATTGTCATAATTGGAAGTGGAGAAACTTTGAAGAGCTAAATTTTCACTACAACATTTGGGGTTGAATTTCGACACCAATTTGCGATGCCACTACAATTTGTGTTTGTTTTTTGTGTTTTTTTTTCAACTGCCCCCGACAGTGTCATAATAGCGATGATGTCATAATTGCGAAACCCATTTGGTTATAAACTAAAAAAAAAGAAAAAGAAAGTGTCATTTGTAATTTGTGAATTCAAAGAGCTGCCGCGAAGACAACACTGCACTTTTGTGTGGTGCGAAGAGGGCATTCGAGTTTGGCACATGTGAAGAGGCCGACACCATGTGGGAAGAGGGCACTGGCACTTGAGGTAGGCATTTGAGCTTTGTCTTCTCATTAACTCAATTTTAGTGGCATTGTTTACATCTTAGCATTTGGAATACTCGATGACCCGCAAGCTTTGAGAGCTAGGGCATCATTGCTATTACCTTCAAGGCATTGTGTGAAGTGTTTGATCTCTCTTTGTTTGTTTTGTTGTTGATATTCACTATGTGGTACTCTCATTTTATGATCATTTCATGAGGAAATATCTTGATGGCTCACGGGCTGCAAGCTAGGGCATCATACATTGTTTATGAGCTCACTATTGAATACTGGCATTGTTTACATCTTTTCATTTGGAATGCTTGATGACCCGTGAGGTTTGAGAGCTAGGGCATCATTGCTATTACCTTCAAGGCATTGTGTGAAGTGTTTGATCTCTCTTTATTTGTTTTGCTATTGATGTTCACTATTTGGTACTCCCCGTTTATGATCATTTCATGAGAAAATATCTTGATGGCTTGTGGGCTGCAAGCTAGGGCATCATATATTGTTCATGAGCTCATTGTTTAATACTAGCATTGTTTACATCTTTTCATTTGGAATGCTTGATGACCTTCGAGCTTTGAGAGCTACGACATCATTTCTATTACCTTCAAGGCATTGCGTGAAGTGTTTGATCTCTCTTTATTTGTTTTGTTGTTGATATTCACTATGTGGTACTCCCTGTTTATGATCATTTCATGAGGAAATGTCTTGATGGCTTGCGGGCTGCAAGCTAGGGCATCATTCATTGTTCATGAGCTCACTATTTAATACTGGCATTGTTCATGAGCTCACTGTTTAATATTTGGCTAGGCCATGTAAATGGTACCAGGCCAACCCAATCAGCCCAACAAAATGTGTCATGTTTATCTTTGTCAAATACACTCATTCACCATTTTGTTCTTGTTCTTCACACAAATATTGCATCAAAAGTAATTGTAAACAATGATTCAAAGAAAAAAAAAATAACTACAATAGATCAGACCCCAAAAGAATACAGTCAAGGAGAAATAGTGCCCTAATCAGAGACAAAATGAACTCTTAATGTAAGCAAGCATGGAACCAAAGAGGGGAAAGTAAGGCACCAACCAGACTCAGGAAAATATAGCATCTGAAATCATAGAGGATGTTGACAGAACAAGGAGGTTAGCCCACACAAATTTCATACCTTGCCCACACAAGATCAGCAGTAAAGATCTTAGCCTTCTTCTCCCCTAAATTCACAATAAGAATAGTTAAAATTGAATGCTCTTAGTTTTTCTTCAAATCTATTTGAAACTCCTATGAATTCACTGTGCATCAGGTATGACATATGAAGGAATGAATTTGATCTAAGAAAGAAAAATCTTTCTGTTTAAAAAATAGCATAATTAAGCCTCAAACAAAAAAAGTGCAAACTTATAAACTTACAAGCTATATACACCACCCTGATCCGTGGAAAAGGTCTTAGCCTTCTTCTCCCTTGAAATCACAATAGGAACAAATAAAATTCAATACTCTTAGTTTCTATTCAAAACTCCTATCAACTCATTGTCCAATAGTTAAACTAACCTATGACTTCAAAGGAGGAATTATGAAACATAGTTGTAGGTAGTTATCTCTTCTATAATGATGGAGGAGTCAAAGGTAATGATCAATGAGGTTGCTGCTATTAGATCATACATTAATACACTTACTATTTTGAATTTGAGCTCAGGCATCATGCAATGTTATTGTTGTCATTGCATGTTTGCTGCTGTTGTGCACCATATATTGTTTTATACACTGTTTATTTCATTGAGAGCGTGAGCTTGGCATTTGTAATATATTTTTTGTTATTGGATCAATGCTACCATGTTGTTGAGTCTATGTATGGCTTGACTATGCACATGCATAATTGTAGATGAGGATCAACAATAAGGTGCCAAGCATTGCTTAGATCCTTTGGATCTAACCCCATCTTTTCCTTCTTTGCAGGTTTTGGATCATACAAGAGCATACTGGATTGAACCCTGGGTCAACACTTCATTACATCAGGAAATACTTGGTACCTTCATTATTTATGTTCATCCACTTATGTATGTTTTCATATTCATTCATATTCTTCTGAAATTTGGCTATTAGTAACCATATAGGACCATTCTTGATGAAATTTGGCATGAAATTTTATAACATAGTTTCTTAGCATTTGATCTTTATATGGCAACCATGACTTGAGGTAGGCATTCGAGCTTTGTCTTCTCATTAACTCAATTTCATTTTGATGGCATTTTTTGATGGTACTCCCCATTTATGATCATTTCATGAGGAAATGTCTTGATGGCTCGCGGGCTGCAAGCTAGGGCATCATGCATTGTTTATGAGCTCATTGCTTGAGCACCTCATGTCCCTATTTGATTGTTCAGTGCTTTGTTTTTTATATTGATGCTATTAGATCAAATAGCGACATCACTAATAAAATAGGGACATCGGTAATAAAATAATGCACTTACTATTTTGAATTTGAGCTCTGACATCATGCAATGTTATTGTTGTCAAAACAGTAAGTGTATTAATGTATGATCTAATAGCAGCAACCTGATTGATCATTACCTTTGACTCCTCCATCATTATAGAAGAGATAACTACCTACAACTATATTTCATAATTTCTCCTTTGAAGTCATAGGTTAGTTTAAAATAGATTATAGAATTTCATAATAAATTATAGAGTTTCACTGCAATTTCTATGTCCACTGCCATTCAAATATATCACTCCTCCTGTTATATAGGCATCCTTCTCATTAAGTGTTTCCACTAAAATATATCACTCTTGTTATATAATGTATATGCATACTTTTTTTAAATTTCATACTTGTTGCTCTTAAATATTATTACCATTTCACTAAAATTTACATGACATTAAAGCCAAGCCCAAAATGTATACATATGTGTAAGTATAGGAGAAGATGGATGCTGCAACTATTGAAAAAAAAAAAATTATACCAATAGCAGCTTACGAGAAACTATACTTGTGCTTACCACACCATACCTCAGCATCATAATGCTTATCATTTTCAAGCTTGAGCTAGGCTTCATACCACGCACCATCTAAACATTTGTACACAACACTGATTTAGGCTGGAGTTAAACTACATGTGTCATGTAAACAACATGGTTGAGTGCAATCTCTTTTGTGCGTTTTCAAGAGTTTTCCCACCAATACAAGCATAAATAATGCATTGAACATAATATACGAACATTGTGTGGTATGAAGTCTTGTTAAAGCTTGAAATATATCACTCCTCATGTTATTGTCAAAATTAAATTCAAATATTTTTCAAAACATTTATTCTTGTAGAATTAAGATATCCTTATCTCAATAATAAAACAATCTTCCATAATAGCTTTTGAATCACATTAACACACACCCATGTTCTGTAGCATAGTTCATTTTAGAAGTGTATGGCTTGACTATGCACATGGATAATTGTAGATGAGGATCAGTAATAGGGTGTCAAACATTGTTTAAATCCTTTGGATCTAACCCCATCTTTTCTTTCCTTGCAGGTTTTGGATCATACAAGAGCATACTAGATTGAACCTTGGGTCAACACTTCATTACTTCAAACAATGTTTGGTACCTTCATTATTTATGTTCATCCACTTATGTATGTTTGCATATTCATTCATATTATTTGTAAAGTTGGCTATTAGTGACCATATATGACCATTCTTGATGTTTTTGGGTCATTTGATGAAAAGATGTAAATAGTGACATCAGTAATAAAATAGGGATATCTTAATCTTTATGAGCTCAAATTCAAAATAGTAAGTATATTATTTTATTACTGATGTCCCTATTTTATTACTGATGTCCCTATTTTGAAGTGTTTGATTGTTTCTATTACCTTCAAGGCATTGTGTGAAGTATTTGATCTCTCTTTATTTTTTTTGTTGTGCATATACCTTCTCTGATCAACTCTAATATGCACAGGTGATGAACATTCATATTTTCCTAAACAGTACTTTGAGCTTTCCTGTAGCACATGTACTATTGTGAAAATCATCACAAGTCCATTTGTTGTAGGAAAGCTCACATTACACATGTCTAGATGACATTGTTTACATCTTAGAATTTGGAATGCTCGATGACCCGCGAGCTTTGAGTGCTAGGGCATCATTGCTATTACCTTCAAGGCATTGTGTGAAGTGTTTGATCTCTCTTTATTTGTTTTGTTGTTGATATTCACTATGTGGTACTCCTTGTTTATGATCATTTCATGAGGAAATGTCTTGATGGCTCACGGGCTGCAAGCTAGGGCATCATGCATTGTTTATGAGCTCACTATTTGAGCACCTTATGTCCCTATTTGATTGGTCGATGCTCTGTTTGGTATATTGAGTTTACATCATATATTTAGTCTTAATAAATATCTTATAAAACAACATAAAACAAACCCAAAATACTTTGTCTTAATAAAATCTTAATAAAACAATATATTTAGTCTTAATAAAATCTTATAAAACAACATATATCGTGTGAAGTGTTTGATCTTTCTTTAGTTGTTTTGTTGTTGATATTCACTAGCTATGTGGTACTCCTCGTTTATGATCATTTCATAAGGAAATATCTTGATGGCTCGGGGGCTGCAAGATAGGGCATCATACATTGTTCATAAGATCACTATTTAATACTGGCATTGTTTACATCTTTTCATTTGGAATGCTTGATGACCCGCAAGCTTTGAGAGATAGGGCATCGTTTCTATTACCTTTAAAGAATTGTGTGAAGTGTTTGATCTCTCTTTATTTGTTTTTCTATTGATATTCACTATGTGGTAATCCTTATTTATGATCATTTCATGAGGAAATGTCTTTATGGCTTGTGGGCTGCAAGCTAGGGCATCATACATTGTTCATGAGCTCATTGTTTAATACTGGCATTGTTTACATATTTTCATTTGGAATGCTTGATGACCCGTGAGCTTTGAGAGATAGGGAATCATTTCTATTACCTTCAAGGCATTGTGTGAAGTGTTTGATCTCTCTTTATTTGTTTTGTTGTTGATATTCACTATGTGGTACCCCCTGTTTATGATCATTTCATGAGGAAATGTCTTGATGGCTCGCAGGCTACAAGCTAGGGCATCATGAATTGTTTATGAGCTCATTGTTTGAGCACCTCATGTTCCTATTTGATTGGTTGGTGCTCAAACAAAAAGCTCATAAACAATGCATGATGCCCTAGCTTGTAGCCTGCGAGCCATCGAGACATTTCCTCATGAAATGATCATAAACAGGGAGTACCACATAGTGAATATCAACAAAAAAACAAATAAAGAGAGATCAAACACTTCACACAATGTATGTTGTTTTATAAGATTTTATTAAGACTAAATATATTATTTTATTAAAATTTTATTAAGACAAAGTATTTTGGGTTAGTTTTATGTTATTTTATAAGATTTTATTAAGATTAAATATATGATGTAAACTCATAATTATACTTGATATATATATACTTCAAAGGAGGAATTATGAAATATAGTTGTAGGTAGTTATCTCTTCTATTATGATGGAGGAGTGAAAGGTAATGATCAATGAGGTTGCTGCTATTAGATCATACATTAATACACTTACTATTTTGAATTTGAGCTTGAGCATCATGCAATGTTATTGTTGTCGTTGCATGCTTGTTGTTGTTGTGCACCATATATGGTTTTATACACTATTTATCTCATTGAGACTGTGAGCTTAGCATTTTTAATGTATTTTTTATTATTGGATCGATGTCGCCATGTTGTTGAGGTTGTAGATGTATTAAATCACCACTGTCATTCTATTTTGATAGCAATAATATAACAAATAGAGCATCATCCAATCAAATAGGGACATCAGTAAGACATTTAATGCATTATTACTTCATCATGATGATAAAAAATTTATTGGCTCAAAGCACATAGAATGTGGGTAGCTTCATTACTTTATTAGATTTGTACCTTTGTTAATTTCACTAGCATCATGCAGATTTCTTACTTATCCTTTAAAATGTAGATTCAAATATACTCCATACCATAGCATTAATGTATAGATGATGCAGATTTGTGTACCTCTTTGTTTTGATGCAGCTTACTCACTGTATGCAATGGGGCCTCCTTGGGGCTGCCAACCATGTTGTGATGTTATGATCTTTACTTGAAATCTATGATGTACTCCTCCTTTAATATGTAGATTTGATGCTTTTCTCATCTGATTTGATGATAATGTATGCCCCTTCCATTGCTTACTCATGCTTACTCATGACTGCCTTGTGCTGATGGGTAGGGTGTGTGACTATTGTGGGTACATCATTTGGAAATGATGTCACAGCAACGCCAGATGAAACAGAAACATCCGGTGTTATTGTTGCACTGTTTGAATGATGTATTCATAATAATGACTCACCAAGTGTTCATGCAGCCATTTACTCTCTGCAACATTCTTCTCAGTTCACATGTCCTGTAGCATGGTTTTTCTTTCAGAAGTGTATGGCTAGACTATGCACATACATAATTGTAGATGAGGATCAGTAATAGGATGTCATTCATTGCTTAGATATTTTTTATCTAACCCCCATCTCTCTTTTCTTTGCAGGTTCTGGATCACTCAGGGGCACACAAGATTCATACCCAAGTCAAAAATTCATCACTTCAGGCAATGTCTAGCACCCTTATTATTTATGTTTGTCCTCTTATGTATGCCTGTACTCTTGCATTTTCTTCTAAAATTTATTTTCCTTCTATAGTATATACAAGTTATTTTTCATATATATACATAATCTTTAGATGCAAAAATTTCATTTCCTTTACATGTATCTTTGCATGAAATGAACAAAAATTAAACAAGATCATCTAATAATGCAAACTAGGGTACTGTAGTCACTCATCTAGTAATTAGTTCCCCAAACTATTACTAAGGATTGAACATAAGTATAAGTCTCCAAACCTATTGTTCTATGTGTCTTTATTACCTTCGTAATTTTGGTTCAACCCCTATAGGATGCCCAAACCTAGAGGCCAAGGAAAGTACCCAAGAGTACTTGAAAGAGAGATGAATGAAACCATTGTCCTTATGTGGGTAAACCCATATAAGTGTTCTTCCTTCACATCACAACTCCTACTTGAAGATCCACAATCATGCATTTATGTTCAAGACTTATTATTACCTTGGTCCTTTTAAATCTTAGGATGACATCTCAATTGGGAAAGGAAAACCAAAACCTTTCATAGACCAATAACAACCAAGGCATGTGGGTGCTCTTTTTTTGTATAGTTATACTCATAAAATATATGTACAATTATAAAATTTCATGCCTTGAAATTTTATAACATAGTTCTTCTTAATCAAAATAGAATGCAAGTGGTGATTCAATGCATCTACCCACATTATATGTGCTTTGAGCCAATGAAATTTGTATCATCGGGATGAAGTAATAATGCATTAAATATCTTACTAATATCCCTATTTGATTGGTCAGTGTTCTATTTGTTATATTGCTGCTATAAAAATAGAATGGTAGTGGTGATTCAATGCATCTACAACCTCAACAACATGGTAGCATTGATCCAATAACAAAAAATACATTACAAATTCCAAGCTCACAGTCTCAATGAAATAAATAGTGTATAAAACAATATATGGTGCACAACAGCAGCAAGCATGCAATGACAGCAATAACATTGCATGATGCCCGAGCTCAAATTCAAAATATTAAGTGTATTAATGTATGATCTAATAGTAGAAAACTCATTGATCATTACCTTTCACTCCTCCATCATTATAGAAGAGATAACTACCTACAACTATATTTCATAATTCCTCCTTTAAAGTTAGGTTAGTCTAAAATGGAGAAAGTATACAAACTCACCAATTTAATCCTAAAACATCATATAGCTGAAATTAATCACATCTCACAAATGTATATATTTAGTCTTAATAAAATTTTATAAAACAACATAAAACTAACCCAAAATACTTTGTCTTAATAAAATCTTAATAAAACAATATATTTAGTCTTGATAAAATCATATAGAACAACATATATTGTGTGAAGTGTTTGATCTCTTTTTATTTTTTTTATTGTTCATATTCACTATGTGGTACTCCCCGTTTATGATTATTTCATGAGGAAATGTCTTGATGGCTCGCGAGCTGCAAGCTAGGGCATCATGCATTGTTTATGAACTCACTGTTTGAGCACCTCATGTCTCTATTTGATTGGTCGGTGCTCAAACAATGAGCTCATAAACAATGCATGATGCCCTAGCTTGCAGCCTGTGAACCATCAAGACATTTCCTCATGAAATGATCATAAACGGGGAGTACCACATAGTGAATATCAACAACAACAAAAATAAAGAGAGATCAAACACTTCACACAATGCCTTAAAGGTAATAGAAATGATGCCCTAACTCTCAAAGCTCGTGGTTCATTAATAGAAATGATGCCCTAACTCTCAAAGCTCGTGGGTCATCAAGCATTCCAAATGAAAAGATGTAAACAATGCCAATATTAAACAGTGAGCTCATGAACAATTTATGATACACTAGCTTGCAGCCCGCGAGCCATCAAGAAATTTCCTCATGAAATGATCATAAATGGGGAGTACCACATAGCTAGTGAATATCAATAGCAAAACAAATAAAGAGAGATCAAACACTTCACACACTATATATTATTTTATAAGATTTTATTAATACTAAATATATTATTTTATTAAGATTTTATTAAGACAAAGTATTTTGGGTTTGTTTTATGTTGTTTTATAAGATACTTATTAAGACTAAATATATGATGTAAAGTCAATATAACAAACAAAGCACCAGCCAATCAAATAGGAACATGAGGTGCTCAAATAGTGAGCTCATAAATAATGCATGATGCCCTAGCTTGCAGCCCGCGAGCCATCAAGACATTTCTTCATGAAATGATCATAAATGGGGAGTACCACATAGTGAATATCAACAACAAAACAAATAAAGAAAGTTCAAATACTTCACACAATGCCTTGAAGGTAATAGCAATGATGCCCTAGCTCTCAAAGCTCATGGGTCATTGAACATTCCAAATGCTAAGATGTAAACAATGCTACTATTAACATTCACATTGTGCCATTAAATTAACAAATGTCATCAAAATGAAATTGAGTTAATGAGAAGACAAAGCTCCAATGCCTACCTCAAGTGCTAGTGCCCTCTTCCCACACAGTGTTGGCCTCTTCATGCATGCCAAACTTGAATGCCCTCTTCACGCCACGCAAAAGTGTAGTGTCATCTTCGCGGCAACTCTTCGAATTCACAAAAATTACAAATGACACTTACTTTTGATTTTATTTTTTGTTTATAACCAAGCTGGTGTCGCAATTAAATCAACAAATACCATCAAAATGAAATTGAGTTAATGAGAAGACAAAGCTTGAATGCCTACCTCAAGTCATGGCTGCAATATGAAGAGCAAATGGTAAGGAACTATGTTATAAAATTTCAAGGCATGAAATTTTATAACTGTACAAATATAAAATTTCAAGGAATGAAATTTGACCTCTAATTTGACATTGATAATGTCCCCTCCATTGCTTATGCTTGATCATGTCTGCCTTGTGTTGATGGGCATGGTGGGTTACTGTTGTGGATGCATCATTTTGAAATGATGCCATAGCAACACCAGATGGAACAACAACATTTGGTGTTGTTGTTGCACTATTTGGATGATGCAGTCACAACAGTGATTCACCAGGTGTTCATAGAGACATAAATGTATGGCTTCATTTGGATTCTAGCACCTATACACTACACATGTTCCTGAGTGAATTTTCCTGAGTGCACATGTTCTGTAGCATAGTTCCTTTTAGAAGCGTATGGATTAACTATGCACATGCATAATTGTAGATGACGATCAATAATAGGGTGTCAGGAATTGCTTAGATCCTTTGGATCTAATCCCATCATTTCTTTCCTTGCAGTTTTTGGATCATACATGAGCATACTGGATTGAACCCAGGGTCAACACTTCATTACTTCAGGCAATATTAGGTACCTTCATTATTTATGTTCATCCACTTATGTATGTTTTCATTCATTCATATTCTTCTGACAATTGGCTATACTCATATTCTTCTTGTGTCTGAGTCTTCTAACTATGATCAATTTAATGTTGTATATCTTCACATAGAATTTGATATCAACCGATCATATATCAATTCCAAATGATATAACTCCATTTTAATAAACATACATGCCAACCATTTGACAAAATGTCCATATGAAATCTAGAGCAATACATTAATTTTATAGTGAATTCATGAGTTATAATGCCCCTTAATTTATAGTGAATTAATTTTATAGTGAATTCATGATTTATAATTCAGTTGTAGTAGCTCAATGTGTTTGAACTCAAGAATACCCCTTAATTGGTTTCCTACAAAGCCTTTGGCAAAATCTGTCAGAAAATTAAAAGTTTGGTCGAAGTAAGTGTATAAATGAAGGATGAAACACATAGGAAGCTACGAGAAGCTATGAGAACGTGTCATGAAGCTAATGAAAATATTTTTGGATAAATAGATAATTTTAACAATGTATAATGTCCTTCACAAGATCTAATGAAAACTATGGAGTGAACTATGTTTGTCTAATTATATAACTATTATCTTATGTTAGGTATCCCACATAGTCTCATGGATTGTTGGGTACAAGTCAATACACCCCATAGAGATTAATGTCTTTTACCATTTGTAAAATATCTCTCTCATTGCCACCTGTCTTTCTCATTGCATGAAGTACAGGTACCAGTGAATAAGTATTTGTCAGAATTGTCTTCCTCGAGCGAGAAAAATTTAGGAATGGAAGAAGAAAGTGAGACATTTACTACATGTAATTCAATGAGATCGACTCGAGGTCAAAAGATCATAAAGAAATTCAATAAACACATAAAAATTTTCCTTGCTCAAGGGGGGTCGTGTTCTTATGATGATGAGAGAAAAGGTGACTCCAAGCTTTCGTTTAGGTACAAACATCTATAGAAACAATAGGTCCCCGATGAACTTCCTTCAATAAACACTACTTTTTGTGTTAAAGAGAGGATATATCGCATAGCACCATCTTCATGACATGGTTTGGGCCTATTTTCCATGGATGGCATAAAGGTCTCTTACAACAAAGTTGTTGAATTGATGGATTATGTCAGACCTTGTTATGATTACAGTAGTTGGATGCAGATTGTTAAATATAAAAAAAGTATATGTAGGTATGCACTCGCAGAAAATTATATACAACAAAAAGTCAGTGAACAAAGTAAAATAGTAGCTATATACATTGATAAAAGACCCAAAGCATCAAGTAATATTGCAAGTTTTATAAATAGTACACGACATGTGTCAACTAAGAAGCAACACAATTGCATATTTGAGGCACGTGAGGGAAATCGTGTATTTGTATGTGCGATCAAATCAATACGTGGAGGTGAGGAGCTGCTTATTGATTACAATTTGAATCGCATAGATACAAAAAACCCCATCACTATCATGGACAAAGTGGTACACATTTTGATAATTATCTATTATTCAATGTAACTTAGAATAAGAACACGTGTGTTTTAACATGTCTGAATGATGTTTTTTGAAATACAGAGCTATAGTATGGATCAATAACCAAACGATACGCACAGCGATGATAGTTCTCATGGGACTTCTTCTTCCCGACAGGTAAAACTCTTTGTTGTTGTACAAATGCACATACAAGAAAAATGTTAATGCATATTTTTTGTTGTTCTACTTTTTTGGATTGCTTTTAAATAAAGGGCTAATAATATTGTTCTCACAAATGAGTGCTGATCAGAAAAAGAGAAAGGAACAAGTAGTCCATGAGGAGCCGCGGAATGAGCAGGATCCATTCAATGTTGATTTTTTATCAGAGGTTAATCCTATGGTTTCACTGGAAAGGGTCCTTCGTGCAATATCAAAAGAGTTAGCTCAAATGGAAAATATTCAACCTCACACTCCTAAAATATAGAGGGCAGTAGATATGTTGATTGGCCATGTTCAGAACTATAGTATTAATGTAGTTTTTAATTATACCAAAAGTTCAATAATGATTTTATAGTATACTATTTTATTTATGTCATTAACTAAAATATATATGTGTTCTCTTTGCAGGGGATGCTAAATAGATTAAAGGGCATTACCTCAGATGCAAATACTTCGGATGGTACATCGCATTTTTTATCCTCCTTCTTGTCCATGGTTATCCATATTTTTTATGCTCTAACAATATTTTTGTTCAGCACCTGCTATTGAACCTATGTTGAGTACAACACCTCATACAAGGATCAAATCCATAGAGGTAGTTCCACCTGCAATGTCGACAACACGTAGCATGACCACAGATGCAATGGCAACACATACTATTGGTAAGTAGACTCCTCTTTTTCTCTCTTATTTATCATGTGTTTATTTCACTTGAACTATATATTCTTTCTTAGGGGAATTTTGTAATATTGGATTCATTTTATGTAGGAGGCGATGACACAATTCCTGGATGTACTTGTGTTAAATGTACAGGAATAATACAATGTGATCAATTGCTCATGAGCAATGAAGATGGACTTCCCTTGAGACTAGCCTAGCTTTCAGGTACTTTAAAGACTGATCCTTTCTTTTACTATACAATATAATACTCATAATGTAATGCACTAACCCCCTGTGTGGTCCCTTGCAATAACTAATTATAATAATCTCGTAATTATCTTGCAGGGAATAATCTATTTTATGAAAAATTTAATGATGAATGTTTGCGCATTTTCGGGCCGACCATACGCACATGGCATCATATTTTGATTTCATTGCAAGATTAGATTTCGTTTCATCCCTTTCTTCAAGTATATTAAAAGGTAGCTTCACTTCATTTATGAATCTAACAATTTTTTTCTTAAAAGGTGGTCAGTACAAGATAAAGGGTTAAAGAATAAACTCATTGACTCTATGACAACACTTTTTGGATTTGAAGTCTTTCATAGGCTTAGACTCCTTGAAAAAGCGAGCACTATTTTGAAGTATATTAGGGACAACTACAGGAGCCAAATAGAACACAACCCTTATTACAAACGGCCTCCCTATATTCCTATTAATGAGTGGGAGGATCTTAAAAAGGATGCACTTGAGAGAAGTGCAAGACATAGTGGACAAGTAGTATCACCCGAGGAAAGAAGGTACGTGATAATGTTAATAATAAAATTATGTACTATTTACTCTTTGTACTTATGTAATCTAACATATTTCAAATATCACATAGGAATCCTGACACAACAAAGGCAACAACAGCAAGAAAACAAAAGCACGGGCAACACAAGCTTGGCTCAGGTGGATATTCAAAACTTGTTGCACGAGTTGTAAGTATTAGTAAATGAAAAATCGTATGCAAATATTTATAATTAAATTGCAATCAATTTAGTTTTGATGAAATTCATTACAATAAAAATTTATGATACCAATAAAAAATGCAGGCCTTGGAGTTCAAAAAACCAATTACAAAAGAGGACAAAAAAATAGGCTCCAAACAAGGCTATAAAGTCGTGGCTAAATGATGTCGAGCAATGAGTGCACAAGGTTCTTCTCCTGGATCTGTTGATCAGGTAAATAAGTCAATTGATTTTTATTTCAAGTTGAAAACTTTACCAATTACTGTATTTGATGTTAAGTTCCAACATAATGTGAATATATTTGTTTTAAGGAAACACTAATTATATATTTGTTTAAAACTTTAAAGTGAATATATTTATATGTATTAAACTGAATGATTAACATTTCTCAATATTTGTCTTGTGTGTGTGTGTGTGTGTGTATATATATATATTGTCGATAAATGCACTAATTATTTACATTTGAATGCAGCCTGACGATATTGATACTGCACCGACCGAGCACGACGGGGGCATCGATTCTAATGTGAATTGTAGTACTCAAGGTCTACATTTTCTATTTGAATTTTGATTAATGAATATTTAATACAAGTAAACATGTTAAATTAAATTTGGCGTAGTTATAAAAATTTAATTATAATGTGTTGGGATTAATAAAACATTTTGTATTGCAATTGCAGGGGATGTAGAGGTTGTTCCCGAATAGAGTGTTGAGGTTCAAGCCCCCGAGCAAGATGATGTGCTTGGACAAGGTAAAGAGCATCACATTTATGTTTTTTAAAGTATATATTGAAATGCTTGTAACAATAATGAATATATTTTTAAATTAACCCCAATTATGATAATATTTTTTTAATTAATGAAGCCTTTTTTATTTGTTATTGCAGAGGATCCGCCTTTGCAAAGGACAGTGAGATCACGTGCACGACCGAGAAGAAATGACGATGTGGACATGGATATGCCTCTGCAACAATATAGGGAAGCAGAAAAAAATAAAAAGCCAAAAAAAATGATTCTCATTTATGCAACTTATTTTATAATGACTGATGTTTATTTGATAATGACTGATGTTTATTTACACTTGTTTGAGCTTAGTTCCATGTTTTCTTTCATTCTTGCATTTGAAATGTTAATGTGCTGCATACAAAGGTATGTTGTAAGTCTATGGGGTTTTCTCCCTCCAAGCGTATTGTTTATATTATTGTTTCATCTACTCTTCTCAAAAAATCTATTTATCACTACTAGAAACACTAAATTTCCTTTTATACACTATTGTAATGTTGGAGGGGTTTTTGCTAAATTTTAGTGGATTTCATATTTTGGGAGAAATTAGTATTAGAATGTTCAATGGGTTCTTTTCTAAAACACACTACTTGAACAACAACAAAACTTGTAATACAAATGTTGATTGCAACTACCAAGTTAGGAGCTTCACAAAAAACCTTAAATCATCATCTTGTCTAGAATGGTTAATCAATTGTTTAAGGTGGATTAGTTTTGATGATGAGACGCGCCATTTTGATTCTTGGAACTTGATTTGTAACCATAAGTGATGGAGTTGAGGGGAGATGAAGGAATACCAAATGGTGAATTTGGAAATTTTCATCGAAGAAATTGCAGTGGAGGTATGATCAATAGAGAAGATAGTAATGACCGTAGGAGAATGAATAGTGGTTACAGTTGTAGTGGGGAAGAAAGTGGAGGCCATCCATGAAGAAACTTGTTGACAGAGATGGTGTACAAGAAACAAAGGAGACTAGTGTACTTTTTAATAATAACAAAAGTTCAATAATGATTTTAGATGTTAACTGTGATAGTCTCTTGGTTTCAGGCAATGCAGAAGGAGACGGCTAGTTCAATTTGCAATCTCAATTCATATACATAGGATATCAGGTGGAGCTGAAAAACACAACAGGGTTGCATTTTTTATAGAGGTCTTTAATTGTGTATTTTAAGTTATAGACCATCACGAACATTATAATTTTGACCTATTAAAAAAATGTAAATGTGTTGTGTTTTCTCAACTCCATCTGCTATACGTGCATATTCTGCTTGTGTTGCACGTGCATTCTCGATTCAGAGTGGGAAAATCTTATTTTCGATGCAAGGGAGAGAAGCCAAACACATAAAGAACATGTAAATAAACACGATAACTACAAAACATAAATGTAGGTATCACAAAAGCTGAGAAACATAAATGTAGGCATCATGGTCACAATTGTTTGGAGACACAACATAATTGAATGCTATACCCAGAGGATGCAACACAACCACTACTCCTACAGTTCTAAGTTGACAATGGGGGATCCAAACACCATATATAGATTCCTTATCTTTGGTTTTTGGATCACGTAGTGTCCACTTAGAACTACAGGAGTAGTGGTTGTGTTGCATCGTCTGGGTATAGCATTCAATTATGTTGTGTCTCCAAATAATTGTGACCATGATGCCTACATTTATGTTTCTCAGCTGTTGTGTCCCAGGACCCCTTATGACCCTTTACGATCCCTAAGAATATATCTTAGAGGTCTTAAAGTGTCATAAAGGGTCATAAGAGGATCCTAGGAGGGGCCAGCTGAGCTTCCACCTTCATGTGGTTGGCCCTGTTAAGTAGAGAATGTCAAACTATTATCAAAATAAAGAGAAGCTCAATAATTTAAGATCCCAATCAACGTATGACAAATATATATTTATTTTTAAAAAATAGTGTGAGCCATCACAATTACGACGGAAACCAAAGAATAACTGACAACAAAACTAAAAGAAACAGCTATCTATCTGAAACATCAATAACTTCAAGGAGCAATGATCACTTCATCTCACCTCAAGAAGTCTTGACCAAAGATCAAGTCATATCGATCCATCTCAATGGCTACCAAATCAACAGATCTCTGCCAAGAACCCAGTCGCAAAGAAACACCATAGAACGCACCGTGAACCCGTTGTGAAGAGGTATCCAATGTCTCATAAGTCACATCAAATGACCCACTTTCTGTAATCCAAGTCTCTCAACTCTGTTCACCAAGAAGAAGACTTCTCTGAAGTCACCACGGACACCATAGTGATCTAAAAATTTCCATTGTGCAAGTTCTGCAAGTCAAGTCACTACTACACTCCATAGGAACCAAGCATATCCAATTCAGACCAAAGAAGTCAAGAAGTTGCTTGAATCAGATCCGAATGCAATCAGGTCGACATATATCCCACGAACACATTAGGAAGAATGCATCTCTGATTGCCGCACTAGCTTCTTGTCATCTACCAAATCTACTGCAAAGTCATCTCCGAATGACATAACCAAATCATTAGCATGAATAAAAAACCTTGACTCACCAAACCACCTTGCAAGTCGATCAAGATCTGAAAGTAATGCAACCAACTGGAACTAGATCTGCAAGAACACCATTCTGAATCGATACAAACTCGATCGAAAAATATATTTTTTTTTAAAAAAATTGTGAATTTCGTCGCAATTACGACGTCACTAGAAAAGCGATGACAATCTGTCAGAAACTTTTGACGCAAAACCGTCACATGCACAACATTTCTATCGGTAGACAATCTACCAATGATGGTTATCCGTTGGAACATTAGGACGGTTAACCGTCACATGTACAACATTTCCGTTGGTAAACTAACTTCATCCGATGTCTACTCATCGAAATTGGGATGGCTACAAATAGACACGGTGGTGTATTCGCTATGTTGAAACCCCCTTTTTGCGACGGCTATAGTCATCTTAATTACGATGCCAATCGTAGCTGTCATTTTTTTTACTGCAAAATTGCGACATCGGGTGGTGTCATAATATCGATGGTAAACTATCCCAATTCCGATGACCTGCTGTTGGAAAAAGGTCCCAAATGTACTAGTGTTTTCATCAAAAAACATTGATTTACTTAGAGCTATTCTCAAAAATAGATCTATCTCATTTAAGAAAGGTAATGATGAAATCATATTATGTAACGCCTTGCTAAGGAAACTAAGAGGACAACATGATTTGTTACTTTAAACATGGCATTTTAAAAAAAAACTTAAGCTATTGCAATTAACATTTACAATCACATATTTTTGCAATTTGTTAAAACATTGTAATAACATCATGACATCCTCTTAGGTTCCCCAACGTCCCTACTTAGAAATGCATAAATAAATTTTCACTTTAAATATAAAGTGAAAATATTAAATTAATAATGCTACATCTATTTATTAAATGCATAAATCCATATGAAACTAATCTATTACATAATGACGATAAACAAATGCATAATCAATCTTTCCAATATTACATTTTCAATGATCATCAATTCATATGTATGGAAAGTTTACAATCATTTACAACAGTATATGTTTACAATGCTAAAACCTTTTTTACATCATATGATATAAAATACAATAATAATCATCCATCATGAAACTGAAATGAAGATACATAATGAAGATTCCATAATGTTTCAAAAACTATCCAAAAGCCATGAACCAACAATGAATCTCAATGGAAAAATAGTTTCCACCCATCTACGTGGAACCCTAAGGCCCACTCCCCTGAGCTAGGAGATGAAACAAGGCCCCACACCACATAACAAACCAAATCACAGGAAAATACAAGAAGACCAACATGACAAGATATATGCCCAAAGAATACAAACGAAATATTACAAAGATACACATGGGATACCACAAGAGATACCACAAGATACCACACTACACCAAAGGAAAATAACAAGGCTGGCATGAGGGAATCCTAAGACACATGTTGGAGAATATCATTACATAACTCCCACTCTTGGGTTATCTTGGTAGTCTCCCCCTGTACACCCAAGCCCTTAGGTGGAACTTATGTGGAACTAACAACCTTCTATAAGGACAAGGATTGTCGATTTGCCAATCAAATCTACACAAACCATTGTTCCTTCTCCAACCCATTCATGGTCCACATAGGATCACTCATGGAAATGGGTGAGGAAACTTAATTATCTTGATTAGTTGTAACCCAACCTAGTTCATTTTTATTATATTTTCACTTGATTAAAAATTCGAAATGAGTTACCTTGGACTAACCACTTCGGGGCCCAACCCCATTGTGAGTCACTTTCCTAACAATTATCCTAGAAAACCCTCCCTTATGCTCCAAATCAAGAATAAAAAGAGATTAAAAATCAAAATAACAATAAAGAAAATCCTCAAGGTTCATTGAATCCAAGAAACCACAAAACAAAGTTTGGAGCATAGAAACTAAGGATCATCAATGGTATCCACAAGTATCATCATAACCAGAGGACATCAAAACAAATATCATATACTCGTCACAATGTGAACCTCATAGGAACTCTTCTAGGTTCCAAAACATAACCATATTCTTGATACATCATAACTCAAGCTCATGTCCTCTTTTGGATCCATTCCATCAAATTGAAAATATAAGATCTCCTTTAACCATCAATTGCACAATTAGACTTCATAATGCAATAAATTCCACCAAACAGCATAGTGTATCAAAATAATCGAATGCATAAAATAACCATAGAATCATGTTGTCAATAAGAAGCATGGTTCAAGAAGAATCATCAATTCACCCATTAAATAAAAAAGGTACCAATCGAAGCATAACACAATCAATATAAATTCACGTAAAAAATCCAAGACCAGTAGAACCATATCACCAATATTGACACAAGGAACCAAATTGAAAACTTATGCCTCTGTTACACAAAGACTCCCAACCGCAAACATAAAATTCACATGATAAATTATCTTAGAAAACATCTCAATGTCATCACTACTTTTGAACCTTGAAAAAAAATAAAGAAAATAATATTATATAGAAGGTATGACAGCTCTGAAGAAAGAATTCATTGATCCAACCCACCCACATCAAAGAAACAAACACATCTATAGTAGGACAAATAAACATGTTCAATCTTCAAACAAATCTTTCATTCGACATGGATTAAAACTATATATATATATATATATATATATATATATATATATATATATATATATATATATATATATATATATATATATATATATATATATATATATATATATATATATATATATATATATATATATATATATATATATATATATTTCACAACTATCAATATCAATTTTAGGTTTCATCAAATTATATGGACATATATAAACTATATACTTTAATGCCACATTTAATGCTTCAATTTATTGTACATCTTACATTACATTCTAGACTACAATTTAAGTTTTAAATTTCATTTAAAATCCAAACTATAGACAAAAGACAATTTGCAAACCTCCATTACATACTCACTAGTACATCCTACATTTGTATGAATAATCATAACATATTAATTGTTATTCATACTAAAAAAACTAACAAATCATAGTTAAACTACTTAATAATCCAAACTAAAACACACTTTTATCATCACTTAACCTATAACCAACTTGACCCAATTATGAATAAACATATATAATTACGTTTCATCTTACCTTTAATTATGCAATTAAATTTCATTTTCGAATACCTTTTTAGTTACAAATCAAATTACATTCCACATATCTCAAAACCGATATAAACTATTATAGAAACATCTATCCTAATGATCCAATTAATAATATTCTTTTAACTTCTAATTTCCAACAATTTCCTGATTTTAATAGTCTAAAGATGTAATTCAATCATACACTAACACTATAAAAGTAAAAACTTGACTTATCAAGGAAAGTAAACATAAGTAACGTCCTTAGATGAAAACACATCCCAATATTTAAAAGCATAGCAATGACCTACCATATGATATGGTTACCTACAACTCCTAAAATGTATGTTATCATGGAGCAATTTAAAACAGAAATTTAGGCAAGATTGAAAACTTCCATGGTAGACATGACACCGGATAGATAATCTCAACATATATATTTGTTAAAGGCTTAGAAACTTACCCTTAAAAAAAGAGAAATACAAACTAGACCTTCAACTACTTAGCTCATAAGCTCAAAAAACTAAAAGAAAGGCTCGACACAACTACATACTACATTACTTTTCAAAACTCCTTTTCTCTTCCAAATAAACTCGCTCCAACAAAAAGATCAAAGAAGAGAAATATGAAGCTACATTTTAGACCCAAGGACGGAAGCCAGAACATAAAAAAATTGAAGAAAGTGCAGAACCATAAAAAGGGAGAATAGAAAACACATTCACTAAACATATATGCATATGCTCTCAATGGACAATCAAAATACGAGGTCAAATAGCAGTGGCATAATGGCTAAATGGTTGAACAACAAGACACACAAGGCGAGGAACAAAATGCCCATGACAGAGACAAACTTCGCAGACACATAAACATGCAACTATAAAATGGTTCTATTATGAATTTCTAGGTGCAAATAGAAAAGGAATGTACCAAAACTATTCCCTAAAACACTCATTACCAAAACACAAAACACAGTGTAATATCACAATTGACGTGGCTGGTAAAAGAAACACACAAGGAATAAAATACATGGAACGTAGTCATTTAACTAATTAGAGTTTACCAAGACGTGCAAGAATGGGGAAAAGACTTTTCGAGAAACTTACCTAACAAAATGTCGAATAGAACTTTCTGAGAGAGAGAGAAGGATCAGCCAACATCCTATCAATTGTAAAAAGAATGTGCTTCATGGTGATCAACCTCTACACCGATCCTCACTCACCTGAACCACCCTTTGATGGGTATTCGATACTTGTTCTCAAGCTTCCATCCTCCAACGATAGACGTTTTCTCATCTGCAATTTCCCAAGCTTGGTAACCGTCAATGGAAAGATTCACAACCGCAACTATTATCAAAGTTGTGCAACAATTCTTATGGCACTGGAATGGATCCTGATTCTACGTGATAATAATGTCGGCTAAGTTACAGATAGAATGCATCAAAGATTTTTTAAAAAAGTTAATTTTCTTTTTCTAGATTTGTAAATACATAGTGATTTTTTTGCAATTTTTTTCTAATTTTCGACCACAAAATGTGTAGATCATGAAGAACATATGCTCAAAATTTCATGAAAATCTGTTGTGTTTTCTATTTTTTGAAATTTAGTCAACGGTGCATTTTGTGTCTGGAGCTTAGCCACGTCCCACGATAATTATCTCCTAGATTTAATTGCAAATCAAAGTCCAAGAAGAAAGAGAAAACCGCCCCTATATACCATTTGCCAACTAGCATGAAAACTCCCCATAAAATAATGAAGAGTCACAATGACTATTTAATCCCACCAAAATGATAACAAAGAGACACATATATTTATCAAAGTTATTTATTAGTCATATAGATATAAATTTAGATTTATTAATAATATATTTAATTAGTTATTTCTTTTTCGATATTCATATTAAATTAATACGTCAATAATAGATTAATATTTAAGATCAATTAATAAAGACAATTATTATCTTATAACATAGTTGGCAATAATTATATTATATTATAATCATATTATAATTCAATCGATATAAAATTTCTATAAACTTTATTTTAACCATCATAGTAACGAGACAATAAAATTAATAATTACGAAGGAACAATGTTGAATGTTGTTGATGCCAACGGACTTGCTTCCTGCTCGATGAACATTTTAAACACACCCAGGCTTGACCCTGTAACTTTTGTGCCTACATTTGTGGTTGGGGCATCATCTCTATAGGATGTTTCATTGATGGTCTCTTCTACTCATGTTCCATGCTTGGGGGTTTCTGCCCTAAGAACTTATGGTTTGCCGACTGAGGGTGTGTTTTGCTTGGGGGTTTCTACCCTAGAAAATTTTGGTATCCTTGTTTTGTCTGCTCCTATTGCTGGGAAACAACTTGGGCTAGATGTTATCAATTCTACTCCTAGCACTAGTGTCTCTAGCCCTAGGGTTTTTAAGGATGCTCCCCCCCCCTCCCCAAAAATCTATTGTTACTAGCGGACAGAGTTATGCTCATGCCCCCAAATTTGTTGCTACCATCCCTTCAAGGGTGAACGATCGACCTATTGCCTATGCTAAGGCCTCCCCTATGGTGGTTTACAACCCAGATGTGGTGGACAATGTGGATTTTTATAAGCGTCACAAGTTGGTCTACAAATTCATAGGCCTCTGGCTCTCTTTTCCATATTAACATTGTTGGATAACCAATTCTTGGTGACCCTTAGTTTCTGGTAATATTGAGTTCTACTCTTGTGCAAAGGGGTTTTTTATTGCTTTATTTTCTTCTTTTAAAGATCATGATTTGGTTTTGAGCAAGTTGTGGGTTTGGGGAAATCACTCCCTTTCTACCAAACCCTAGATAGCATCCTTCAAAACTCTTACAGAACCACTCAATGTGTGTTCAGTGTGGGTTTTCTTTCCTAATATCCCACTCCATTTCAGGGAGATGTCTTTCTTTGAGGCCATTAGAAGCTCACTCGTCCATTTTCTAAAGATGGATGATGCTAAGGAACATTGGGCCATTCTACTTTTGCCTGCATTTTGGTTGATATAGATACCTCCGGACTACTTCTAGGAGATGTACTCATGGTCAAGGAGAGGCCATGGACTGGAGCACTATATTATGAGGGCCTTCTCTTCTATTTTTGGTGCTACTTCTCCACCATACACGTGGATTTTAACTACACTCTTCTATGTCAAAAGGGTGTTGCTACTTGGTGGAATAATACATGTGAGGATTATTTGACAATCTGTGCTTCTAATTCTCTTTTCGGTTCTTCCTCTAAGGACTCACGGACTATTGATGAAGATGAAACCCCTACAGAAAATCTAGATGTTGTCCCTACTACTAATCGAGGTCAAGCTTTTATTGCTAATCTGAGTTTTTCTCCTATTGCAACTCTAGATGATGCCCCTACTACTACAAGAGAACCCCCCTCCAGCCATGGGGATCATTCCTCTCCTACTTCTTTTTCTTTTTCTCTGCACCAATTTTTTGCCGGCACCACTTAGCTTCTTCAAAACTTTTGTTGTTGTGCTGACAATTGCCCTAGCAAAGTTTCTTTCATTAGGGAGCTTGAGGATAGCACCATCTGGATAGTTTTATGATAGCATAGGAAGAAATTTTCTTCAAACTCTCACACATCTTCTCTTGTGGTGTGAGTTGGGCCTTTCCTTTGAAGGTCTCCTAGCCTTTGTGCTTTGTATTTGTTTCTCTAGTTATCATCTTTTGTGTTGTCTTTGTGCTTTTGGTGGCCTATTTTTTCACCTTCTGGCCTTTTTTGTAAGGGTCATCCCTTGTTAGGCTTCTTATTTATTAAAAAATGACACAATAAAATTATTTAGATATAATTCTCATAAAAGATGTCAAAATGTAGATGAAACCAAAACATATAAATAAGGGTATTACATCCTCCCCCTAAGAACTCAACTTACTCCTAGAAGTTGCATAAGATGACACTTAAATATACAAAGAAAATCTTATAATTATTAAACATTGAACCAAGAAGAAACTATCAAACATAAGAGATCAAAGGAAATCATCAAAAGTGAACATAAGCACAATGAACCAAACTAAGAATGAAAATAACAAACACAACTCAAACCATCCTCAAACACACAAATCAAGGAAAATTTAGAATTGTGTACCTAACAACCTAAACGGGAAATACAAACATAATCATCTCGAGATCATGGTGGGACTAGAAGATTGGGCCTTGATGTTATCTCCATCAACAACATCTATTGAGTAAAGACATGCTCAATCCTACCAATTCAAGGGAGACGATGCTTGGTACCTGCAATCTTGCAGTACAAAGATGAGAAATACATATACCATGATGAATAGTATAAAATAAGGAAGGGGAGAAACACATCATGTAAATCTCCCAAAGAAGTGACTATGACTCCATCCCTCATCCTACAAGAACGTCAAACAAGATCCAATTATAAAGAAATAATCAAGGCGTCAATATTATTAGTACAACAATGTAATCAAATACATATAGTTATTATTAGAATGTAAATATGCATCAATCATAACACATAAATGCATCATAAGTTGGTCTATCACATTATGTAACATCAAGGTCGTCATTAACAATTTGAACATATCATCGTGAGTAAACTAGAATCAAATTGATATAACTACCCATACACACAAACCAGAGGTCATAAATACTTGATAAAAATAGAGTCTCTTGAAATTAGAAACATATCACATATAAGACTTAACATTTATATCACAAATAAAACAACACAATCTCCCCAAAATGACTAAACAAACACGTTTATATATACATCTCAAAAGTGCATCCTTATCATTAGAAAATTTTAACCTTTATCCTACATTAGTGCATAAAGACACTTACCTTTCTAAGCAAGCAAAATTTAAGAAATTCAACATATTTAATAGTGTAACATAGTTTATAAAAATACTTTAGTTATTAAGGTACTATAGCCAATCATCTTTCTCAAAACCAAAGATAGTAGTATACCTAAGATTTCACTTCAATTACCTTTCAAAATGACAAAATCCAAGGATGAAATAGTGAAACGTTTCTTCCCTCCACAAATGCTTACATGGTAATTACAAAAAATCACACAACAAAACACATGTTTATCCTTATTTCATCAATTTTTAAGTAAAATAACATCACACCTAATCAATTTTCTTGAAGAAAATTTCATAATATAGTTAAGCAACCATAATCCTAAAGATATAACACTTTCTGCAAATATCAAGGCATAACGAACTCTATATTAAAAATGCAATGATCCATCCTAACTCTAATTTGTAAGAATAAACAAGAAAGATATAGTTTCTACTAAAATATGCCAAACACAACATAGGGATAAAAAATCACAAAACTCAAGAGTGGCATGCCACATGGACTCATAACTCCCTCCGCAGCTTCCTTGCGTACACTCACCAAGTTCATCTTGTACGTTCTTGGTAAGGAAACACAACACAATACAAGACTAGCTTTCAAGAACAACAAAGAGAAATTAGTCTAGCCATCAAAGTTCAAGATAAGTTTATAAATAAAGTTATCAGTTTCAATAGTAAATAAGAAAAATTCAATGAGTCACAACATTAAATAAAACGTAAAATGAATCTCATAAGTTATTGCTAAACCCTCATAGACAAAGATAAACAAATTGTTGCTTCACACAATCAAATATAAGAATCATCATAAATGACACATTACATCACTATGTGGTTACAAGCTAGCCACCTAACAAGGAAGAGGGAGCATTTGTTTGGCTATATAAATAACAGGTTTGCACAACACTTTAGGAAATGTAAAAGCCATTAAGAACTATTTTCCACAAAGGATATAGTTATCTCGAGATGTAATCAAATTTTATATTTTCTAATAATCATCAATATATGCACATACACTCAAATATACCAAGATGACATAAAGCAACCAAAATTAAGTATGAAGTCAATATAGAACCAATCAGAGAAATTTCCAGGAAGATACCTTCAATGGTCTTCTACAACCATACAACAAAGGGTCAGCCACTCTCAGGCAATAACAAGAGAATAATATATTACTCAACAAAAAACCTAATTGGCACATCAAGTTCCCAGTGTAGAACTCATGCTCTGATACCTGATATAATGCCCAACCAAGGAACCTAAGAGGACAACATGAAATTATTATAAACATGGCACAATTTTTTTTTAAACTTAAACTATTATAATTAACAATTACAATCACATATTGTTACATGTTAAAACATTGTAATAACATCACCACATCCTCTTAGGATCCCTGACATCTCTACTTAGCAACACATAAAAAAATAAACACTTTACACATGAAGTGAAAATATTAGATTATAAATACTACATCCATTTATTAAACTCATAAATCCATATGAAACTAATCTATTACATAATGATGATAAATAAATGCATAATCAATCTATCCAATATTACATCTCAATGATCATCAATTCATATGTAGGGAAAGTTTACAATCATTTACAACAGTATATGTTTACAATGCCAAAATCCTCTTTACATCATATGATACAAAATACAATAATAATCATCCATCATGAAACTAAAATGAAGATGTAATGAAAATGCTAGAATGTTACAAAATCTATCCAAAAGCCACAAACCAACAACGAATCTCGATAGACAAATATTTGTCACCCAACCACAAAGAACCCTAGGCCCACTCTCCTGAGCAAGGAGATAACACAAGGCCCTGCACCACACAACAAACCACATCACAAGAAAACACAAGAAGAACAACATGACAAGGCATATGTCTAAATAATATAGATGACATATCATAAAGATACACATGGGATACCATAAGACAGCACACTACACCAGAGGTGAAACACAAGGCTAACATGAGGGAATCCTAAGGCACGTGTTGGAGATGTCATCGCATAGTTCCCACTCCTAAATTATCCTAGCAGTCTCCCCCTCTAGACCCTGGCCCCCAAGTGGAACTCATGTGGAACTGACAACCTTTCATGAGGAAAAGGATTTCCAATTAGCCAATCAACACCACACAGGCCACTGGGCCTTCTCGAACTCATTCATGGTCCACACAGGAGATCACTCATGGCAATGGGTGAGGAAACTTAATTATATTGATTAGTGTGTAACCCAACCCAATTCATTTTAATTATGTTTTCACTTGATTAAAACTCCACAATGGGTTACCCTGGACTGACCACTTTGGTCCTCGGCCTCATTGCAAGCCACTCTCCTAGCAATGCTCCTAGAAAACTCTCCCCTATGCTCCAAATCAAGAATCAAAAGAGATTAAGAATCCAAATAACAATAAAGAAATTGTAAATAGCTGTTGTTGGAGAGATCTATTTTTGCTAGACCGTAAATAGCCTTACCTTATTTCTGGCAGGTAGTGATATGGGGGATTGCGGGGTCTTTCTCTTTCCTGTGTCTTTGTTTAAGGTTAGGGGAGCCTTTCAAAGCCCTGGTGTAAAGGTGTAGTTGAAGCATAACATGCTCTATTATCTAAGCTGCTATTTTCTTTTTGGTTGTAATTTGGTGGTTTGGGGAGCTTGCCTCAAACCCATTTCTTCATTTAAGGTTGGGGGAACCTTCAAAACCTTGATGGTCAGGTGCAGCTGAAGCTTAACACTTCCTCTTTTTTTTAAGTTGTTGTTTCATATTTGGTTGTGAGTTGGTGGTTTGGGGAGTTTTCCTCATACCCAGTTCTTTGTTCAAGGTTGGGGGAACCTTTCAAAATCCTGAAGGTTTGGTGCAGCTGAAACTATACTTGCACAATTACTTAAGTTGTTGTTTCATTAAGTTTGGTTATGGGAGCCATCAAAACCCTTATGTCAGGTTCAGGGAGCCTGAAAACCCAAATTATTTGGTGATGTTGTAAGGCGTTTGCTTTACATGTTTGGACTCGACAGCTTGAGCCTTCTTGAATTCTTTCCGTCTAGTTGTTGTTGTTTTGTTGGGTGTGTTCTGCTAGTGTTTCTACTAGCATAGTGTGCTGGGGGGTGTTGTAAGGTTTATCTATTTCCCCAGCTATTTCTCTTTGGATTGAGCAAATGCTTCCTATCTTTAAATTCAGGGTTTTAGTTCCCTCCAAAAACTATTTGTAAATGGTTTCGGGGCCCATTCAAAACCTGTTTTTACCTTATTCAAAAACAATAAAGAAAATCCTTAAGGTTCATCAAATCCAAGGAACCACAAAACAAAGCTTGGAGCATAGAAACTCGAGATCATCAATGGAATCCACAAATGTCGTTATAACAAGAGGACATCAAAACAAATATCATATACTCATCACAATGAGAATCTCAAAGTAACTCTTCTAGGTTCCAAAATATAACCATAGTCTCAATACATCATAACTCAAGATCATGTCCTCTTTTGGATCCATTCCATCAAATTGAAAATATAAGATCTCCTTTAACCATCAATTGCACAATTAGACTTCATAATGCAATAAATTACACCAAACAACATAGTATATCAAAAGAATCACACACACCATCAAATCTAATTCATAAAATAACCATAGAATCATATCATCAATTTAAGGAACATGGTTTAAGAAGAATCGTCAATTAACCCATTAACTCAAAAAGGTATCAATTGAAGCATAACACAATCAATATAAATTCATGTAAAACTCCAAGACCAATAGAACCATATCACCCAATATTGACACAAGGAACAAATCTAAAAAATTACGCCTCTAGTACACTAAGACTCCCGACCACAAACATAAAATACACATAATGTTATCTTAACAAACATCTCAAGGCCATCACTACGATTGAGACTTAAAAAAAACAAAGAAAACAATATTATATAGAAGTTATGACAGCTCTGAAGCAAGAATTCATTTATCCAAACCACCCACATCAAAGAAACAAACACATTTATAATAGGACAAACAAACACATTCGGTCTTAAAACAAATCTTCCATTCGACATGAATATATATATATATATATATAGTAAACATATTTCACAACTATCAGCATCAATTTTAGGTTTTAGCAAATTATAAGATCATATATATAAAGTATATTTTAATACCACATTTAATGCTTCAATTTATTGTACATCTTATATTACATTTTAGACTAAATTTTAAGTTTTAAATTTCATTTAAAATCCAAACTATATACAAAAGACAATTTGCAAACCTCCATTACATGTTCATCAGTGCATCCTACATTCGTATGAATATTAATTATTAGTCATACTAAACAACCTAACAACTTATATTTAAACTACTTAATAAGCCAAACTACAACACAGTTTTATCGTCACTTAACCTACAACCAACTTGAACCAATTATGAATATACATGTATAACTACATTTCATCTTACCTTTTATTCCACAATTGAATTTTGTTTTCAGATATATTTTTAGTTGCAAATCAAATTACATTCCATATATCTCAAAATCGATTTAAACTATTATAGAACCATCTATCCTAATGACGATCCAATTAATAATATTCTTCTAACTTCTAATCTCCAACTATTTCCTGATTCTAATAATCTAAAGATGTAATTCAATCCTATAAAAGGTGAATAAAAAGAAGTAATACACTAACACTATAACATAAACTTGATTTGTCAAGCAAAGTAAACATAAATAACACCCTTTAACAAAAACACATCCAATCTTTAAAAGTGTGGCAGTGACCTGCCATATGAAATGGTTACCTACAACTCCTAAAATGTACATTATCATGGAGCAATTTAAAATAGAAAGTTTGAGCAATATTGAAAACTTTCATGATAGACATGACACCCAAATAGATAATCTCAACATATATTTGTTAAAGACTTAGAAACTTACATTTAAAAAAAGAGAAATACAAACTAGACCTTCAAATACATAGCTCATACGCTCAAAAAACTACAAGAAAGGCTTGGCACAACTACATACTACATTACTTTTCAAAACTCCCCTTCTCTTCCAAATAAACTCGCTCCAACAAAAAGAACAAAGAAGAGAAACATGAAGCTACATTTTAGACCCAAGGGAAGCCAAAACATAAAAAATTGAAGAAAGCGCACAGCCATGAAAGGGAGAATAGCAAACACATGCTCACTAAACATATATGCATATGCTCTCACTGGGTAGTCAAAACACAAGATCAAATAGCAGTTGCATAACGGCTAATTGGTTGAACAACAAGGCACACAAGGCGAGGAACAAAACACGCATGATAGATACACTCTGCAGACACATAAACCTGCAGCTATGGAACAGTTCTATTATGACTTGCTAGGCACAAATAGAAAAGGAATATACCAAAACATTTCCCTGAAACACTCGTTACCAAAACATAGTGTAATATCACAATTCACGTGGCTGGCAAAAGAAAAGCACAAGAAACAAGATACATGGAACGCAATCATTCAACCAATTAAAGTATAGGCCAATTCTAATTTTGGTCTAAAAATGAGCATTCAGCAAATCCATCTCAGGATCTGGAATTAGAATTGAGGCATGGAATTGGAATTGGGAATTTAATTTTGTGTGTAGAAACCAATTCCCGTTTTTTAATTCCAGGTCAATTCCAGCAAACAAACGGGTGTGGAAAAGTAGCTATCCAAGACGTGCAAGAATAGGGAAAAGAGTTTTTGAGAAACTTATCTAAAAAAAGAGAGAAGGGTCACCTGACATCCTATCAATTTCAAAAAGAATATTGTGCTTCATGGTAGTCCATCCTCCGACGATAGACCAGAGTTTTCCCATTTGCAATTTCCCAAGCTTGGTAACCGTCAATGGAAAGATACACAACCGTAACTATTATCAGAGCTGTGAAACAACTTTTAGGACACTGCAATCGATTCCTAGGACTTCCCATGTGATAATTACCCCCAATCTTTAATTGCAAATCGAAGTCCAAGGGAAAGAGAAAGATACCATTCGCCAACTAGCATGAAAACTCCACATAAAATAATGAAGAGTCACAATGACTATTCAATCCCATCACAACAATAACGAAGATATATATATATATATATATATATATATATATATATATATATATATATATATATATATAATTGGTTATTTCTTTTATGATATTCATATTAAATCAATACAACAATTATAGATTTCATATTATATCCTTTCGTGACCTTGTTCTTTGTTCTTTGTTCTATGAGAGCACCTCTGTTTTTGTGATGTGGTTTTGTAAGGTCACCCCACTTGTTAGGATGCTTCGATAATAAAAAATAAGACAATAAAATTATTTAGATCTAATTCCCATAAAAGGCGTCAAAATGTAGATGAAACCCAAACATAGAAATAAGGGTATTACATATTGAATGGCTCTAAGACGGGGCTATATAAATCCAAACATGGGTATAAGATAGTCTCTCGACAACAAGACATGGCTCACTCAGAATTACCAATTCATTTATGCTGGAATAAATTATGCATTCCAAAGGTAGGAATATTAACATGGGCAGCTCTACAAGGCAGAATTTTAACAGCAAATTAGTTCAAAAGGATTGGCTTTCAAGGACCATCTATTTGTTTTTTAATGCAACAACAATGAAGAGAATGTAAAGCATATGTTACTCACATGCCCTTTTGCACAAAAATGTTGGCTATGGTTGTGTGCTAAACCGGGATGGTTATCAGCATTACCAAATGATATCATGACACTCTTTTAATTCTGGCCAACAATATATAAAAACAACTTATATTTGGTAATATTTGGATTATTTCACCTTCAATAGTAGTATGGGAGATATGGGAGGAAAGAAATAAAATGATTTTTCAAGGGAAAATCATGAGATGGGAAATGCTCACAAACAAAATGGAAGCGATAATTGTAGAAATGATGAATTCCATAATGCAAGATCAAAAGAACAAATCAAGTTACTATACTAGTTGGGATGACAAAATTATTAGTAAAGGATGTCAGTTTAACAAAATGGATAGAGAAAATTATCAATGATGTCCTCCAAAATAAGATTGATTCAAGGGTAACTTTGATAGGGCCTCAAGAGGTAATCTTGGGTCTTCAAGGGCCCGTTCTGTTATCCATTCATGTTAGGACAAAATCATTGTAAAATTGGTAAAGTTGTTGAAGATTGACACTAATAACATAGTGGAATTTAAAGCCTTAGTGGAAAGATTATTTCTATGCTTAGAATTGGATTCGAAAAGGATTGAGACAGAAGGGGATGCAGCTTTAACTATAAATATTCTTAGCACAAAGTGGACTCCAAACTAGAGATTAGAGACATATCTAGACAAAGCTCTGAAATTGATGGTAAAACTTGAGTGTGACAATGAATCTTATTTATAGAGAAGGTAACGCAATAGTTGATGAACTAGTTAATATAGGAGCATATGGTAATGATGTTAAATGGGTCTTAAATATCTAATACTCAAGGAGAATGTATTGATTTTTTTATGATACAAGTCAAAATTTATTTTTTTTCCAAACGTTGAAGTAGTCATTTCAAATCTAGCGGATGTATCAAAGGTATCAATAACGGACAATATGCAATTTAAGACAAGCATATACATCTCGTCTTAAATGGTGCTGACAAGTTGTGAAAGGCAATGGTTGCTTTTAAAACCCAACACAGATATTGCTATTGGAAGAAAATGTTAGTATCTAAATTTTGAAAATACCAAGATCTAGTAGAGGACTATATCCACCTATTTTGGAGTAAATTTAATATGTCGAGTAGCGAGATCTCCAAATATTTGGTTGGAAATTTAGAGTGTTTGCTAAAATGGGGATAATGATGATATGACAGACTTAATAGCAAGGTGGAATAGATACATCTTTTTAGCATTTATGAGGGTTCATTTTGGTGGGAATGTGGTGGACAACTCAAAGCTAGGAAGTAGATGCAAGTACACTACACGAATGACAGATTTCATTCGAGTGTTCATGGATTTTCGTATGTCCTTAAAATTCTTGAAATTTATTAGGAGCAACGTGTGTATAAGGAAGCTTACAAGGCATTGGGAATGTCAAGGTCTTTTAGGTTGGTTTTAGCAACATTCTTCTTTTGTTGGCAATAAAGTGGTACTTCTGAGTATAGGGTGATCATTTGCAAACGATTCAGTGTTAGTATATTTCATATTCTAGCAAGGAATATATCAATCTATAGAAATCTAACAAAACTAAGCATAGGATATGATAAGAAATCGCAAATAACAAGGAGAGATAATACCTGGATTATATATTTAAATCAGTTCTTAGAGACTTCAAATCTGAACCTTGAGATCTTCAATCTTGCCCTTCAATATTGGTCTGATCTGTATATGTAATGTTGCCCACCTCGGGCTCCTTTAATTTTGATCCAATATTGCTCAGATCTGAATATAACCAATTGATTCCGATCTGCATGTATGATATCAAGGTTTTCTCACAATATGTCGCCAATCTGCCCTAATTTGGCCTTCTATTAGATCTGCCATAATTCACAGATCTAGGGTTGCAAGATCAACCCTTATATTGTTCTTCTAGGGCTGCAAGATCTCTTCCCTAGTTTGCTCCTCTAGGAATGCAACTAAGTGCATGAATTCGCTCAATACATTCACTTAATGAATTCACTCCAGCATTTTGACAAATTCACTCAAGTAAATCACAGCTATTGAGAATGGAGGGAAGATTAACGTTATGTCTTGGGTTGTCTTTCCCATCCTCAAGAGCTTTATTATATATGAGCAATTTTACTAAATTTGCAACCCACAAGTTGGCCGACTTTGGGCCATTAAATAATAATAAATATAATTATATTTAATTTGCATAATCAATCCTTATAATAAATATACCCTTCATATTTATTATATGGTTAGATCAATTTAGCCATAATTAAATATAATATCTAAACAACATATTTATTATTATTGTGAATTTAATTGCCAATATGTTGATCTTTGTCGTAAAGGCCAAAATATCAACACTCCCTCTTGGACTTAAGGAAAAGATCAACCATATCTTTTTCCTTCATCCAATCTATCATCCACTGATAGAGATACCAAGAACATAACTAAGATGGATTCCAAATCCAATGATGTTATAGATCTCTCATCCATGATAGTAGATCTCTATCTACAAGATATAATGAGAACATAAATTTTCTTCATTATTCCTCAACCATACATCTCATATTCATATGAGAAACATCATATCATATGATGCTTTCCATCCAAATGTGGATTTCCTAGATCCATTAGTCTCCACGACCCAAGAATATCAAGTCCATGATATTCAAGATAACATCAAGTCCATGATGTTTACCAACCATAAGTGATATCAAGTCCATGATATCAACTTCATGATATTTTCAATCAATTTGTGGATTTCCTAGATCCACGAGTCACCTTGACTCTTTTCAATATCAAGTCCATGATATTCAAGGTAGTATCAAGTCCATGATACTTTTCAAACACAAGTCATCTTGAGTCAACCATCAAATCCATGATGTTTTCTATTCAATTTGTGGATAACTTAGATCCACGAGTCCTCTTGACTCAACCAATAGAATATCAAGTCCATGATATTCATGGTATCATCAAGTCCATGATGTATACTGACCAATCTGTGGATAACTGAATCCACGAGTCACCAAGACTCAAGAAATGTCAAGTCCATGACATCAAAACAACATCAAGTCCATGATGTTAAGAGCATTGGTCTGACGAATATTAAGTCCATGATATTCACCAAGTGCTCAGAGTAATGGCCTATCAACATCAAATCCATAATGTCCACCAACTACTCAGATGTGGATCCCTGATCCACGAGATATCAAGTCCATGATATCATGAGCATTGGTCTAATGAATATCAAGTCCATGATATTCACCAAATGCTTAGAGCAATGGTCTCCAAACATCAAGTCCATGATGTCCACCAAATGCTCAATAACGGATCCATGATCCATGAGAGGAATATCAAATCCATGATATTCTCCAAGTATCTAATTCATAAGAAACAACTTAGCCATATGCATAAGTGTAACCAAATGTATCTCATAATCAAAATCTTATCACATGAATCCACATAAGCATAAGAGTAACCAATATGATCTTATAATCATAAGATTCAAGTTCAATGTAAAGAAAATGTGTTCACAAATAGAACCACATGTAATATAGTCTCAGCTATAATCAATAAATATAGACTCAACTATAAAAGAAAGTATGATCCATACATACACAATAAGCCACTAAAATATGCTTCGTACATACATGCTAAAGTATACAAATGACGTATGCTCCATAGAATCATATTAAGTAGCCAAATGTAATAACCAATATCCAAATGCAGTTCTCTCATAGAATCAACATAATTCATCCAGTATCCATAGACAAGTCTTAGCCATAAGCATAAGAGTAATCACATAAGTCTCACCACATAAGAGTAACCAAATTTTTCCAACACATAACCAAGTGCAATGTGATCACGGCAAGATGCAATATAGTTCCCTCTATAAAGAAATGTATCCACACATATATATGATCAATAGCAGAGCATATATAAAGGATAACATATGTCCATATAACGTATGCTCTCATGCATACAACAACATTATCTCTAAGTATCATAATGTATGTTCCCAAGAAATATGCTAATTGTAAAATGTAACATACACAACATATGTCAATGTAAGTATGTTCCAACATTCATTAACAAATAATGTATGCACCCATGCATCAATAAAGAAAATAGTTAATCAGTTATACTAACAATCAGCTATGTATTTTCCCATAATAGCGTAAGGTATAACATGTGTCATAACATAAATATGTCAATGTAATTGTTCATAATGTAATGTATGCTCCTCATGCATAACAGAAGTATAATTTATGCAGTGTATGTTGCTAATCAGCTATGTATGATCCCATACATAAGTAAAACATATGCTAAGGTAAAGTATGCCTCCATGCATACAAAACAGAAATATGTCAACGCAAAGTATGCTTCCATGACATAAGGAAGGAGTTCATAACACAAAATTAAGTGAGCCCATGAATGAACTCCCTCTTAAACCACATACCCATAATCAAGTCATACCAAGGTACATGTTACTCAAGGTGACCTACTCCATCCAGATAATCCTATCTTCTCCCTCTAACAAGATCAAAAACTCCCTCTCAAGGTAAGTTTCTTGGTAGCTTGAATCTAGACAATAATTGAAGGGCAATATGAAAATGTCTTAAGAGAAGATAATATGCACTAGGAGGTCAATCAGTTAATTTGAAAATAGAAGACACCCAATGCAAAACATATGCCAATATGCGGCCAAAGTTACATAAAGCCAATGTGTGTGCCTATACATCAAAAGGCTAACAATCTGTCGTGAATGTTCCTTTATAACAGCGTAAAAGATAACATATACCTGGGCAAAGTATGTTGTTAAAATTAGCTAAACAACCATTCCAAATAGTTGATCCAATCAGCTATTAACAAAGAACCATATCTTCTACAAATAAAAATTCCACACATACATGCCAAGGTATATTATAACCAATATCTCAACATGAGTCAATGTTGTAAGGTTAATATGCCAAGTGTGCTTCCTACACATTAATAATGCCAATGCAAATGCATAAAACCAATATGTGTATATCAATGTGAAACAGTTAATATTCTCATACATCATATGCCAAACAATATGAAGGTATGTTGCAATACCATGTGAAGTATGCATCCCATCTAGTTGTGCTAATAGCGAATAATCAGCTAGATATGCAAAGTATCAGCTATGACACTAACTAGGTATGATCCTATAAGAAAGGAGTTAACAACAGTAGAGTCCATGATTATACTCCCTCCGAATCATACATGTCATGCACTTACTTAAGATGATCTACTCCCTCTATATCAATAAGGAAAGACAATTTAAAATTTCAAAAATGCAAGAATCTTGAGTTCTACCCATATCTTTCCAACCAATGAGAACTAATAAGTTTTCCCATAGAAGGTGCAACCAATTGCAAATCAAAACACTCATTACAATTTTCAAACCAAATCTTGGTTGCCATTGTATATCTTAGTTTTGAAAGAGTTAGACTGAATTCCTAAATCTGAAATGGATCTTTTACTCAACCTAGGCTCTGATACCATGTTAATATATTTTAGATTCTAGCAAGGAATATATCAATCTGTAGAAATCTAACAAAATTAAACACAGGATATGATAAGAAATCACAAAGAACAAGGAGAGATAATACCGGATTATCTCTCTGAATCAGTCCTTAGAGACTTCAAATCTGAACCTTGAGATCTTCAATATTGGTCTGATCTGTATATGTAATGTGCCCACCTAGGGCTCCTTTAATTCTGATCCAATATTGCTCAGATCTGAATATAACCAATTGATTCTGATTTGCATGTATGCTATCAAGGTTTGCTCACAATATGTCACCAATCTGCCCTGATTTGGCCTTCTATTAGATCTGCCATAATTCTCAGATCTAGGGCTACAAGTTCAGCCCTTATATTGTTCTTCTAGGACTGCCCTAAATCATTCCTCTAGGGATGCAAGATCTCTGCCCTAGTTCGCTACTCTAGGGTTGCAACTAAGTGCATGAATTCGCTCAATACATTCACTTAATGAATTTGCTCCAGCATTTTGACAAATTCGCTCAAGTAAATCGCAGCTATTGAGAATGGAGGGAAGATCAATGTTATGTCTTGGGTTGTCTTTCCCATCCTCAAGAGCTTTATTATATATGAGCAATTTTACTAAATTTGCAACCCACAAGTTGGCCGACTTTGGGCCACTAAATAATAATAAATATAATTATATTTAATTTGCATAATCGATCCTTATAATAAATATACCCCTCATATTTATTATATAGTTAGATCAATTTAGCCATAATTAAATATAATATATAAACAACATATTTATTATTATTGCGAATTTAATTGCCAATATGTTGATCTTTGCCGTAAATGCCAAAATATCAACATTTAGCACCTAGTAGGAATTAGGAAGATGGATACTCCTATCAAACTCATCTCACCTAACAGACAAATGACCTTTGATGGATCCATAACAAACTAGAGAATCAAGGAGGTAGCGCTTTATAAGCATCGCCTAATTGTTCATGCTTTTAGGAGGATTCTAGGTTTTAACATCTCCATACAAACCACCGAGAGTGGATTCAAATATTTCTTCTAGCTTTCTAGCGCCGATTATGGTGGTGGGTGAGCCCACAATGGTTGCAGAAGAATTATGCAAAAGATTATTCAAGGAGAAATATTTGATGGGTCTCCATGAAACCATCATCAATGTAGATGAAAATCTTACAATACCCTCCCCCACGGATTACACATTTGTCATGGAAGCAAGTGGCAGATTTCCATATTTCAGAAGCAATTATGGGTGTCCAACTAGAAGGTTTTTCATGTTCACCGACTAGGAATGAGAATTTAAGGAGCTCAAAATGAGTGTGATGAAGAGAATTGTAAAAAATTTCAAAAGAGTTATAGTTATAAATGAAGTTCTGGAATAGTCAATTGGTGACAACATAAATGAAGAGGAAGATTGGATATTTAAATACAAGTGTGATGAAATATTGGATGGGCTTGGGAGTGAGGATTCGTCAAATGAAGTGGAGCAAGAAGAGGTGGAGGAAGGCGAAGAAGCTCAGGATGCTAGGACATCCTCTCTAATGAAGGCAGAGATACATGAAGGCAAAGAGGCTCAAGAGGCTCAGGCTGTTGGGTCATCAATTGCAAAGGAGGCAAAGATGCATGATTGAAGTGTTTTGGTTATGTTTTGTTAGATATATATTTACGTAAAGTCTATTTTGGGCTCGGTCTATAACATCATTGCTATGGTTGCTTAATCTCTCTTTATCAAGCTTTAGGAACCTTTAGTTTATTACTTCTAGCTTAGATCTCTAGCCTTTTGTCTGGTTGTGGATGTCCTCGCTCTACTTTTGCTTTCTCTTCTCTGATCTTGTTGATTACTGTTATATGCAAAACTTGGAATGATTTTAATTTTTATTAATATGAATATGATATACTCGGCTTTGGCACCTTATTAATAAAAAAAAGTTATAAATAGTAGAAGTTCAAATGATAATCCACTACTTATTAAACTTGTACAAACTTTTTATTAAACTGTGTCGACCTGCCGGGCCTGCTACTGGTTCGCGCAGGCTTCGTCTTTGTTGAGCTTGATTGGGATTGATATTGACCACCTCCCCCCCTTCCAGTTCTCTCTCGATGCTCCCGCCCACCTCCTCCCCTCACAGCAGGAGTTGAACCAGCATGTCAGAGTTGACATTTATAGACAGTATATCACCACGACTTGGTGTAACCCTTCTAGTGGGTTACACTCGAAGATGGCCTTTTACGTCGATCACTTTCTGTTTATCAGAGATGGTATTATTGTGCCACCTAGCTACTTGTCTCGGCATTGGTGTCATGCCTTACACATTTCTCTAGGCTCCTTCAGGGTTGGCTCCCACCGGCTTCGGATTCAGACAAATCACCACATGGACAGAGAGGACTGGACTTGTCACTTGTGTACCTTGGGCACAACCGAGACAGAGATCCATTTCATTTTTCACTGTCCCGCCTACTACGAGATTCGTGGGAGATTCTATTGCTTATTTAGGGAATGCAAGTCCCTTGCGGCCTTCTTCAGCTACACGGACCAGAGATGCCTTGCACTATACCTCAGAGAGACTATGCAGCTCCGCGACCACACCTTACAGCTCTTATTCCCCCAGAGAGCGACCCTGGTTCATCTTATCACCTTTTTCTTCTCTCCCTCGTCTCCTACATGTGGGACAAAGCGGTCTTCAAGTGCCACCATCGCCAGTCACTCTAGATCTATGAGACCTCGTAGTTGTTATACTCGTCAGCGGCACCCTCCCAACTTTTCTCGGCTGCAGTTTAGGGCACCTTCTCGCCCTAGTCTATATCCTTCGATGCTTGGCTTCTTTTTACCAAGGAAGGACCCTTAGTCCTTGCCTCGCTCTTGTGCTCCTTACTTCTTGTATCTCTTGTTTTCCTGTTTGCTTTCTTTCCTTGGCACTGCTTGGTGCTATTGCTGTTGGCGGTCCTTTATTTTGTACACTCTTCAGTCCCATAGACCCTTGTGGTCTCTTGTTGGACATTAATAAATTTATATTATCTTGTCTTATCTTTATCTATATAATATTTGTAAAATTAATCTAATACCTATTGTTATAACAATATATTATTAATGATCAACTATCCGATTCCGATGGACGCTCCCGCTCTGAATTTTGAAAGTGTGTCTGCTTTGGTGGCTGGGTCAACGGCTGCTGCTGTTGAATCTCCCATGTCCGCCCCTGTCGGTGTCACCCCTATTCTGTTGGCATTGGGAGTTTCTTCCAAGCCTAGGATCTCGGCTGCCCAGGGTTCTACGATCTCCTACGCCGATGTTGCTTCTTTCGAAGCGGGCATTCCAGGTCCTGGTCCTGCTTATTCTGGGCGTAGGGGATCCCTTCCCTCTTTGCCTCCAATACCTATGAGTAAACCCATTAGGGTTTTTCTTGACTCAGAGACTGTAGATGAGATTTTGAAAAATAAGGAAGATTTCTCTTCCTTTTTCATTTCAGGGGTTTTTGGCCCTCTCTTTCTAACTTGCATGCTTGGATTTCGAGAACCCATCTTAACTGATGTTGATCAAATGTACCCTGTGGCAAGGGGTTTTTTTATTGTTAAGTTTGATAAAGTTGAAGATAGGAATACCATTCTATGTAATAACTGTTTTATGTGGGAGGAGTGTTTCCCCCTGATGGCCAAACCCTGGTATGTGGCGTTTGATCCTCTTACTGAGTCCTTCAATAAAATTCCCTTATGGGTTAGACTTATGAATCTTCCTGTTTATCTCTGGTTAGATTCTGTTTTGGAAGCGGTGGGTGAGGCTATTGGGGATTTCCAAATGGTGGATCTCGACTCCTCTGATATCTTCAAAACAACTTTTGCTCATATTCTTGTGGAGGTTAACGTCTCCAATGGTCTTCCTGAGAAGATCACTTTGGCTTCTTCTTCGAGCTCTTGGACACAGAATCTTGATTATGAGGGTATTTTTTTCCGATGTTGGAAATGCCACATGACAGGCCATCTCGTTGCGTGGTGTGTTTCAGACAAGGTTAAACCAAAGAAAACACCTACTTGGTGGTCAAGGGTTGCTGACCATCATTATACGATCCGTAAAACCCCTATTTTGGGGGGTTCAGATGTTGTCTCTCCTCTTTTTGATAATGCTTTGGATGATGCTTTTGTGGATGTCTCGGATGTCTTTGCTGCTGCTATCACTACTTCTGATTCGGCCTTAGATCATACTGTTGTTGTCCCTGTCCAGAATGTTGCTGCTAGTTTTATGTTGTCTCCTAGTGCTGTTGGCCATGATGTTGTCTCTGGCACGGGTGTTCGTGGTGTTGTCTCTAATTCTGTCGCTTTCTTGGATGTTGATGTTGCACGTTCTTTTTCCCATGTTTCTCCTATGAGGGTTCGGGGGAATGGTCGGGGTGCTATTCTTGCCCCTTCTGGGGTTTCTGATGTTACCTGCCCTTTTGTGGGCTTCTCCACCTCTTCTAAAGTGCAGAAGGCTATCCGTAAGATAGAGGATGGATGGACTACTGTGAAGGGAAAGAAATCTAAATCATCTACTCCCTCTTTTGATATGAACTTAAGTTCACAAAGGATGGGCTAAAATGTAAATCTTGATCGCCCTATGTGGTACCTGGTTTGGGCTTTTGTCCATTTGGTAGGATCTCTAGTTTGTTCCTTTGGTTTGTTTGGTGGGGCACCATAGTTGTTTTGGTCTTTTATTGCTATATCTTTTTATGCTCATGTATAAGGTTTTGGGTCCTTTCAAAACTTGAATTTATGTAATCAAAACAATATATTATTAATAACAAAATTATACAAGTAAAATAAAATATTAACTATAATATAATACAACTTTCTATTTACATCCAATATATAAATGTTTACATAACATTACGGATTGTTTTGAGTATAGGAAAAACGATTACCTGCTTTTACAAAGAATTCTTCTGTCCCAAAAAGAAGCATAAACAACATAGGGAAAGACGATTATACTCATCTTAAAAGCAATTGAAAAATGGCAATAAAATTAATGAAAAAAAAAAACTAAAAGTTGCTTGGAACATGTGAATCGGCAATATCTTCAAAAGTCTGGCAAGATGGATACTGAATGGCTGGTTCTACCGCTATCTTTTTGTGTTAGTCAACTGTTAGGCATTGGTTTTATGTATACTCTGTAAGTTTTGATTTCTAGCACTGTTGAGCAATTGTCAATGGCTTTGTTTTCTGCTTTGTATTTGAGCATTTTTAGCTTTAAACTTAATGGAACATAGTTTCTTTTATATTGAGATAATTTTTTAAAATATGAGTCATCTAAATTAAAAATAAATAATTTATAGAAAGATCCCTAATTTAGTAACAAAACATTCTAATATAACACATTCTAACAGCATAAAAGTCCAATACATCTATTCTTTAAAAAAAAAAAAATTTAAAAAAATGTGAAATCCATTCTATCACGATTCGCTATCTTAAATTTATCTTTATTGAAACATCGTCACTTTTTTCTTATTTTAAGATGTTATATTTGAAGTTGCAGTTATACCTAAATATATTTACAAGTGCTAGAAAATTTATTAGAAACTAGGGAAAAGGACCTAATAGTTGAGCACTCTAACTCGGGCTTCCCATAGTCTTATGCCAGAATTTCAAATCACTCCCAACTTTTTACAATAGCTTACTTAACAAGTTTCCTACTTATAACTAAGGTCCTAGGGCCACATCATCAGATATGATACCACATCAACATGCTTTTTGCCAAAGTATCTGAGAAGGCCCAGGGAAAAAGGTGAGACAGATAACTATGAACTAAGAAATGTTTTATTGGTGCATTGATGAAGCATTACATGATTTGTTACTTTTTAGGTCTATAGAATACATTTCATTCGATTATGGATAGTAATTATCAACAATAACAACTTTAAAGTTACAACTATTGATGTAATATTGCCAAAAATATTAGACATTTTATCAACAAATGCTATAACAAATATTTAAAAATGCTCACAAGGTCCTTTTCCTAGTATTCACTTGAAATCTCTTTATAAAAAAAGACGAGATCCTACTGAATAATCTCCAACTGCAAGGTTCTACTATTACTACGTGTACCTTAAAAAAATTGTAATGGTACAGTAAGACTTATAAAATTAGTGGAAGACTCTAACAACTAAATATACAACTTATAATAGCTGTTGTTTCTGAATTAAATTTTGTAAAAAATTTTGCATCAAGTTTTAGATCAAAATCTGTGATCCATCATCAAAATGATAGAAAACTCGTGAAGAAAACAAACGATACACTCAACAATCACACTATTATTTTAATTAACCAACTTTCACCATCCTCGCACAGCTCGGAAAGGTGTATGCACAGTGCCGGCAATCTTCAAAACTTAACTAAGCGTAAATTATGCATTCACGAGGTCAAGGGACTACACACCTCTGTAGTTAGTGCAACACAGTAATGGATTAATTTGGCCATGGATGATTTCAAAGATATGACACCAAAGGCCCTTGGGATCCCTAACAAAAGAAAAAGGCATTTTTCTACGCAATATTTTCATACTACAATGTATGTTTGACATTCGCTTGCGGTGTTTTGCATTTTATTAATAATATGGAACGGTCTGCTAGCAATTGCAAAATATATCACCTTCGGTTTTGACACTCATTTCAACATTCCTCCATATTCAGAGAAAAGGTGATATTTTACCATTCAATATCAGGTCATTAACTCTCCGCTTTCAAATTCTGATCGTATATCGTCTACTTACAAAACTTAATCAACTAAAATCTATATTTAATATGGAATCTTTGCTCAGCATTTCCAAGGTTATTTACAAAAAAAACTAGGCAATTTTGTTTCAAGCATTATCCTTCATGTAATGGTCATATTAAACTTGCAGGCAATGGCACAGCAAACCAAAAGTGTAAATGGAATTAAATTACCCTAGGTTTGAGATGGAAAATATGTAGGAAATACACATCAAATTATAGACACTAAAATAATTATTTTAAAAAAAAGAATGTTCAAAAAACTCTCAGTTTTTTGAGTTGTATGTTTTCTAAGCTGCATATATTTTGCCAAAAGAAAAGAAATAAAAGAAAAATTCCCTGTTTGACCTGTTTTGACTGGATTTGACTGGTTTTATTGAAAAACAGGGTAACCCAGGTCAGACCAGCATGGCATCTGTTTAAAATGCAGGTAGATTTCTGTTCTCCCCATTTTATTCGATTATGGTTAATATTACTACATTGTGGCTTGAATGCCTTGGCTATATAGGTATCAAATGTCAAAACCAGACATATTGCGTCTGCTGCTCTTATGTAAACATTTTTTATGCTGCTATCTGAATTTTTGCTGAAAGTAACAGTTTTTTTTTTAAATCAAAACTCAAAAGTTCAATAAAGATTATAAAACGAAGTATTGATTAAGCAGGATAGCTGCTAAAAATAAAGCATGATTATTTAAATTAATGTCTTGGAAGTTGGAAGGAAGTTCAATTGACTTGCTGATAAAAAAATTAATCTTGACGTGACTGAAACTTAAAAAGTTAAAACAGAAAATGCATTTGAAGTAAATTTAATCTTTATCAATTTGAACATCAGAGAGAATGCTATCCATGTCATGACAGAACACTGTACAACATAGTTTATAATCGAGTGTTAGTCAAAATTAGTCTTTATGCCACTGGGTTATACCAATGTGAATGATAGCAACAAAAGGCATGCTGTAAAATGGTCATCAGAACTAGCAAATCTCATCAAAGAATCAATAAGCACCATATGCTTGTGGTTATAAACTTATAACATGTATATGAGTAAAATACTAAAATTCCTGAAACAGTTTAGCTATCTTACGTCAAAATGTTTATCAGCCTCGAGATAAAGATCCCTTAAAGTACATTTTCTGCAGCTTTCAAGTTTAAGTGTTGATAAATAATTACCAAGATAATTGGTGGATAACATGGTGCTCTCAAAGTTGCCCTCATCTTATTGAAGGGATACTCAAAGATGTAAGATTGAGGGTATCAAATTAGATATGAAACTTGATCAAATTATATCAGATTGTATGCACGTTGTATGTTTGAATGGCAAATCAAATATGCACTGACAACCAATGAAACTATAACTACCCAACACTATATGCATTACTGGTTAGCACAAGCCCACCCTACCAGAGTTTCTAGTTTGTTTCATTGTTACGGAGAAATAGTGTGAGCCTAGATTTAAAATCAGCGGGAAAACGGACAGGACGGTAGCTTTTATCAAGGCAAACAACAGTGGCCTTTGCCTCCAACACAGGCTGCAGGAGAAAGCTTTACGTTAGTACAAAGCTCAAAAATAAGATATGCTAGATGCTTTTGCTCAAAAAATCAAACTGCCATTGTGCTAAACAACTCCATAACAATCAGCTAACCTTTTCCTAAAATCGAGCCATACAAATAATCAAACAGAATGAGGCATATGCAAAACTCAATCAAATAAAATATATTTTCAAACTTGATTTTTATTATAAAATTTGGAACAAATTAGAATTGAATAGAAGACTTACTTCCCTATTAGGCAACTTATAGATGAAGTGATCGAAAAAAAGACGCACAGCAGATGAACTGGAAATTCTCGCAGCAACTACAAAACTATCACCACTCTGGCTGTGTAAAGTAGCACCATTAGTCATTTTTAGAATGTATTGCTCTGCTTCTCTGCTATTTAAATTCTGATCAACCTTTTTATCTTTATTTCAAAAAGGAAAAACAATATGGAGAATCCAACTTTTGCATATTTAACTGAAAGATCGAAATTTCTCCTAACCATCTATTTTTTGAAATTTACCTAACTAATCACTAAACTAATCCTTGTGATTTTTCAGCTTAATAATTTTTATTTTTGACTGAAATTTGAACATTAGTTTTAAAATCAAGATTTTTAATACATTGATCTAACATCAAATGGCAAAGAAAGGAAGAACAAAAAAGAAAACTGTCTTTATATTTTAACTATATTACTTCTACCAGTACAAAACAAAAGAGAAATTAATACAGAAACTATGCAGTCTAGAACACATGATAGGACTTCATGTGTAAAGGGCTTCTTTTACAAAACCAGCAAGCTAGAGGGGTATTGAATGCTCTCTCCAGAGTCCCACCATGCCCCCACCGTGGAGACTTCAACAAAACAATCGCAGCAGTATTAATAGCTAAACCTAGGCAATGCATTGTGTAGTACAACTCTTGCATATTAAACTGAAAGATCAAAATTTCTTCTAACCATCTATTTTTTGAAATTTACTTAACTATTGACTAAGCTAATCCTTGTGATTTTGCAGCTTAATAAATTTTTATTTTTTGACTGAAAAAAATAAAGCAAAACAATTGCAGCATTTTTAATAGCTAAACCTAGGCAATGCATTGTATGGTAAAGGGTTGACTAGGGCAAAAGGAATGGCCGACTAGGTCAAAAAAATAAGTTAATAAATTAGAGCTGACCCAAGGCAGTAATTTTTTAAGACTTATAATTAATTATTCTCTCAAAAGGCAGCGACATGAAAAGACATAGACAAGGGCAGTGATTGGAAAGGTTATATCTTTCTAAAGGTAAAAGTTATGACCCTTCCCAACTTGGAAGGTATAAAAGAAGGAAGCCTCATTTGGTGGGAGGCATCAACTGGAAATCTGGAAAAAGAAAAAGGAAATTGAATTATAAAAAGCAGAAATAAATATTGTCTTCTGCAATATTAATATTGTGAGATAAGAGTGATTCGTTACTATGAATAGATAGGTGCATAAATAAAATTTGCAGAAATTAAACAATTGCTCATTGTAAGTAACTTAATTGCACTTCCTTTTAAAGTATTTAATAGAAAATTCATATAGCTAATCCATTTTGAATTTATTAGAAATGGTTTGCAAATAGGAAGGAAAACTTACGAGTTTACGAGAGGTGATGTACCAACCTGTTCATCATCAAGCATGCCACCTCAAGATGCAATAATCGTGGACTGAGAGGCGTATGAGTGCTCTCGACCTTGTTAAGGAAGTCTTCATACGCCTTGCCGAGCATGCCACACCCTGAGATGTAGCCTCATAGGCCAGGAGGTGTATAACTACTCCTAGGCTTGATCGAGGAGGATGGTGCGCCTCTAAGGTGAATTGAAAGATGGAGTGGATGGTGATCCAGCCATATTCATGGGCTGGGAGGCAAATGAGTGCTCTTGGGCTTGAGAGACATTCAAGTATGCCACCTTAGGATGTAACGCTTGTGGGCCAGGAGGCATATGAGTACTCCTGGGCTTGAGGGTCTTCTCAAGTACACCCCAAGATGGATGGACAGGGACCCACCCATGCTCTTGCAAACCATCCTTGAGATTGGGGTATGCAAAATTTCTAACATAATTCCTAATATGGTTACTATAGGAATATACCTTAGAATAATTAATTTTGGATTTAAATATAAATGATGTTTACATGGATGTATGTGTTATCATGAAATCGTGATATTTGTGTTAGTGCTTTGTAAAGTTAGTTATCATATGTGCTCACTTCTTAAATGATTATTAAAATTGTTGTAGAATCTAAACCAAGAGTATCTTAAGTAATGCATTACATTTGTGAATTTTATTGAAGTTATGCTTGTACGTGAATAACCTTCTTAGACTTAAGTGGAAATTGTTATTCTAGGGCAAAAATTAGGAAGATCCCAAGAAGGGCCAATACAATTGGTATTAGAGCCTTGATCATGCCAGCCTAAGGATCAAGAAGAGTAGTTTATGCAATTAAGCCAATAAGCCCAAAGGGCATTGAAAAGAGAGAAGTGTTGTGAGGTTTTCACACCATCACCCCATTCCAAATGGGGACCCCCTCTTTTGCCTTTGCCCCTGATGCTCTGGGTTTTGAGAGCGAGTTTGGTAGAGTTTTTTGGTCAAGATGAGGTTGCTAAGGGGTCGGGGTGTCATGGAAGAAGTAAGGAGACAGTCAAGTCCCTGAATCCAAGTCCAAGTTTAAAAGGGAGGGCTTTGAAAGGCATGAAAAACGACTAAGTCTGGGATAGTGAGTTTAAGAGGAAATTCCCCAAGAAAGTGCAGATTCCACCATCTTCTTGGGATTTCAGTCCCAAATCTCACCCAATTTCCGCCTCCTCAAACAGGCTTTCAAAGCATTAGATCAGGATGAGATGATGAAAGAGCTTGAAACTTAAGATAAGCAAGGTGGATCCAGCTTGAGTGAGATAGGTAAACTCACAAGGCAAGGTTGAAATTTGAATGATGACAGAAAAAATCCCGAGAGCTATGGGAATTCTGCCTTATGAGGAGAATCAAAATATCAAGGCATGGATATGGTGACAAATGGATGGCAAGAAACGGTGATCAACTAAACTTGAGAATGTAGAAATGAGTGAATTCATGAGCTTTAAACTTGGGGTAGTTTGATGATGAAACTGAAAGTTGTCCCAAGAAGAGGGCAGATTCCACCCTCTCCTTGGTATTCCAATCCCAACAAGGGCTAAAATTCCACCCCCCACCTAGTAAATAAACTTACTCATTGCAGTTGAGCCCATGATTATTTCAATTCAAACTTAGCGAAATGAGAAGGAGAGGTTTAATTAATTAAGTCTTGAGAGGAAGATGACTAAGTCTTGGGAAAAATCCCAAAGACATGGCAGAATCCACCAGTCTTTTGAGAAAATTCCCAAAGACTAAGAGGAATCTGCTGGCTCTTGGAGAGAATTCCCCAACCATGTTCAATTTGCACCCCTCCCCACCAAACAAAATCTCAGAGACAACTTGACTTACGCCATGAATTGGGAGGGATTGAAACATGTCTTGATGCATGGTGGAGATTGAAAACGATGATAAGATCGATGGAAGACAACATTTGATGAATGAGGGTGCAAGAATGAATCAGATCAGACCCTGAGACAACACGATTAGGCATTAAAAGGACCAAAGTTACAATCGTAATCATGAGAAAAGGCCAGCGAATAAAGTAAAAGGGGCTTTGAAGTGTTGCAAGTTTTAAGAAGAGAACTTGAAATTTGTCCCAAGAAGAGGGCGGATTCCGCCCTCTCCTTGGGATTTTTATCCCAACTACCCCTTCATTTCCGCCCAGCATTCAGCTTCAGCAAACGAAGTAATAAGGGGGCTCGAACTTGGATCTTTGATAAACAAAACAACACCTCTTCCTCCCTCAGTCAAGTCAGCCATCACAGGGGTGAAAACAATTAAATTTAATAATTTTTATTGGCCATAAGAAAGTCAGATCGGCCTCCTAAAGAATCATGCCTCTTCAGCATTAAATCGTCTATATAAGGGGGGCTAATTGATTTCGTTTTAACATCATTTCTAAACAAATTTGTTTCTGCTTATGACTGCAAATTATATCCTTATATAGACAGCGAATTTCATCCAAGTTCGGGCAGTGATTTCTCCCATAGGAGGCAGAAAATTGCTTGCTAGGAAGAAGGTCATCATTAAGGGGGATAAAATCAGTCAGGTGGCAGCAATTCTGGGTTAAAGGGAAGTTGATTTCCATAAAAAGTATTGAGCATAGAAGGTGAAAAAATCATCAGATCTGGGGTATGCATGATGAAACTTCTTATTTCGAGATTTTGATGTAACTCTATTTTATTTCCAATTCATGATATTCCTTCAAAATTCAGAGTATTGATGCAAAAATAGAAAATCAGAATTCTAAATAGGCTAAAATCTCAATTTTACTAGGGTGATCAACATTTTGAACAAAGTCTGATTTACTCTTAAAGCTAATTTGACAAATCAGAGTTGCAGGAGAAAGAAATTTAGGATTAGAATTCTAAGTAAATATCAATTCAAGTCTCCTTCAAGTAACTAGAGCACCTTAAGGGGGAAAGCTATGAGAATTTGAGATAGAACTTTGATCAATTTAGCATTGGGTGGGGGACTTTCAAAGATAGAATTCTACTCTTAATCAAAGTTAACTTAGCCTACTTGTCCAAAACTTAAAATGCAAAACTAATTGTGAATTTTGGTGGCACGAGGCATCTCAGGCACCAAGGCTGCGAATACAAGGAAGGAAAGACAAGTCCAAGTGAGGAACGACACTGAAGATATGATGCCAAAGTCTAAGTTCACCACAAACCATAAGAAGATTGAGGTCACCAAACTTGGGCCCGTAGATATGATCCAAGTAAAGGATAGGATGCCTAGAGATCCAACTTCTAGGATGGCCAAGATGATGATGAAGAATAGGATAGTTCAAGCAGCCGCCTTCCCTCCCACCATGCAGTGCATTGAATTGGTTCTTGAATGTGCGAAGAATTACAACCCTCAAAAGAAGGCAATTGAATATGGGAAAGAGAAGAAAAAGATTATAACTGTCATATCAAAAAAAGCTATCAAGATGGCTTTTGACATACCATCTCACAAGGAGAGGGTCTTTATCACCAAGGAGCAAGCCTTGAAGCATTATGAAGATCAAGTGGATGCATGCGTAAAGAGGATGAACGATAAGTGGATAGCTGAGCCTAGGAGTCATTACTCCAAGATTTTAAGGTTGACAAAGCTAACCAAGTCGGGTTCAAAGAGGATATTGGTGATCTCATTGTGATGCTAAGCAAGGTGATGGGGGAACCACAAGGTTGCATTTTTCAGCCTTTGATGTTCTACAATATAGATAAGATCCTATCAAAAGAGGTGATGTTTGAATGGGCGAAGATTATCTGTGACAACATTGATCACCAGCTAAGGACAATGAAGAAAACTAAGGCATTTTACATGACATCCTACCTTGTCTATATGCTGGCTAGAGTATTCAAATACCAAAGATTAGCAAGTTTGGGAAGGTGTGGAACTAATCAAGGGGAGTACATAGTGCATGAATGCTATCCACATCTACACCTTCACAATCACAAAGACTTCAAAATATTCACTGATGCGTTCGCTATGAAGATTGTGAGGCAGTTGTAGGAGGCTCTACAAGTGAGGCTTTTCGAGGAGGCTAAGAAATTGATTGAAGAGCATGGATCATGGTACATCCAATATCTCAAGCTCACATATATTTGAATACTTGGAAATACAATTTGTCCGAGGAAACTTCCAAGGTATCCAACAAACACGATGGTCATCATGGAGGTAGCAAGGCAACTGCTTGCCTTTGATAGAATTCAAAAGAACAAGCACAAGCAAAGAATTAAATTCGAATTCAATCTTGGAAGTGAGACTTGTCCATCACAAACAACAATTGAGGCAACAAATGAGGAATTTGAGTATTATGGGATAGGACTTTACGAGTCGAGCAATCTTCGATCCAAGGAGGAAGATCAAGAAGGCATATGGGAATAGATATCTCCACATTCCACACTTAGAAGACTATTGGGCTGATGCAACAAATGATTTGGAGATGAAAAAGAGATCATTCTCAAGATTGACAGTGGATATGATCAGAAAGTACAAGTGAAAGGGGATCCAGGTTCCTGATCAGTTAGAGGAGGATGATAACATCATTAGAGGAGATTTTAACACTACTACAAACCATGAGTTGGAGACAATTGATTGGGAGGATGATAAGGAGATTAGCCTTGAAGCTTTGATGATTCCAATCACCCTCTTTACTCAGTAGTGGTTGGATGGAAAGATAGCCAATTTAGCAAGAAAAGAAGTACCCTTGACATATGACAAGATGAAGTAGGTTGGAGAGATTGAAAAAGAATCATCAAAGCAGCCTCCAACTTCAAGTGGGCAGTGAAGTGAAGCTGGCAAGAAAAGGAAAAATACTACAAAGGATCTGCCAAGTAGGAAATTGAAAGAGAAGACAATCGAGATTAAAGAGCCACAAGAAAAGAGACAAAAGCAAACAACTCCTCCATCCAAAGAAAGTGCAACTTCGAAACAAGGAAAGACTATGCCATCTAAGGGAAAGGAAGTTCATCAAGAGATCTCTTCCGAATCAAAGGATAGTACTAGTCAGAGTTCTTCAGGATATTCTTCGCTAAGTGCCTCAGAGGTAGAAGGAATGCTTTCCCCACATAATGATAATGATGATGAGATGGTTGATATTGAGGATTCTCCTCAAGATGGACAGATCCCACCTCCTAATGAAGGTCCAAATGAAGATGTCGCAGTCATACCAATTGAGAGCCAAAGAAGAGAAGAACCCAATTTGCAATTAGGAGAATGCACAAAACTTGATTGGCTATGGGATATGATACAAGGAAAGGAAAATGTTGAGCCTAAACCAGTTGAGAATTTTGAGAACATTGAAGATCTTATACAGCAAGTGGAGGAAGAAAGTCAGCCAACGGGAAGGGTACCTAAGGTGATCAGAGATGATTCAGGAGCTTGCAAGGTTCAAATTGTCATTCCTAAGGTGAACGAAACAAGAGACGACATTCATCCCAGGAGTATGAGATAGTTGAACATGAGTTCGGAGCTACTACAAAGAAAATAGGATATGAGGAGGCTCAAGAAGCTCTTAAGGCCATGCAAAACAAAGTGAATAAGTTGCGAAGAAGAAAAATTATAAGGAGAAAAAAAAATTGATAGCATATTACAAGAATGTCTACAAACCAATCCAACAAAGAGATCCTACATTTGTACCACCTCTCACCCTTGAAAGGGAAGACATTGATAATGCAAAAGCATCAAGAACATCACTTCAGGAGACTCGAGCTTGGATGGAGGGAGTGGTGCAAGAAGGATTGGCATTTTTCCCAAGATTTGTGGGGCGGTTTCAAACACTCACAACACTTAGAGCCAGATTTTGTGCTTTCATGGACCTTTGGGATGAATTTCAACCCATCAAGGATAAAACCATGCCCCAACTACAGGCTATGGAAAATGTTCCTAAGAAGCTATTGGTAAGAAGTAAGGTGATCAAGGTGAAATCATTATCCATTTTGTACCATAATCCAATCATAATCCCTCTTGTACAAAAATCCAAAGTTCGGACTTCCTTCCAAATATCTAAATATTCTTTTCACTTCTTTACATGTGATTGCTTAGGATTAGTTTGATATCTTCCAACCAAACAGACTACATGCGTGATATCTAGGCCTGAAGAGATCAAATACAACAATCCGCCTATCATAGATTTGTAGAGCTTTTGGTCAACTTTTGAAGCTTCATCATCCTTGCTTAAATGACAACCAGTAGCCATGGGGGTCCTAACTTGTTTACAATCCTCCATTCCAAACTTCTTCAACATCTCCCTCATTTACTTGGTATGAGAAACAAAAATATCATCTTTCATTTGAGTGACTTGAAGAACAAGAAATAAAGATAGCTCACCAATCATAGACATTTCAAATTCCTTCTGCATTTCCTCAGCAAACCTCTTGCAAACATCATTATCTCCACCAAATATAATGTCATCAACATATACTACTACTATCAGCAATTGATCACCTTCAACTTTGAAATAGAGATTACTATTTTTGGTACCTTTCTTGAAATCCTGTTGCAACAAATACTTGTCCAACCTTGCATACTAAGCTCTAGGAGCTTGCTTGAGTCCATAAAGTGTCTTTTTGAGCCTACAGGCGATATCTAGATCATCTGACAACTAATAGTCATCTGGTTGCTCAATGTTGCTCAATGTAAACTTCTTCTAGCTCTCCATTCAAAAATGTAAACTTAACATTCATTTGATATACTTTGAAATTCTTATACGTAGAAAACGCGAGAAACATTCTTATTGCTTCCATCCTAGCTACCGGGGCGAATGTCTCCTCAAAATCTATTCCTTCAACTTGTGTATAACCTTTACATACCAATCTTGCCTTATTCCTTGTGACTTCACTGTCTTCATTTAGCTTGTTCTGAAACACCCACTCGGTTCCAATCACATTCTTATTTACCGATCTAGGTACCAATCCCCGTGTTTGATTCTTCTCTATCTAGTCTAACTCTTCATTCATAAATCTCATACAAATTTCAACTTTGTTTGCTTCTGCATAAGTCTTTGGTTCTACCTTAGACAAAAAATAGTAGTTTGTTTGTTCAGTCATCTTGGCAAGTCTTCTCCTTGTAAGAACACTTTTTGTCTTTGTCTCCAATGATGTAATCTTCAAAATGATGTCTCTGCATATACTTTGCACTTCAATGCTTGTTTATGTTCCTTTTCCTCTTCATCTGATCCTTCTTTGTCTTCTGGACATCTTCAACCTCAACCTCAAACTTTGGGGCAGCCGGATTCCATTCCTCACTCGAATATTTGTGGTCTCAACAATCTTCTTCAATACCATGTTATAGCATCAGTATGCCTTGCTCTTTGTAAAATTTCTCAAGAATATTCCTTCATCTAATCTTGCATCAAACTTTCCCAGATTGTCCTTATCTCTCCTGATGTAACATTTACTTCGGAATCTATAGTAAGTACCTTTCCAAACCACAACTCATAAGGTGTCTTAGTATGATTCACTCTCACTTGTACCCTATTACGAAGATAAACTGCAGTATGCACAACATCTCTCCAGTATATGTTATGCAAGTTAGCATCTTTCAACATAGTTCTATCCATTTCAACTGCAGTCCTATTTTTTCTTTCAAAAACTCCATCTTGTTGTGGAGTCTTCAGAGTAGATAATTGCCTTCTAATTTCATGTTCTTCACAAAATCTATCAAACTCGAATGATGTAAACTCACCACCTCTATTAGACCTTAAACACTTGATCTTGACATTTATCTGATTCTCCACCAATTTTTTGAATGTTTTATATTTATCCAGAGATTCAGATTTTTCTCTTAAGAATGTGACCCGTGTCATTCTAGAATAATCATCAATATATTTAACATAAAATACCCTTCACCATTTAGTCTTCTTGTAATTGTGGGTCTGCATAGATCTGTATGCATTAGCTCCAAAGGTCTTGTGGTTGAGTACTCCTTTTTCTTGAACTTGTTCCTAGTTTGCTTTCCCAATTAACATTCTCTACATATAGTGTTAGTAGGTTTGATAATTTTGGGCAGATCTCTCACAATCTTAGATGAACTGATCATCATATTGTCAAAGCAAATGTGTCCCATCCTCTTGTGCCATAATCAGCATTCACTACTCTGTGCTAATGAACAATTGCTCCCTCTATTTTCCTTGAGGTAATAGACATTGTCATTTGTCCTTATACCTTCTATAACTAAAATTCTAAAACCTTTTCTGATCTCACATCCAGATCCATGAAACATAAGCTTGTATCCTTTACTACACATTTCACTTACACTCAACAGATTTTGTCTTAGCCCCTTAACATAATAAAGATCACCGGTTTTATGCTTTCCATCAATAGATATAACTCCCTTACCACAGATAGGCGCAACACCTTTACTAGCAAATGAGACACCCTCCATCATACTTCTCGAGCTCAATGAACTTTCTTCTACCACCATTTATATGAATTGAACATTTGGAATCAATTATCCAAGGTCTAGGTTCTCTTGCATGTAGAGTAATGTTCACAATTGTTGATCTTCCACTGTTTGCTGCAACACTCTGACTTTCAAATTCGTTACTACCATTCTCCTTGATAGCCAAACATAGTAGATCATCATTTGAATCACTTCCATCTTCATCTTCTGATGAATGGGTCTCTACTAAACAAAAGCTCTTCTTACCCTTGTCTCTGTTATTTGTCCTTGTATTTCTGTAATTTCTCCTATAACTATTTTTTCTCTCATTATCATTAGGCTTCTCAAAGTTTTCTTCCTTAAAAGGACATTTAGCAACATAATGACCTATTCTTCCACAATTAAAACACTTTGAAGGGTAACTTACCTATATACTTTCTAGATTCTGGATCATAACTTGTCTGAAGTACATCTTCAATCATCTTTGCAGCCTTGAATGCAGGATCCTTCTTGTCATGTTGAGAATCTTCAAGTTCAACGATCTCAAAAAAAGAGACAACCCCATAGAGCTGATCCAATCTATATTTGTCCATATCTTGACTTTGATGAATGGCATACAGCAAGGGTTTGTAGGTTCTGGACATAGTTCTCATCACTTTCCACACATCATTGTTTTATATAGTTCCACCAACACCTCTAATTGTACTTACAACCTCATTCACTCGACACAGGTGACCTTCAATGTTTTCATCTTCAAACATCCTTAGATTTTCAAATGTATGCTTTAGGTTTAGCAATGTGATTTCCTTGATCTTCTTGTCTCCATATAAACTTCTCAACTTCTCCCAAACTTCATTTGCAGTTTTGCAGGACATTGTTGTGACCTTTTCACACCATTGCCCCATTGCAAATGAGGACCCCCTCTTTTCACTTGTAGTTGTAGGATTTTGGCGGTAGAAGTGTTGTCTCAGAGCTTAAAAGGTTGAGGAGTGGTTAGCTGATCAAGCCATTAAAGTTGTGAATGCAGACAAACGTATAAAGGTTGGGGCTCAATGAGGTCAAGTTACGAAGGTTTGAGGGAAAGTTTTGAAGTGTTCGGACAATTTAGCTAGTCAATTGGTCTGAAATATGTCATAATTACTTGTTAATGGCAAGAGGACTTCAAAATCCCTATGGAAATTGATTTTTCACTCTTAAAATGTGTAAAATCCTTATGAAAATCAATTTTCCACTTCAAAAATGCACTTTGTCCCTATGAAAATAGAATTTCCACTCCAAAAATAGCAAAAGTCTTTATGAAAATAGAATTTCCAATCCAAAAATAGGCAAAATCCAGATGGAAGGTGAATTTCCCTTTCAAAAATGCATAAAGTCCCTATAGGAATCGAATTTCCACTCCTGGGTGTTAAAACCAAGTCAAAAGGCTAAAAGTCCCTGTCCAAGACATTTTTCCACTGGCTCTATACTTAGAAAGTTTTGAAAAAATTTGGAGTTGACAAGGATTTTCCCATTTGTCCCTATGAAGGTGGTTTTTCCAATAGTTCAACACTTAGAATATTTTTGGGCCTGAAATAAGTAAAGTCCTTGAGGATACGAATTTTCCACTTGACCTTGTCCTTATGAAATCTCCACTCTGTCCTTGAGCAACTATGTTTTCCACTTGAATAATAAGGACTCCAATTTGTCCCTTTACCCATGAAATCTCCCCTAGTCCCTAAGGAGGACAATTTTCCCCTTGGAGGATAATGTGAATCAATGAAAAAGTGAAGTTTGGGAATCTGATCTGTCTTTGTACATAGCGATTTTCCCCTTGGACTTTGGCTAAAAGTAATCAAGGATCAATTCTTGAAACAAGTCGATTTTCCCCATTTGAGAATCAAATGAACAGATAAAGATATACCATATAAGCTGTCTCCATGGGCCTCAAACCTCCCTTTCAAGGGATGAATATGGGAGATGAAAGCATTAGATAAGGATCTGATTTGTCCTTGAACACAAAAAATTTTCCCCTGATATGATAAAATGAAATTAAATGAAAATATTGAGGGAAATTAAATAAAAGTCACTATTACATGAGTTTCAAGGCAGTCTTTCAATCCCACATTGGCTGTGTGAGTGCAAATCAGAGAAGAAACCTTTTTAAAAGGCCTTCAAGCAACAGCGATAAAATATAATGAAAAGATTTGACCACAGCCCAAGGTCAGGGAGAGACAAGAGTCAAGGAGAGACAAGGAAAGACTAGGCAATTGGAGAAGGTGGTGGAAGAATGTGAAAAGAGGCTAAGAAAGAAGCGATCAGACTTGCCCAGGTCTGAAATAAGTGTGTCTACAAGTATCAAAGTGACCAGCACTAAAGGTGGTGGTCTGAAAATCGAGAGTGCCAGTCACAAATCGCTGCAAACAAAGGGAGCTCGAGTTTTATCAAGTGAACCTAGGCGATTGTGAAAGGGAAAAGTCTGTAAACTCTAAGTCTGGAAATCCTCAGGAGGCTGCGATTTTTCTAAAAAAATCAGGGATCCTCAAGGCAGCAACAAAGCAGTTTGCAGGGACAAACTTAGAGCCAAACACAAATCTGAGACAACAATCAAGTGATTAAGGAGCTGTAAGTGCATGATTCTCAGACTTTGAAAACCTCCAAAAAGTTTGATTTTCATAGAAAAATCAGATAAAATTCCCAAATGACTAATTCGTATCAGAATTCATTGCAGGGTGTCTGGGGGGAAGTTTTACAAAGAAATCATCTAATTTTAAGAGGAAATTACTCAAGGTAAGCATGTTGTGGATTTGTCTTCAGAAAAATCAGAATTCACACATGAAGAAAGAGGTTTGAGCCTTGCTTTTTGGGAGTCCGAATAAGTCACAGAGTTATGATTTTCAATGCCCTATCAATCTGGTTTCACCTTATTTGCAGACTATGTCTTCAGACTTCATCCTCAGACGTGTCCTCAAAAATTTTCTCAGATCTCATGACTTCAAAATTTTGATTTTTTCCAAGTTTGTAGCAATCGAGGATTAGTTTTGTGCTCTTAAATGGACTTGTTCTCAGACTTGTCTACAGGCCTAGTCCTCAGAATTAGTTTTTCAGACTTGTCCTCAGAATCGCAATCTCTTGTATTTGATAATGAACTTCATTTGCAGACTTAATTACTTGATGTTTCTAAGTTATAAAATCCAAATTAGTAGCAAAATCAAAAAGGTTAAAGGTATGAGGTTGATTTCTCAATCAAATTTCTTTATAAGGTGCAAACTTCTAGCTTAATACAGATCGAAGTGTGGAAGACAGATTCAAGCTCAAGGCCAAGGATAGCAATGGAGGATTAACCCAAAGCGATCAAGCTCAAAGGAGAACAACACTTCAGGATGATGCAAGGAAGTGGATGAGGAAAGAGGAAGGATTCAGTAATGCAATTACAACATGGATAATTCCTCAACAAGGAAAAAGAGGAGCTTGATACATTCAAGGAGACTTACAGGATTCAAGATCAGGTCTTCACCAAGGACAGACATGAGAACAAGTTCATATTTAAAAACAAGGGGCCCATGGACAAGTTCAACGAAAATGTTCAAGGACAAGAGGAATTTGAAGACCATGAAGAAGACAAGTTCCATCAAAGAATTAATTAACACACGGAATGAAGAAAGGGGTTGCAAAGGACAAGAAGTTGATGTAATATCAAAAATACATAGGGAAAGAAACTCAAGTGAAAGATGGAACTGGAGATGCAAAATGCAAAAGGTCCAGGACTTCTACAATACAAGTACAACAGGATGATGATCAAACAAATAAACCAAGGGATTTTCGAGGTTAAGTCTTTCCATATGCAAGGAGGATTCCAACACCAAGGTTGGCATAGGAACATGAACAAAGATATAGGGACAAGTCTGAAGTCAAAAGCGAGAAAGATTTTAAGGACAAGTATGGAACAATCAAGAGTCTTGAGTAAATCACAGATCCCCTATATGAGTCAATCTTCCACTCAGAGACTAAGGTTTGCAAAACAGGGAGTAGGTTACAAGGACATTCAAGTGTCCCTATGCAAGTCAACTTTCCACTTGATTAAATGCTTGAAGAATAAGGACTATCTTTTAGGGAAATCAACTTGTCGCTATTCACATCAATTTCCATAAGGATCAAATAGGATTCAATTCAAGGACAAGTTGTTAGGGACTCCAATTTGTTCCTATGAGGGTTGATTTTCCCTCAAGGGATCCCAAGGCATAAAAGGGATCAAGGCTAAAGGATTCTGAGCCAAGGAGGTAATGGATAAAGGTATCAAGGATGTCCCAAACAATGGGAAAGGACTTCACCACACGAGGATGATCAAATTATGCAAGGAGTAAAAGTCTACAAATGAGAAAGATTGACATCATCAAAACATCTAAGGAAGTCAACATGGAGAAACTAATCGAGCCAAGGAAGTCAGGATATGACCAAGTTCAAGGACAAGTTCAATGTGAAGGTTTCCTAAAGGAGGTGAAGTTGAAAAATGAAATTGAGAGAAGGATTGAATAAACATGCTAAGGTGGCATCCACTCACCCTCACCCAATCAGATCACTCCAAGTGTACATGTGGAGTGCATTTTCAAGTGGATATGTATTTCAAATCAATGTAATTCTCCCATTTGCCCATATGTTGGTGCCTTGTTTTTATTGGCTATTTGTGGTTGCCCTAATTAGGGTTTGTCATGGATTAATCTAGACTATTGTTTCAAATCAATCATGGTCATTCATTGTATTTGGGGCTTCTATATAAACCCCACTCCTCATTTGTAAAAAGGGGAGACTTGTTGAAAATGTTGCCATAATGCTATCAAAGTAATTGCTAATTCATTGTTGGTCTTCATGGTGGATTACTTGTGTTTCTTTGGAGTATTGCATAGTTTCTTCATTTCCTCACTTAGATTAGGATTTCATTTCATGTAGGTTAGTAGTATGTAGTTGAATGGAATATATTTTGGATGTCTCTTTGGTGAACTTGCTTAGACTAAACTGCTAGTTGCTTGTTGATTGTAAGTTTTTTTTGCGTGGTCGAATGAGATATTCATGTGCTTTACTTCGATTATTGCTTGCATATTGATATGCATCAATGGATGGTGTCAATGGAATGGTAATAGTTTGAACATCTTACATCTACCTTGGGAGATTACACTAGCTTGGTTGACGTCGATGGCTAAACTAAGTCTAGTAGGGTCACAAAGGTATTCATTATCTCTTACATTCTAGGAATAGTCTTTCTAAACCCTTTTTTCTTTGCAGTTTGTTTGGTTAGAAGAAGTTGAAATAGTTGATATCCATGGAATGAACAACATAAGTCCCTTTGTGATACCCAACATATCACATCATAAAACTGAGTTAATTCCACAACAAGAAGGAACCTTGGGGTTGTCTCATTTGATCACACAATCTATATACATTGTTTAGCATATGAGCTTCCTTATTCAAGAGAGTTGGAGATTTGGTGTTTCATTTGGAATGCTGAGTATTCAATTTTGCATGTTGTAGTGGCATAAAACTCACATCAACAGACATGACCATCAACTCTGAACCACTTAACTCACTGATAGAAGCATTTCTAGTTTTTGCATTATTCTCATGCGTCTTGATTTCATCTGGTGTAAAAGAAACACCAGTTGTCGAAGGACTGTATGGTTTCTCGACAATATCCCAAGCACCAAAGGGCATAGAGTCTAAATATGACTCCATCCTTGCCTTCCAAAAAGAATAATTTGTTTCATCAAACTTAGGTACTTTGTGACTATTTTCATGCACCATCCCGAATCTTCCTCAAGCAGTCAAGCTTCTCTAAGAGGAACTCAACTCTAATACCAATTGTTAAACACACCTTAAGAATGAGGAGAATGAATCAATCTTAGCCAAATCTTGAATCTTCTCTACCACAAACACTTATCAATTATCTTTATCTAACTACCCATCAATAAAAGATATTGCAATAATAACACAAACACGTGAACGCCATATTTTTACATGAAAAATCCAATGTGGGAAAAACCATGGTGAGAATCACACTCACTATATGAATAACACATTACAACTATTTAGGCCACGGGCCAAGTAGCTCACTGCTCCTAAAAAGGACTTGTAGGATAAGGCACACAACATTAGGGCAAGATACAAAGGACTTGCAAAATTAAAACGCACAATCCCAGGGCAAAATACAAATCTGCACAAGCTGCCAAAAGAGCTCTCTGGCTTCTAGCAAGCACAGGGAAATGATGAATTGAAAAGATGTAGGATCTCCTAATCAATCACTACAACAAACTCTATCAAACTCAAATATTCACACTTCTCTTCCACATTCACATCACATTGACTTCACATTCAATCCACACTCAATCCATGTCAATAGAATGTTCCACGGAGTTTCAGGGACGGGGATGGTTTAGGGGACGGGGATGTGTTTCCGGTGCAGGTAGGGTTTAGGGCTAATTTTTAGGGGACGATAGGGGACAACTATTAAAAAATAGGAGAATTTATACATATAGAGAGAGAGAAATTTCAAATATGTATATCATAACATTGATAAAGCATTCATCATAAACATTTTAGAAGCTTAATACATAGCATTAGACTTGAATAGATTTCAAATGTGAATTGAGAAGCAAAATAAAAAAATTAAAATGCCCAAAGGCTCCAAATTTCAACCATGAAAGACATAAAATATTAAAATATAAATACTATAAGTAAACTACTAAACAATAATCATAGAAGTCCGCAATAATATATAATTGTCTATTATCAGTAGATGGTAGGTCTAAGATTCTAAATCAAGTAGATTTGATGCCCTAACCTCCCCTTCTACTGTTGTTCACTCCTTGACCAACTGCTCCTCTTATTGCTCTTCTCCTTTGTGAATGTGAAAATGAATTTATTTTTCTTCTTTTTGGTTATTTTATGCTTAGATTAAGTTTTGGTATTATTAAATATGGTTTGGTTGTCCTTGTGGACCAAGCAGCCTTTTTTTCAGAATTAACAATGCCTTATTTTTCAACACTGACAATCCAAAAATGGCTTGGGCCATAGGGGACGACTAGAAGTCCCCAGGACAGGTAGGGGACTTCTAGCCATCCCCTAGCTATTCCGGGGACTTCTAGTCGTACCCATGTACCCTGCTGCTCTCAAAGTGGTGTTTCACGGGTGGTACCCAATTTGCCCATTTTGAAATGTTGTTGGGGACGGCAAAAATCCGTCCCTGCATCCCCGTACCATACTAGGGATGGGAGTGGGTCTAAAAGTCCAAGGAACGCATCCCTGTGGAGAACAGATGTCAATCCACACTCAACTCAAACATCAGCATGCCAATATATATTAGCTTGATCATCCAAAACCACAACTAGGTCGGCTACAGTAGAGATAAACATTATTTACACAAAGTCGGCCACCATGGACACTCATACTCAATGCAATCCAACCCAAGGGATAAACGGGGCTTGTTGATGTGAGTTTTGTTCCACTACAACATGCAAAATCAAATACTTGGTATTTCGAGATGAAACACCAAATCTCCAATTCTCTTTTGAACAAGGATGCTCACATTCTAAACAGTGTATATGGATTGTGTGATCAAATGAGACAACCTCAAAGTTCCTTCTTATTGTGAACTTTCACTCAGTTATTTGTGATGTGATATGTTGGTTATCACAAAGGGACTTATGCTATTCAATCAATGGACATCACTTCTTTCAACTTCTTGAATCACTCCCAACCAAACAAACTGCAAAAGATAAGGGTTTAGAAGGCTAATCTAAATCTAAGAATGTAAGACAATGTCGATGATGGGGTGAGCCTCTAACCAATTCTTAATTCGCTTTGTCAACTAGGCATAGGAGGGTGCTATCTTCTAAGGATGCAGGAATGGTTTTCACATTGTCAATACGCATTCAAATGCCCTATGAAGGCGCAATCTAAATGAACATCTCCAATAGAAGTTAAACACTTGCAATTTTAGGCTCAAACTAACCTTGCATTGTTACTTACAATCAGCAAGTACCAAAAGGTATGAACACTAGCTTCACCATTAATCACTATTCAACAATATCTTCATTCATCTACATCTACTTCTACTTGACATGAAATAAAATCCTAAATGAGGAAATGTAGAAACCATGCAATACTCCAAAGCAATAAAAGTAATCCACCATGAAGACCAACAATCACTTTGATAGCATTATGGAAACAATTTCAACAAGTCTCCTCCTACTCTACTCTAATCTTAATCTTATACCTCCTCTCTAATAAGTTACAAATGAGAAAGCCTTGACGTTTTATACAAGTCCCTAGTACAATGAGTGGCTAAGATCGACTTGAAATCAAAGGCCAAGATTAATCCAACACAACCCTAATTAGGGTTTCATAACCTTTACTAACAATTATTAAATGCCCACCCAATTACAATTAAGCACCACCATGTGAGCCAATTAGAAAATTATATTGCCTTCATATGCTAATAAGAAAATAGATTAGGTAAAAACATTAGATAAGGAGCACCAATAAATGGGCCAATGAAATAATTACAATATTTTGTGGGCCAATGAGAAGAGAGGTTAGGTAAAAGTTTGTAGAAGAAGAAAATTTGTAGAAGAATCCACAATTTAATGGACCAATAAGATTATGCCACTTGTATTTACACCAAGTCACCCTTGAGAATACTCTTTCCTTTATCCTTTTTCTTCTTTGGCATATTCAATGAATCTAGACATGATATGATGAAGTTTCTCCACTGGGACACTTAGCACATTCCGATTGGTTAAAGGTGAATAGGTGCCATCTCAGCATGTTCATCTCATAACCTTGATAAATACCCTTTGTCCTCTTCATAAACTACTTCAACTCTTGGAAATCTTCTCATTGCCTTGACTTGTTCTTGCATTCTTGACTCCTCGGTATATAGACCTTGATCTTGTACTTGTAGAAATGATGTAAGTGTGGCACGTAGTTAGACCATCCATTGAATTTGGATTTCTAAAGGAAATTCAAGTTTGATAATCTTCTTGATTTTCTTATAGCCTTAATCATTATGTCGCATTTGCCCTTCGAATTCCACTTTGATAGCTTGCACTCGAACTTGGATTTGTGTTTGCATCTTGACTTGATCTTCAATTCGAGCCTTGCCTTTCAATGTTCATCCTCCTTTTAACCTGGCAAAACAACATTATATTGCCATATATTTGCATTTCACATCTCAAACCACATGGATTAATGCTTAAGGAACCAAATCTTTCAATAACGATATTCAATGAGCACAAATTCAAAATGCAAAACTTTTACCTTTGAGATCTAATTTCACCTAAATGAATGAAGACTTCAAACTTAAATAATTCAGTCATATCCACAGTCTACATTCAAAATCTTTTTTCAAAATGCCTCCACAACCTTCTAATATCCATGGATTGTCACAAGAAACCAAATTTACCTTTTTGTTTGTAATAAAATTCTGAGTTTGAAACTCAGATCTGGAAATGTTCGAGCCCCTTAAGATGCTTTCTACATTTTCAGATTTCAAATTTTAGCACAAATTCATAATTTCACTCTATTCAATTGAGATTTTTCTTTGATAATTTCCAAGTGCCTTAGATTTGCCTAGATCCCTTCGTTTCTTCAAGTCTGATTTCAGATGTTTGCTATATCTCCCACAAATTCAATTTGCTAGTATGAAGTCCATTCCTTTGATTGAATTTGACTTGTAATTAGCATGGAGGAAATTGTCTATCTCATGGACCCCTACAATTTCGGCTTCCTACAATTTGAACCTCCCACAATTTTCGGGTTCCTACAATTTCGGCTTCCTACAATTTCGGATTTGGACCAGTACTAGGGCAATTTTGACCTGTATTGTCTTTTTCTTCGAATCATACTTGGTGGTTTCTTCTCTTGTTTTCTGATTGGGTTTGAGTCTGAAATGAGGCAACTTGACTTGCTATTATATGGCCAATAAAACTCCAAGAGGCATGACCATCAATCTAGGTCGACTTGGTTAGAGATGAAAAGAAATAAATTTTAATCAATTTATCAATTAATATCGCCTCCTTTTATTAATAAAATCGCAGCTCCATCACATAAAAGTTGCACCTCATCATTCATTAACCTGCAAGGCAAACCATCACTTGTAAATAATCATGATATTTTAAACGATAATTGCAAATTTGCAACATATCAAGTTAGTAAGACTTAGAAAATCGTCACAAACTTGCTATTTTTTAATTCATCTCTTGAAATGAGAGGAAACTAATGGATATGAAATCAAATCTGCAATTCAATTTTTTCTCAAAACCATTCCAATTGATTTTATTTAAATCCCAGCTTCCCATTTTAATTTCCAATAAAAAAATCTAACTGTAATGCAAATTGAAATTCCGTCTCTCATCTTCAAATTGATTTGCAACCAATAATAATCAGCATCATTTAAAAAGTGTTATTTTCCTTGTTTAAAATCGATGCTAATTATTTAAATTTAATAACTCCTTGAATAAATCAATTTGAGTTGTCTCCCCTTTGATTGAAATTGATTAATATTTTTGCAAAATCAAGGGCCTTGAATTAATTCATTCAATGCATGGCCCTTTACAACTTCAAGATGATTGGAAAATATTTGATCCATTGCCATTATTGATTAATTTTCCATTAATTTCAACACCCATTTGGTAAAATCGATGCCATTTGGATAAATTCGATGCCACAATGGATAAACTAATTAATTCACATTTAAAATTGATCCATATTTTGTAAAATCGAGGTAAATTTAATCTCATCTCAATTTAAAATCCATTTTCATTTTGCCAAATAGAAACAAATTTGGTCTCATCTCAATTTAAAATCAATCTTCATTTTGCAAAATCGAGGTAAATTGGGGCTTCTCCATTTAAAATCTATTTACATCCTTGTAAAATTGATGCAAATTGGGTCTTATCTCAATTTGAAATTAATTTCCATTTCAATTGATGTCATTAAAATCGATCTCCCCTTGCTTAATATTATTAAATATTTAATCCAAAACTCAACGCAAGGTTTAATTACATTAAATGATTATCTTTTAATGGCAAATTTGAACTCAATCTCCATGCTCAAATCCATCTCTTTGGCTTATTCATTTCATTGCCACTTAAGAGAGTGGATTCCACTTTTTATTTGTCAATCCACCACTTAAGAAGGTGGGTTCCACCTTTTTATTTGTCAAGTTGCCACTTAAGGAAGTGGATTCCATCTTTTTATCTGTCAAGTTGCCACTTAAGGAAGTGGATTCCACCTTTTTATTTGTCAAGTTGCCACTTAAGGGAGTGGATTCCACCTTTTTATTTGTCAAGTTTCCACTTAAGGGAGTGGATTCCACCTTTTTATTTGTCAAGTTGCCACTTAAGGGAGTGGATTCCACCTTCTGATTTGGCGAACTTAAAGAAGAAAGTGACATTTTGACCTTTGTTTTTCCTTACGGCGATTTAACTTTAGACAATTTCACAAGGCTAAATTATACATTGGCTCAACCTTGACTTTTAGCTTCTAATTCCCATACTTAGCCAATTTTTAGCCATTTCTCAAATTTTTAACGCTTGCTTTTTTGGGAATGCTTGCAAAATTCCGAACTGCTACCAAACTTGCTCTACCCCCTATAACTACCAACGAAAAGAGGGGGTCCCCATTTGCAATGAGGCGATGGTGTGAAAACCTCACAACAGAACCCAAATACATAACATGTCTTCCATGAATGATTTGAACAAGCACACGCAACGCAACATCCTCCAAAGTCAGCACCAAACATAACGTGTAGCAAGACACTATAACAAGTTAACTAGTTAGCCTTAAAATATTCTCCAATGCTTATAACTCCATGCAAATCTCAACACACCAAGGCAAGACCCGCATCAACCTCTTAACTCATCCTCCAAAGCATATATGGACCAATAATTCATTAAACAAATCATCATAATCCACCGAGTCGGCTAGAGACCAACACAAGCAACAATGTCAAACACAAAGAAACATAACTTCACATGTGGAGCAAACCAACATAAGACATATGAATTGGAACACTGCACAAAAATTAAGAACATGTCCATTAAACCTCACACCCAGAAGCATCAATGCAGAGCATTATCTTGACCATTCCTGACAACCAACCTCACTGTCAACAAACAACAAAACACAAATTCAACCACTAAACGTTTGTAGACCTCAAAACATGATAGTGCAACATTCAAAACCGCAAGTCATCAACTTCTTATGTAGAGCAGTCTCTCGTAAGGAATTCAAATACTCTTTCCTACAGATACCAGCTTCCCATAGTTCCAATCTTCTAGATATGTCACTTACTGACTTACCATCACCACCAAACATCAAAACAACATCCAAACATCCAACAATACCAAACCTCTCCTAGACTTCAAATACTCTTTCTTACATATCAGATTTCAAATACTCTTTCCTACATATTTCAATTTCACATACACCAAGTAGCACAACTCTCCATCAGGTTGACAATCATGAGAATACTGAACACATACAACACTCCATCAAGTTGTCATTAATGTACACAACAAGTTGATATCAATAACAACACTGAACACATATTCCTAACATCAATTTGGCATTTACCATAAAAGATAAAGGTTTTCAAGTTTAATATTTAAACAATATCTGATTTGTTTAAAAGTTTGGAAAATATTACAAATCAATTTTTATTTTTTCAAATCTTCAATAATGTGTTTAGGAATCCTATTTATGCAAAATGCTACTAAATAAAAACATTATTTGCTTCAATCCAGATTCCATATAATCTATGATTATTTACTTCAATCTATACAATGCATATTTGTTAACAATTTTACAGAATCACAGATTATTTACTTCAAAGCATATATGCATTGAATTTTATAAACATTTGCTAATAAATATAATTTGTGATACTATTAAATTGTTAACAAATATGTGCTAAAAAATGTGTTTATTTCTAATTCTATAAAAGTGTTAACAAATATATGTTAAAAATATATTAATAAATATTATCTAAATGTTAACATATCAGTTAATAAATAAATATTTTTTTATATTAATAAAAATAATCTGTAAATATAAATAAACAATAAAACATTTTTATCAGACAGTTTAGGATACATTTCTAAACAAATTAGATCTGAAAGTGAGAAGAACGGGAAGTAGAGCAAGCTTAAGCTTACTGTGAAGACTCTTTTGTAGTTAATTTGTAAAGAGTATTAAGTTTTTATGTTGTCTCTCTTTTGCTAGGTCTCCTTCCTATTTTTTAAGGAGAAAATGGCTTTTGCAAGTAGAGCTGGTGGCAAAAAGAGGGACCCTTGCTAGAAACATGGTACATGGGTGCAATGCAAGGAGAGGTTATTTGTAACCATTGCACTAGGACTATGACCGGTGGCATAAATCAGCTCAAATATCACCTTGCGCATATCACTTGTCAAGATATTGCACCATGTGATAACTGTCTTGAAAAGGCTCAAAGGAATGCGAGAGCAATGCTTGTAGCATTAAACCAAAAGAAGGCGTAAAAATAGAGAACAATAGAGGCAATGGCAGATTTCAGTTCTATGGAGTCACGGAGATATGGGAGCCACTTCTTCACTTAAGCCACAAATATAAGGATTGTGAGGTGTGGGCAGCCATATGTCTAACTTTTGTTCTATGTAACACTCCTGGGGCGCAACGTGGATTGCAAGGCACTGCATGAAATAAAGAATTGCAACATGAGGCAAATTTGGCATGTGCTAGATTTTGGTACTATTACAATATTTCGTTAAATGTTGCTTCTAGTCCATATTGGGTGTAATTGGTCACTGCATAGCAAGTAAGGGGTTCAATTTGGTGGTCTATTATTGCAAGATGATGTCCAAAACATGCGCTGAATAGTGGAAGAGCAAAGGAGAATTTGGAAAAAGAATGGCTGCACCATTTTATCTGATGGGTGGATGACTCACAGGAATAGGGCACTGATCAACTTTCTAGCTGCTTTAGAGGGACAGTTGGTATATTTAAAATCAGTCGATGCCTCCAATGAAGTGAAAAATATTTACACTTACTAGGTATTTATGCATATTTACATTATTTTTATCTGCAAATTACTGGGTATGTTTTGCTGCATGTGTTTGCAAACAAACATATTAACAATTGTTTGTTTATAAAATAGTTGTGAAAGTTAAGATATACACTGTGCAAATACAGGTACAGAACTTGTTTTAATTGAGACTCCAAAAAAAATTTAAACAAATCGATATAATGTTAATCATCTGTCCACTAAAAACAGTTTCAATAATGCAAGGGATAGCTACTAGTGGGGTTAATAAATTTGATGAAAAAAGAAGAAGATGATGATATTATATTGTTGGTTAAAATGGGTCAGGAAAATGTAATTTTCGGTCAAAGTCATATTCTCCAGCTTACAATATATAAAAAACGTTTGCAAGAAAAACTTACTCTCAGAGGTGCAAGGTACTTCAGAGATAACTCTGACAAGGCAAGTGCATTTCCACTACGAGCTATTGCATCTGGGCTCAGACCAATAGCTTCACAAAGTTCATGGCGACCTGGACAATAAAAAATAATAGCCATATGATCTTAAAAAGCACAAGATGCATGTTCAAGAACTAAAGATAAATGAATCTAGAATTTAAGAATATCTCCATCAAAACAGTAAAGAAGTATCTTCATGTAAAATTTAAATTTTTCCATTTTGTTGTCTGATGTTCATTATTTCCATTAAGCATCTGCTATTGTGAAATCTAGCAATGAACAACTTAGAATTCTGAATTTGTTATTATTACTTCTATTTCACAAAATTGAGAGTAGCAAGCATTTTCTTCTTCCATTTAACATCCCCTTATTCCTTTGCTATTTACTGTTGGTTATTTTACATATATGGTTTAAGCTCCCAACCAAAATGGAACCTAGCTGTCCCAGTTTCCAAATCCATGTATCATATCCCCTCAGATTTTTATTATGAATTTTGACTAACAATCTTCTTTTTACTCGGATCCAACAATTGTTTATAGAACATAAAACACAAGATTGTAATTCCTCCACCGATGATTAGTTTGTTGTTAGTAAATTCTCTTTTCTTGTGGATGAAATTATGGACTACCTATGGGATTGGAATCAACCTATGTGTGAAGGATTATAATTTAATTACTTCAACAATAAATTAATAATATGATATACAATCAACTTATTACAAAGGAATCCCATGGAAGGGGTGTGAACATTTTTGTCATTGATGTCAAGGGGGGGGGCTGCATACTATACATATATAACTTGAAATGCTAATTATGAAAAGATGTTTCAATATAACATACCAAATACTTGAACATAGCAAAATTGTAACACGAACTAGAACCATTGAACATTCAACATAGTAACATAGTAACATAAACATACATAGTAACATAATGAATCATGTTCTAAACTTCTATCAAAGATTCAAAATTCATTATTCAAATATGAAATATGATATATCATAAAGATGATCATGATTACAATGAGTAGAGTAGCATGATATGATATAATGAATCATGATCAATCATCAATATCAAAATGAGCACAAAATGTCAAAATCTGAAATCATGTCAAAATTTAAGAATGGGAGGCCTCTAATCATCCCCCAAGCCAAAGTCCTCATCACTAGAACAACCAGTTAGATAAAACAAAAATTTAAAAAAATTGCTTTTTGGGCGTCCCGGGTGCAGTTGAGGGACATTGGGGCAGTCCCCAAGTACCATCCCCCAGCACCCGCGCCTTGGAGCACCCGTGCGGTACAGGGACAGGTGCGGCTGCAGTGCAGTGGCCCTCTGGCTGCGGCGGGGGTGCTCAGGTGCGTGGAGTACCCATCCCGGGAACGTCCCCACACCCGATACTTCATGGTTTTGGCCTGGGTGCGCGTCCCCGGGTTTCACTGGTTGTAACCAATGTGGACAGTTGTACGGTGATTGAAACTTCTTAACAGGTGGCAGTTATAACTCCTTGACTGATGGAGAAAGGTTATATTATATATGTTGCTTCTTGAGTTCGATAAAAAAGAGAAGAGTGATTGTGCAATGAATGTGCGAGTTCTTTTTAAGGGTGAAAGGAGACATCACTTATAAGAAAAAGATATGTATAAAACACTATAGAGAGTGAATATCATTGAAAAGAAGATTTTATAGCAGAAATAAGATATGAATAAAATAAACATTTGACTGAGGCCTGGATGAGTGTTTTGTCAAAGAGGAGTTCTATTTGTGTTGAAGATGCTGTGAATCTACACTTGATAATAAGACAGTAGTATGTGGTGATCAGTATAATGATATATGTTTACATTCCCTGGAAACTCATACACAGATCTCCAATGATATAAAAAAGGTTGGGAGTTTGCAGTTTTAATTTGCAGATTACTATTATTATGACAGTTGGCAGTGCTCTGTTTGGAGAAATTTTATTTGCAGGTCTCTGTTGTTAAGAAGTGCAGCATTACACAGCATATCTGAAGGTTGTTGATATTCAGATTGTACATGTTTGTTTGTATACTTCTATTGTTGTAAAGTGTAGTGCTTCTGAAGTTGAAATCAATTATAATTTTGTAATTGTGATATTCTTTTAGTTGGTGCTTTAAGAACACTGGGTGTGTGCTCCGGTTGTTAAGTGGCGAGTTTGAAAGAGGTGGTGCTCTAATAAGGAATTTGGTGATTCCTTGGGGTTGATGACCTAAAACTTTATAAAGATTTCAATTGTGAGGCTGGATTAGGACAGTATATCCTAGCAGCATTTCTCAACATGGTTTTTCCACGTATCTTTTGTGCATTCGCTTCATTATGCTGTTGCATCTCTTTCTGATTTCAATTTTAATCTCCTTTCAGTTTTCAGATTGAAGTCTGATAAAGTTTATCAAAAAGTTTAAATTGATTAAGGATCAAAAGTTAAAAGCTTCTACTGATTCAAACCCCCTCCATTCCCGCGCACCTGCACACCACTACAAGAGGCTCTGGCTCCTATTTGTGTAGTGCAGGTGATCCCATAAAAAATATATACCACTGCAGGTGCAAATTCCAGAACATTACAAAAATTTGAGTGACTTTTTCTTGGAAGGAAGCTTTCAGCTGCTACTAGCAATGGTGGACAAGAAATTTCTGGGAGCTGCAGTGTGTGAGGTTTAATTTACATGGGCATACTTTTCTGGAATAAAAGTTATATTAAAACCCCTTAAAAACTGTAACATAGCAGAGGATGTTATTTTTCTTAGGACCATATAACAGAAAAACAATTCTAAAATCTCTCTACAAAACCTGATGAAGAAAAATAACTTGTGCTGCAGATTCTAGAAAATTTGACAAGCTTTTGCCTCAGGCACTACATATTTTAATATTACAGTTGGATTCTTACAATGTTGGCAATAACTTGCATAAACCGCATTGTTGACAACCCCATACTGATCCAGCTCATAGTCACGCACCTTCATTTCAAGCTCAAAGGTTCCAGTCATACTGCATATCCAACCAAAACAAGATTATAATTGGAGAAAAATTTATGTTTTTCTTACCATAAAAGAAGTTCTTAAAAAATTCAAAACATAAAAGGACTAGTCATCCTATCCTTTCTGAAATATGAAGGCTACTATGTTGCCTGGATGTTTCTCAGTAAACCTTCATCATACAATGATAGAATCTATTAACAGTTCCAATCACATATTTAAGATTAAGAAATAAGGGGGATGAATTGAAAATAATAGCATCAAATGTAGCCAGAATTTAATGATCACCGATAGTTTTATTAGGCTAACTGAGAATCAATATTCAAGCTGCTCCAAAATAAAGTCATATTTCCATCCAGTATACCATAATTTTAAACCACTGAAAAGTATTTATACTGGTCTTTAGAGGAAGGATCCGCTCAGATAATATGCAATACAAAATCCATTGCTTACAAATAAGGCATGTCTCTAACATTCAAGAGCATAAAATACAAAGTGAATTGTCTCCTTTGATTGCCTATAATAGTCAATAAGAAAGTAGCTACTGTGCATAAGAAATAATAGGTTAACATATTTTATCCATGTATAAGCTTCGGGGGAGGTTAGGTTCCATTAAAAATATATTAAAGCTGAGAAAATCAGGAAAAGCCCCGCAAACAGGTTACAAGCCCCTGCAAACTTACAACATATGGCTAAACAAGTTTGAAGGCGCACCTGGATAATTCAACCCAATAACAATGCTGAAAATGGCAGCAAACAATGATCCAACTCAACATAAAGCTTAAGGGCTCGGTCTTACTGATAATGTAATGTCCCCATTTTGGGACATTTCTGGATTTTGCCCTAAGACAGTAATTCCAACTTAGAGTGATAACTGCATTGTATTATAAATATAAATTTATCTGAAATCTTATTATAATATTCAACTTGATAATTCTGTGAATAATTCTGAAAAGAGAACAAATCTTGGTTTTCTGCTATGTCATTACTGATTGCAGATCTCTTCCTTAATATTGACTTGTCTTTCTCTCCCTTAATAGATCCTTATATATCATCTGAATCGCTGATCTCCTTATTCGATTTCTATTCCCAATAGATGTCTTGGCTTCTCTTTCTACAAATGAGTTTTGCTCCTCTTTACACCTTCCAAAGTGGAGGGTCAAACTTTTTCCTTCATAATGGGGAGCTGCCTTTCAATTAGAGTTCATGCTATTTGATAACCGCTGCCTAAATATTAATCTCACTTGGCCTCCTCTAAATAAATCTCAGTCAGCTCCATTTAAAAATAAATTCCTATTTGATTTCTTCTAATCCTAGTCGGCCCCTTGAAATAAATTGCTGCAATTTAATTCCTGTAGATATGGTCGGCCTCTTGTAATGAATTGCTATTATATTTTATTGCATATCCTAGGTTTATAACTTTATTTATTGAGAATGCAATCTCTAGCAGGGGCATGGCAGACAACCCATACCAAAATCGCTTGTCCTCAAGCAATGTCAATTTTATCCAAGTCATTCAATGTAAGAATCCCTAAAAAAACCCTTAGAGATTTGTCATTCTTAGACCCCCCATGGAACATAATTAGCTTCTTCTGTGCAACACTGATATTAACTCAACTTGCAAATTTAAGCCAAGATATGATTTTGTTTTGGCCCCAGGTGGGTGTTCCAATAATCCTCATCAAGGTCCATGACTCAAGATAAGGTTTTCCTTATTTGGCAATAGCTTAGTTTGGAACCAATTGAGGGATGATCGATCAAAATTTCAATTTCTGCATCTATCAAGAATTTGCTAAGTTACCGGGTTCCCCTGTTTGAGGCTGGGTTCTGGTTCTGGTCTCAGTTCCAGTCTGGTTCTCCTTAAGTTCGACCCGGGTGCACCTGTGGTTGTGGGTGCCAAAAGATGGGCCCCACCTGCCTTAAAAAACTATTTTGCACCCTAAAAAATTCTCCAACAACCCTAAATTTGACCTATTGACCTCTTCTTTTCTCATTTTGAGACTTGAATATTATCATTTTTGCAAATTATGAACATGATATATGAGGTATTTTACTTATAATTTTATTGGCAATCATGGATATGTGAGTGTCACACTTCTAACTTCTTATTATATTTATAAGTTTGATGTTTGAACATGTGTCTATATGTATGTATGCTAAGATACCGATGCACCCAGGAAAGCAGCAGAGGCGGAAGCAGATGCTGGGGAGGCAGAAGCGGGCACGGAAGCCCTGTGGATGCCTCCCGGATGTGTCCATCATATGGTTTAATATGGTTTAATGTGGTTTAAGATAAATATGGTTTAATATGATTAAAATTTTCCATTGGGCAAGGTGTGAGACGAACCGTAAGAAATGCAACCTTTACTCCTGCCCCTGCCTTTGCTTCTTCCGCCTTTGGTGCTTATGTCGGTCCTCGGTCAATTGCCTCTGCTTCTATCTATGATGCTGGCTTAGCTTATACCTTTGGTCCTGATGCTGCCTATGCTGCTGGCTTTGATGTTATCTCTTTTCCCACTACTGGTCGGGATGGGTATGGGCAAAGAACATAAATGGATGGTACAGAAAGTTTAATATGATTAAAATTTTCCCAAAGAATGTAAATTAAAATTAAACCATGATGCGTCCCTCATCATAAAGTTTTAATATTGATTTCATTATTGCATATTAATATGATGAACCATATTTTTTAATATGGTTTATTGTATTTCTTATTTAATTATATTGATATTTAAAATATATTAAATGTATGATTAATATTATAATAAATTTATATTGTAATTCATTTATTTATTATTATTTAATATTTATTAAGCTATATATTAAACTATAAATATTAATAATTAATTTTATCAAATTGATTGTAATAATAATTGTCTAGAATTTTATTATACTTTATCATTTATTTATTGATTAATTTTGTGTTTTTTTGTTGTATTATTATCAACTTTATTTCAGGGAAGGGGTCATCACATGAACATAGACGTATATGATATGGCTTATTAGTTATTTCAATTTGAATATTTGTACTCTATTGGATATCTTGATCAATGGTGAAGTATCATACTATCAAATGATTTAATTTTGTATATTTCTTGCATTTCCAAGTTTCTTTGCATATATATTATATATATAACGCATATGCATACCCCCAAAAAAAAATTCACGCATCCGTGCACCCGATTCTCGCATCCGCATCCGTATCCGCACCCGAATCGGCAACTTAGTATGTATGTATACGAAAGAACCTGAACCTGAACCCAAGGAAAAAATTTGTTGAACCCACGTACTCAAACCCGTACCAATACTTGAACCCAAACCAGAATCAGCAACTTAGAGAATTTTCTTTGATTTACTTCCTTGAGGCAAGGTAAGAGGAGGAAATTTCCATATATTAAGATGGGGATTAGAAGCATGGCACACATCCTTAGATGTGATGTTCCTCTTTATTGTGTTGCTTTAGTGGATAATCTTCCTATGTGCACGAATTTCCACTGTAGTCATAAGTTGATAAGCGGCTAATACTTGCTTGCCTTCTACTTGATGTAAAGTTGTCTATAACTCAAGATGAAGTGCTTGTTGACGTGATAAGTTTAGACATTTATGGTGTGTTCCATGTAAAAGTCCATATAACACAAAATATTTAGGACAGATGTTTTATACACTGTATGGCATATAAATATTATACTTGAGATGGAAAGATACATGGAATAGACTTGCTAAAAACACACCAGACATGATAGGAAGCATATTCAAGATATAAGCATACATTAGGAAGGCACGCATACACACATGAAGTAATGGTGCTGAAAATACAACAAACCTGGAGCAAACGCATAAATATATGCAAGATGTGAAGGTTACATGCAAGACACAAAGCATACTTGAGAAGGTACACATATAAGACACATAGGAAGTAAAAAAACTGGAAGCACATCAAACATGAAGCAAACACATAACTATGCATAAGATACGAAGCATATCCATAAATACACATGAAAGATAGACATGAATACATGTAAGGCATAAAGCATCTATGTAAGACATGTAAGGTATGACACAATACACATAAATACACACAAGGCAGGAAGTATACATGTAAGGCTTGAAGCGTCCACGTAAGACATGTAAGGTACACATAAAGACACACAAGGCATGAAGCAATACACATTAATATACGAAAGGCATTTAGCAATATGTAAGACATAGAGCATAAATACATGTAAGGCATGAATGTCCCCTAGTTGGGGTATACTTATTTTTAAGCCAAAGTAGCAATACAACAAAATTTGTTTACAAGCAGTATCCTATAATTAAACATATGATAGCTATTGAAACTTAAAGTGAATAAGCAATTAAATTTTGAGATGTCCCCTTTTGGCATGACCTTGGATCTTGCCCTAAAATCACAAATTCGATTGAAATAAGGAATGCAATATAGTTATCAACATAAATCATGGTTTAGGTTGTGCAACCATGTCAGATAGTATTCGAAATATAATTCATAATTTCATAAAATCAATTATTTCTATTTGGGGTTAGGGTCCAATCAAAAATTATAAGCGCATCCATAACAATTATCATCTTATTCTATTTAGATAAATCATGAAATAACCATCAATGGTTTCCATTCACCATAATTAATCATATTTAGCATTTGGAGAGGAAATCCACAAAGGGTGCCCAGTTACTATTCAACCCAATTAAGCCCAAGAGCACGTAGCACCTAACCAAGACAACTCTCCCCTTGCCCCACAAGCAACACAAACATCTCGTGATGATTCCATCCCTTGGGGTGGACTACTTAATTGAGGGAACCTAGGTCATAGAGGAATACTATTAGGCCCATTTAAGCCCAAGAGCATGCAACGCTTGACCAAGACAACTCGCCCCTTAGCCCACGAGTGGCAAAAATTTCCCGTGATGATTCGTCCCTTAGGAAGGACTACTTAATTTGGGGGAACCTATGTCTACTACCTCTCCCTATCATATTTCCTTCCATTCCTATATAATTGCTTATTCCACTTCCCACCACCACCCATCATGGGGATTGAAGAGGATAACATAAAGGGTGCCCGAGGCCATCCACAACTAAGCCCAAGGGCGCGAAGCATCCAAGCAAGACAACTCGACCCCTTGGCCCACAAGTGGCGGGAACATCCAACCAAGATAGGAACTAAAACTAGATCAAGCATCCCTTTTGATCCCTAATCAGCAAGGGCCCAAAACTACTAGGAGCTCCTTCCAAATTTCCAACATGATGATGAGCACTATTCAGCTTCTTATCAAGGCAGTTATCCTAAAATTTTCCGTTTGCTTGCCTTGACAAGAAATGGATGCCCTAACCAATTCTACATTAGAATTAATAGTGCAGGGATGAGTTAGGCCCTCAATACTTGTGTCATGATCAAGTCGAGAACTGCCAATTCACAAAAATATCCTTAAAGAATTGAAATTCACAAAGGGATGGGAGAGGTCCAAAGAGGCTTTGCAAACAAGAGGAAAGCACTAGGTGCGATGTGGAGATGCAAAAGAAAGGGTAGAGTGGAAGGAGGTGGTTGCAGCAAAGGGAGAGGATTACAACCAGTGTGGAAGATAGTAGACAAGACAAGGAAAGACAAAGACAAAGACAACCAAAGAAAAGAATACACCAAAAGGACAATAGTTGGAGGAGAAGAAAAGCAACATCCCATTGTTTACACCCTCAGCAAGTTGTTGAGTACTCGCCTTTGTTTCTGGCACCACAAGTTTTGATGAGGCTTACTCATTGAGATATTTTTCAGAGTTTTTTTTTGTTTTGTTTTTTTTGAAAAAACTCACCAAGACTAGCCAAATAATGGGTGACTTTTTCCATTGAAAAATCACAATGCCAACAACATTTAAAAATTTAGGGAAAAAATGTAGCCTAGACACTACAAAAACTATTTGTTTTGGCTTTATAAGCTTGCCTTTTGAAAAATTATGAAAATGATGTGCACCATGAAGGTTTATGTGGTTTTGAAGGTTCATTTGGGCTTGGTGCTGTGGGCTTTTGCCCCTCAACCCCACCCTATATCACAACAACGAATGCACCAAGGGCACTACGTGCTTCCTCCAAACCCCCACCAAACTCATTTGATACAAAAAATTATTTTTTTCAAAAAATTGTGTTTTTTAAAATTTCAAGTGTCTTTTAAGATGTCAAGTTTATCTCAAGTACTCTCCAAGTCGAAATTTTTTGGCTCACTGAGTACTCTCAAAGGCCAATTTGGTGAACTATACAACATCCAATGCCATAAAGCAGTGCAAGGGCAATGCAAGCAAGAAAAAATGGCAAACAAAATGGTATAGCAAACCCACCAAAACCAAATAGAGACATGTAAATCCTTTTCACATGTAAAATTCAAGTTTAAGGAAAATGCTAAGACAACAAGCAGGACTTTGTGAAAAAAGACACTTGCACATGATCTTAAATAATGCCAAAATCCGTAAAGGAAAAAGGAGCTCAAGCCAGTCAATTCCAATATGGAATGGATAAACCAACCAAGAGTGGAAAGGATAAAGCCAATCAACTAAAGCTAAGCCAACCAAGAAATCCCAAGTGACCCATCAATAAGGGAAACAACAAGACATGAGTAAAGAAACTACCACAAGCAAGGAGGGGAGGTGACTCACAAACTAACAAAAAATCAAGACACAAATTAAGGAAGCAAAAAGGTAATAGAAAAAAAGGAACTCGGAAAGATAGAGTTCAAGAAAAAAAGTGTTGTGATACTAACCAAAAACTACTTTATATATCCTTAGTGCATTATAAGGATCTGTTATTACTTACCAGTTATTGAGAGGGGGGGGGGGGGGGGGGGGGGTGAATCAGTAAATACTTGTTTCTTTATAATTCAAAACTTGTTCAGCTATTCTTCTTAGTTAAGAAGAATATAAACAATCATTCATAAGCATATACAGAAACACACAGATCAACACAAGATGTATACGTGGAAACCCTCGGTTAGAAAAACAACCATGATGAGACAGAGCTCACAACTTCACTACTGCCGAATGAAGGCGCCCTGTTAGGAGCTTACAAAGCACTGGTTAAGGTGCTACCCGGTTAAGGGATTTTACAAAAGATCGGTAAAGATCTTAACCCTTTTAAGAGTCGCCTGGTTAAAGGTATTTCAACATCAATAAAGATGTTACCCTATTAGGGGATTTTACAAAGAACCGATTAGGTCCACCCTAATAGAGGGATTTTAATTTGCTTTCACACCTTATAAAAGCAATAATCTCATATGACACTGAATGTCTGATTAGATCATACCTGTTGATCTCTTCCCGGTTTGCCTGGCTGTTGAATCTTTTCTGCCTCCTTGCCTTTCACCTCTGGTGACTGTGATCTCTACGCAAATGTCTCTTCACTACTCTGTTTACTCAACAATTCTCAACAACACTTTCTTGCGTCCTATGACCTGTATTTATACAAGAGTTCACCATAATGAAACCCTTAACTCATAGAACCGCCAGGCTATAAACTCAATGATAAAATCATGCAACTAGCAAAAAGCTATGCGTTATGATTTGGAGTTTACCTTTAAAACATTCGTAGAAATAAAGCTAACTCCTGTGAAAAAATTAACTCCACTTCTAAACGGTGGATGTCCCGTATAATCTAGTTTTAACTCAAACTGCTCCGCAGAATCCGGTGTGGATCTTCAGGCAGTTAGACTGATATATCTTATACCCGGTTCATCTCTGTATGCACTCTAAGACTGGTACTATGTGCTTAGTTCAGTCTACTGGTGTGTCCCCTTTACTTCATCTACCAGTGCATACACTCTGTTTCTAGTCTACCGGTGTCTTCTAAGTAACGTGAGTGACCGATGAGCTTTTACTGGTGCATGGTGTTTGTGAATTTACACTAACGACAACTTAAATTGCTAACAATCTTCCCCTTTGTCATTGGTGGCAAAACCATACACAAAACCATACTTACTTGTGACATTTTATACCTTGTTCTCTGTAGACTGCTCTCTTTAGCTGTAGAACACTTCCCCTGTCTGAGTGCTCCGGTGATTTTCATGTCTGCTCTTTCCCTTTCATTTCTTCTTCCCCTTTTTGCCTCCATAGAACAAAGGGTTATGCCTCTTTTCACATTTGAAGTTTTGTGAAGATATCCTTATATATTGTTTTGGCAGAGTGAAGAAACGGTGCCCACTGACCAGTTACATATTCAATGTTCTTTAGGGCTGTCTTAAGAGAAACAATGATGTTCTCCATATCTTCCACAGTTTTGTAATCCGGTTCATTGATCAGAGCCTCTGTAGAAGTTGTTTGGTGCATGATGTCAAGTGTTGGGGCCACAAATATTTGAAATCCAATAATATCTTGGATTCTCTTATTCTCTTCTTCAACAATTTTCCTCAGTGTTAGAGTTAAACTTGTCATTTCTCTGCTGTAAGTAGTTGCAGTTTTGTTCTTAATATCAAACTGAGAGGACAAGGCTCTAATCTCCTCTGAGGCCTTGGCAGACTTCTTTGTTAGATCTTGCAAAAATAAGTCAAAGTTTGAAGTCCTGCTCATTAAACTTCTTGCCACTTGCAGTTGTTGTTGAAGCACTCTCAGGTTGGTTGATACAGTAACCTTGATTTCTTCAACCTGTTTGTGGAGTATCTCCACTCTTTTCTTCTCATAGTGGTCAATTGCCACTGTTTATGGATCCATTAGATCCTCACCGATAGTTTGTGCCAGAACTTCCAGCTGATCGATGACCGATTCATCTTCATCTATGTTAGCATCTGGTACAAAGTTACACAGAATGTTCTTTACGGTGGTCAGGACCATGTCCTGTTTCCTTTTGGTCAGCTCTTTTAGCTACCTTGTTGACATCTTGCCGATGTCGACCACAGTCTCAATATCCTTGCTTCTTTTGGCTTCTTTCTCCTCAGCAAATGACAACTTCCTCTTAGATGAGGAGCTTGGTATGTCTTCTTGTTCCTGTTGCCTTTGCTCTTTCTCTGGTTGAGCTTGCTCAATGTGGACTGGGATTTCTTCCTCTTGTCCCTTAATCTCGTCAGCTCCTTGTTGAGCTGTATTTTCCGGTGGCACCTCTTCTTCAAGTAGAACTTGCTCAGCAGGTCGTTCTTCTTTGGCAGGTGGCTCTTCCTCATTCTAAGCATCATCTTTCGGTTGCATATTAACTTCAACATCCTGTTCCTGTTGAAGTGGATCTTCTGGTGGGATTCCTTCTGTGCGCTGCTCTTCAACTGTATGGAGTTCGCCCACAGGTATATCACTTCCTATTTCTTGTTCAACATTAATTTGTTCACCAAATGTAAACTTCTCTGTTTGAACATCTTCGTTTCCAATAGAAGGTTCTTCACCAGTGGTGAATCTGACCGGTGGTGCTTGTATTTGTTCAGCATGATCCTGAGGACCTAAATTGTCCAGGGTACTGAAATCATAATTTTGCCAGAAATCCAAAGTCTCCTTGTAGACCTCATTTTCAAATCCATTTATTATTTTGGCAACTCTATATTTAGTAACCAAATTCATTGATGCTTCTTCTAGTAGAAGCTTGATCATGTCTTCACTTAGGCCAGGTCTAACTTTAGACAAGGTTTCTCTATTAATTCTTGTATTTATTCCTAGACCGGCTCTCCATTTGGCCTGAATCCTAGAATTTAATTCTTGTGGGAACTGAGACCTATAATCCCTTGGAGTTTTGTGAAAGTCCAGAAAAGTTTCCAATATTGCTACAATTACTGCCTGTTTATCATTCTCTTCTAGCACACTATACCACTTAGCAGCATTGTCTATTATACCAAAGTCCATTACTTCATCCACTATATCATTGACTGACATCGGTTTAGAGTTACCTTTGCTCGGAGAGATGAGAACGGTTGGAGGTGCTAGCTCACTGCTCTTGTCATCGTTGATGTCGACAATGACCGGTGCTTCAACTCCAAGTACTCCTTTTCCTTTTCTGGTGTCAGGGACCGGTGGAACTGTTGTTCTTTGGCGTGCTTCCTCTGCTTGCTTTTGGGTCTGAAGAAGTTTGGTCCATAAGGCTACTCCTTCTTTATGTATTGTCTCAGCTTCACCAATAAGCATGAGACCGATCCTCCTTTTTGTCGAGAAGGTTTGTTGATGTAGTCTAGCCTATTCAGTGGCTTCTTCCATAGTGAGATGGTCTTGAACCTCTAGAAGAGCTCATATCCTCAACTCCTTTTCTTTGTCCATAGAAGCTTTCCATCTAGCTTCAAGAATTTCTAGAAGATCATCAGGCAATGTCGTATGAAGTTCCGCAGGATGCAAATTAAACTTATGGAGGCAATAGACTACTGCGTCTTCAATTTTCCTTCTATCTTCATCATTGGCCAATTGATATCTGCCTCTAACAGAACCCATACCACCAAACTCTTTTAGTCCTGCCACAAATTCATCAATTGTGGGCTTTCTTCTTCTTGGTGGATCTTCCTTTATTGGTTTGCTTGATCCCTTCTTCCTGTTAATTAGAGGAACTGTGTCTTCTGAGTTTGACTCCTCTTGTTCTGCTGCCTGGGCACTGGATATCGGTTATGTTTTCTTCTTTCGAGCCTTGGGTTGCTCCGTCACCGGTTTCTTCTTAGGTGTGGGGGCCCTTTTGGTGTAGACATTTTTGATCCCCTCTTTTTAAGATTATCTTGAATCTCGGTGAACGTACCGAACCGATTTGCAAAGAGATCTAGATTTGCTTCATTTAAGGCATCAGCATATGCCTTAACAGTTTTGGTAGTGATCTCATACCCCAGCTCAAGAGCATACTCTATTCTCGACTCCACTGCTTGAATGATGCAGTGATCGGTGGAAACCAGAAAGCACACATCATCCTCGTATGCTTCAATAATTGTTGTCGGTATCCACTCCCTTGCGTGCATCCTTAGTTGAAAGGCTTCAAAATATTCGTTCATTACCTTAACTGGTTTCCCAATTGGTTGGCCAACTCTGCTATTTGGTGCATGACCGGTCTGTCAGTTTTCCATACCACTTTGCCAATACCCGGGAAGAAGCTCTGGTAGTAGAAGTAAAGACATACTAACAGGGTCCCATACTTCATGGATTTCTTCTTAACCATACCGAGCTTTTTCATATTCTCAAATATTTTCCCTCAAAGCATTCTGCAGATATCATATTTGGCGTTATCATACATTATCCGATGGGCAGCATGTATGGCTCCTCCCAGTATGCTGTTGAGATTACTGGATTGATAGATTTTATAACCTATCACCGCGGACGCAAATCAAACCCCATCGTCTTCGATGTCGTTCACTATCATGAGACGACCATAGGATTTGGATTTTGTCAACTTTGTGATGATTGCATTTGCGATGGTTCGCAGCATCAAGGCTTCCCCTTCCTGACTGTATCCGGTTACCCAGTGTAAATCCTCCTTGGTTATTTCTGTAACTGCACCCTTTTGTAGCCAAAACCTTGGATCATGCACTTGACTGAGGACCAGTCGAATCCAGTCAGGCCGGAAGATGGTCGGATAGGTGACTCCATTGATAAGACCGGACAACACCATCTTCACGTATCAGTCTTGCAGTCTTCCGTCCTCACACAAAGAGAGATACTTGCCTTGAATATATGTTTCACCAAGTTCTTCCTACTTGGTGTGGATAAACGCAATTATGTCTTCTGTCATAAAGACGTCCTCCAGTATTGTTGACAAGGCTCCAGCCATATCAGTTGCTCTATTCTGGATCATCGCAATATCATATGCAGGTTGGTCCACTTGATTTCCCTTTATCAATTTCACTATAGCGGATGATGAGGCCATATCTTGATAATCGGTTTCAACAGAAGGTTGCTTGATCTGTAGACAGTTGCTCACAAAGATCAAAGCGCGAGAGTTTTACTTGGCACAAGAATTCGTTAATCACAATGAAAGCAAAGTAAAACTTATGAGTAATTCATCTTTCTTTTATAGGGTTAGGTCATAACGGTAATTACCAAACGGTAACTATTTGTTAAACGGCTACAGTAATAAATGCCTTACCTAACTTTTCTTTCTGTTTTTGCCAACCGGTGATCCGGCTTTTTCAGTTTGGAAAACCTCAGTTGATTACTTCTTACCTGTCTGGTTATCCTTGTAGACTGAGTGAGTCCAATTCTCACCAGTCCTACCGGGAATGGTAGATGGTCTACCGGTTTCCTCTAGGCCTTCTCGGCTCAGTTTGCTGAAGAGACATCACCATCAGCAGATGATGGTCTATCCTCAGTTTTCTCCTCAGCGGAGCTCTTTGATTCCTTTTTGAACCAAATCTGTCTGACTGCTTTTCCAGTCTTCTCTTCCTTATTGATCTTCTTATTTGAGGATGAGAGCTTCTTTACTGGTTTGACCAATTCTTTCATTTTGATAGATGACCGGTTCCTGCAGTTTTTGGCTAGGTGTCCAACTTTGTTGCAGTGATAGCAGACTTTCCCGGTTGCCTTCCATGGGTTCATCCTTCTAGTGTTAGGTGATTTGCACCTTGAGTCATTGTGACTGTGTAACCCACAGTTTGCACAATTGGTTGTGCTCTAGTTCTTGTTTCTCTTGGTGAATACCGGTCTAGGGGATCTAAATGCCATTGTCTTTGATCTGCATTCCTCAGCCTTGTATCCAAACTTATTGCATGCATAGCAGTAGCCCTTGAAGCTTCCCCTGCTTCCACTGGACACGGTTGTGGGACTTGACCAGCATTCATTTGTCTTGTGGCTATACTTGCAACAGTTCTTGCAGTAGTTGTTGTTAGTCTTTACCAGTGCATTCCTGCAGTCACTTGATCTATGACCCGGTCTTCCACAATGAGTGCAAGAGGTGTTGAAGGTCTTCTTACCTTTTTGTGCCAGCGGCTTCTTCTTTCCTTTCTTGCTTATCTTGTCTCCAGAAGACTCACCAGTTTCTTTGGTGACTTCACCGGTGAATCCAAGACCGGTGAGATCTTTATGCTTTCTTTGAGCTTTAAGTTGCTCATCAAGCTTGACCGAGCTCTCATTGTATCTTCTTAGGGTTTCATTTCTTTCTTCAAGTTCTTTCATCTGTTCCTTCAATTGATACAACTCTAGTGCCAGTCTTTTGCATACTTCATCCCTGTCATGCCAACCTTGCTGCATGTTGGCGTTTTCTTGGGTGACAATCTGCATGTCTTCTTGAAGTTGCAGAATGACCAGATCATTTTCTCCTACAGCCTCCTCCGCCCGGTTCCTTGTTTTTTCAAAGGTTGTTAATGACTTGACTGTTGTGTTTCTTTCATCTTCAGCTTTTCTCTTTTTCTCAATTAGTTCAGTCATCCTCAGGGCATTATCTTCTTGTTCACTCTTAAGGTTGGAGATCTGATCGGTCAAGATCTGGTTCCTCTCCATAAGCTCAGAGACTGCTTCCTTAGCTTCATCAAATCCACTCTACCCTGAGAGTTCATCAATGGTCTCATTGTTTTCATTTAGTTGCAGAGCCAGCTCCTTCCTCTTTGCAAGTGACCTTCTCCAGCGTATTCTCCAGAGAGGCAATTATCTCGTTGGCTTCCTCTAGTTGTTTTTGATACCGGTAACCCTCCATGATCTTTCTCTCAAGTTGTTAGAATTTTATGTATAGAGAACTCAGGCTCTAATACCAATTGTTATGACTTACCGGTTACTGAGAGAGGGGGGGTGAATCAGTAAATACTTGTTTCTTTATAATTCAAAACTTGTTCAGCTATTCTTCTTAGTTAAGCAGAATATAAACAATCATTCATAAGCATATACAAAAACACACAAATCAAGACAAGATGTATACGTGGAAACCCTTGGTTAGAAGGAAAAAACCACAGTGAGACAGAGCTCACAACTTCACTACTACAGAATGAAGGTGCCCTGTTAGGAGCTTACAAAGCACTGGTTAAGGTGCTACCCGGTTAAGGGATTTTACAAAAAATCGGTAAAGATCTTAACCCTGTTAAGAGTCGCCTGGTTAAAGGTCTTTCAACATCAATAAAGATGTTACCCTGTTAGGGGATTTTAGAAAGAACCGATTAGGTCCACCCTGATAGAGGGATTTTAATTTGCTTTCACACCTTATAAAAGCAATGATCTCATATGACACTGAATGTCTGATTAGATCATACCTATTGATCTCTTCCCGGTTTGCCTTGCTGTTGAATCTTTTCTGCCTCCTTACCTTTCACCTCTGGTGACTGTGATCTCTACGCAGATGTCTCTTCACTGCTCTGTTTACTCAACAATTCTCAACAACAACACTTCCTTGCGTCCTATGAGCTGTATTTATACAAGAGTTCACCGTAATGAAACCCTTAACTCATAGAACCGTCAGGCTATAAACTCAACGATAAAATCATGCAACTAGCAAAAAGCTATGCGTTATGATTTGGAGTTTACCTTTAAAACATCCGTAGAAATAAAGCTAACTCCTATTAAAAAGTTAACTCCACTTCTGAGCGGTGGATGTCCCGTATAATCCGATTTTAACTCAAATTGCTCCGCAGAATCCGGTGTGGATCTTCAGGCAATTAGACCAATATATCTTATACCCGGTTCATCTCTGTATGCACTCTGAGACCGGTACTGTGTGCTTAGTTCGGTCTACCGGTGTGTCCCCTTTACTTCATCTACCGGTGCATACACTTTGTTTCTAGTCTACCAGTGTCTTCTAAGTAACGTGAGTGACCGGTGAGCTTTTACCAGTGCATGGTGTTTGTGAATTTACACTAATGACAACTTAAATTGCTAACAGGATCTTTGAATGGGATTGAATAAGGATACTATTCTTATCTTTAGTGAACTTATCAAATCCTTCCTTACGGCTGAAATTAATCAACCAATATGCAATTTATTCTTTTCACTCTTTGTGTGAATAAAGCAGCAATTCTGTAAGACTTGTTATAGAATGCTCTTTGAGTATATATCATGCAAGATTTTGCTGAAGATTGTAGCCACCCACATTCTAGGACCTTCTATGAAAGCACAAGAGACATCAGATATGAAAGAATAATGATATTCTATCAAAGTATTGAAGACTAGATTACAAAGGGAAGCCCTTGGTTATACAGGCCAAGGTGAGATATAGGATTGCATGAGATTATGACGTGTCTAAATCTTATGACTTGAGACATAAAGTGATAAATATCCTATATACAATAAGTAAACTTAAGTAACAAGTACGAATGGGACCTAGCTGATTAACTGGCTAGGTAAAACACCACTTTCACACCAACAATTTTTCAAAATGACCAAGGAGAATATTTGCCTTCAATACTAGATTCCTAAGAAGATGGTTTTTTCCAAACTTGTTACAACTATTTGAGTCTCCCAGTTGCCTGCAACAATCAAATTGCTAATATGAAAATTGATGCCGAGTTTGAGACCCAACACCAAACCATTGGCTTCAACTTTATTACTAGAGTTAGTTCCAATATACAAGCTACCATAAACCAACATTTTAACTTAAGATCCCTAAGGATGGCACCCACTCTTGAAATCCCAAGGTTACTCTTAGCTACACCATCAAAGTAAAGGTTAAACCAACCTTTCTAAAGAGGACTCTAGAATATTGAATCCTTAATCGTCATAGCTTTAGAAGTTTTGTTGTAATGATCCAAACGGCGATAGTAGTCCATACAGCCTCCCAATGATGCCGCCAAGGTGCTCTCACGGGCAGAATATGCAGACCGCTTATAGATGTTGAGTTTTACCATACGGCAACACAAGGACAACAGTGTACGATTTTCACCGTACGATCAGTATGTACGGCCCTTCAATTGACTTTCTGTCTATATGATCCCCAACAACTACCCACTGTCTATACGGTTCAAGGAACTCACGTACAACACTATGGATGTCATACAGTCAATAACTTCCACGTACAACAGATTTTATGGTTCGTATAGCAGTTTTCCCTTCGTACGGTAGTTTAGTACACTTTCTGTGAATGCCTTGTCTCCGGCGTACGACCCCTTCTGGCACAGACAAATGCTAGAAAGTAAGAAGATCAACACCACATAACTAATTGGAATGCACATGCAAGAGGGAATTTGTATTCAATAATAGCACTTCAGATTACAACAAACTCAAAACAAGAGCAGAATAGGGTGAGGAGGCACTCCCACCGAAACTACAAATACCAACTAGGGAGGATTTTTCACCTCCGAAATGGCAGACACTAAACTCCAACTGGAATTCGCAATCACAAATAAAATACCAAATTCGCATGCCTACAACAACTAACCCGGCCTTATATATGGCTTCGGGGAAACTTCCCAAAGGATTACAAAAAGTGCCGACATGGCCAAAATGTTACAATAAAATAAAAAGGGCCCCAGAGATAATAACTTTAATTTCGAGGTCATTCATACAAATTATTAAATTAAATTATTTAATAATATCGGGGACATTACAGTTTTGGCAACAAAATTAACACCGCCTTACTTTGCTTCATGAACTTTACATGTTACCTATAGCAAAAGAAAATTTACATGGTTGAATACATTTTCTAGATGTAACTTTGATGCTTATGTTCTCTCTTCCCATAGCAACCCTCATTTTAATCTAGAGTTTCTTTGAGTTTCCAAGATAGGAATGTAGGTATATGGAGATAATTTCAGGGATGGCAAAAAATCTTGCCAAACTTTGGCAACATACGGTGGAGCAACAAGGGGACAACTATTTAAATAGCCTAACAAACTAAAGCTCTAAAATATTAAAAAGTAAACACAATCTATCGAATTTGCAATGAGGATTCTCCCACTTTTACCTTTTGTGGATTTTGAGCATTTATTTCATTCAAAGTTACCTTTTTCTATTTATATGCACCAAATGGAGGATACTGTCCAGTTCTAGAGATGAAGACATCCCTTCCAAAACCCCAAGTTCCTGGGACATCCAAGACATCACCCAAAACCCTCCTTGTGTAGTAGTGCTTTAATCCTAACAACGACCATACATTGTTTAAGATGGGTTAACCTTTTGTCCAATCTTCCAAGAGCCATTGTCTCCCACATGTCATGAAAAACTCTCTGGATTTCTGATTTTAGTAATTTTCAACAGATTTTTCAGTCCTGAAGGTGACTTCAAAGTCGTTTAATCTCAATAAGGTTGTAAAACTTAGGCTAAATACACGCTATCTTTATTGCAATGCTATTGCAAATAATGAATAAATAAAAATATTGTACAAAAATTTAAAATGCAACGACTCTTCTAACCCTAGCAGATAAGTTTTCTAAGCAAATTCCTCAATCAAATATTCCCCCTAATAAGTTCTGTTGCAGGTTATATTTTAGCCAGGTTCAAAACTGTCCATAGAGAAGGTGAAACATTAAAGATAAAATTATTATAAAAGTAGGAGAAATAAAGCATTTCCCACAATATAGATATTTTCCAAGGCCAAAATCAATTGCCAACCAGAATTTATTCACCAAGAAAGTAGCCCACAAATTTCCTTCATCTTTGATTTTAGCATTAGAAAAATCTGCAATATATCAAGCTGAAGGTAGATAATTCAATTTGTAAGAAATGCTGCTGAACAAATTGCAGAGACTATCTATAAGACACCTAGACTTAACTTCAAAATAAAACATAGATTATTCTTAGATCCAAAAATGTCCAAATTATGCACACTGGCAACTTAAGTCAATGTAATGTAACGGAAGACTCACCAGGCTGACTTCTACGTCAGTGTTTTGTAGGGAGGCGTTTCTTTATTTTTAGTGCTCTCCCTATTATTAGTTTGTTTTTTATTGTTGTCTTTTCCTAAGGCACGGTCCTATTCTTGTTGTGGTGTTAGTGGTTAGGTGGGGGTCTAGTTATTTATCGGGTTTATTTTGGCTTTGTAGGGGCAGATTTAGGAAAGGAGTTCAAAAAGTTTTTTACACAATTTTTGGCTCTGTATTATTCTGATGAACTATTATCTTGTTTTCCTTTTTGTTTTTTGGAATTCTGTTAGAGCTGACTTGCAAAGCAGAGGCCTTTATGTGCACCTGTTTTTAGTATCAGAGCAAGTCCGTGATGGCCCAATGGGGAGTCCGCATCAATTGGGGGAGAAGGGGCAGGAGGAATGTAGGCCCTAGAAGAAACACTGGTGAATTGCTTCGAAGATTAGAGACCCTTGAGGCAATATTAGAATTGGAAGAGTCTGAAGAGGAAAGAGATAACTTAGAGAATGCTACTAGGATATCAGATCCTACAGAGGGGTTTCGTGAGGCATTGACAAAGCAAAGCTCCAAAGTATAGATGAATATTTCTAATTTTAAAGGTGAGCTTGACCCTGATATTTTTTCTATTGGATCCAAGAGTTTGAGAAGTACTGTGAGATGGAAGACGTGGATGAAGATGATCCAAAAAGAGTAAAGATGACTGATTCTAAGTTGAAGTCACATACAGCCCTATGGTGGGAAAATGTGCAGAGTTCAAGAAAGAGACAAGGAAAAAAATTCGACGTTGGCCTATAATGTTGAAACATCTGAGAGCTCAATTATTGCTCTCAGATCACCAACAAAAATTGTTTACAGAATTTCAGGAAATAGAGATCAGTCAATACAGAGTTATATATATTTTGAGGCTTCAAATTCAGATGAACATACAAGAAAATGAAGAGCAAGCAGCAGCTTGATATGCGAATGGATTCAAATTTCAACTTCAAGATAAGCTTGCATTGATAAAAGTTCCTACTGTAGATGAGTCATACGGATATGCCCCAAAGGCTGAAGAGAAACTAAATTGGAAAAACAAAATGGGGAGTAAAAGGGGCGATCGCAATCAAAATAAGGGAAAAGAAGTCTTTTTAGAGGCTACCCTGAGTGAAGAACCAGAAGAAGGCAAGAATGTGAAGGCTGACTTAAAGACAAAGAAACCCTTGAAGTTGATTGGAAGCGGAAGAGCATCTTCCAAACAAAATGTAAATGTAAGGACAAAGTGTGCAAGATGATCATATATGGTGAATCTACAAACAATCTAGTAATTACAATGGTTGATAATTTACAGTTTTCTTGCATTCCAAAAGCTAAGGCCTACAAGATTTCTTAGTTAAAGAAGAGTCATAGTGTGCTTGTGGATAAGTCGTCTTGTTGCTTTTGGTCCCTATGAGGATGAAGTACTGTGTGGTGTGGTGTTGACGGATGCATGTCATTTGTTGTTGGGTAGGCCATAGCAATATGATCAGAATATAACTCGCCAAGGTAGAGAAAATAATTATGAGGTTCAACATGAAGGAAGGAAAACTATCTTAAAATCATGGAAAGAGGAAGGAGCATTTAAAGTGGTAGCTTTGTCTCTTCTAACATTAGCTCGATTTGAGCTTGAAGAGAAAGGTGAAAATCAGCCCAGAAGGGAATTGAAGGAAAACATCGGGGCAAAAAGAGACAAATTATTTGGAGAGTGAAGTTCAACCAAAATTTGAGGCAGAGCGGCAACCAGACTCCTAATACAATTATTGGTGAACCTCAAAATGTAGATGTTGAAATGTCAATTGATTGTAATATGGCTGAATGGAATAGCGAATTGTGGAGAATTGAGCATGACCAAAATAAATCTGTAATGTCCCCTTTTTTCTATATTATGGAACACATGGAACACTAAAAATTTCTATGTAATTCTTTATGAAGCCAATAATGAAAATACACAGATCTTAACTGCTTTGCTTATTCCAAATGACAATGGAAATAAATATGACCATTTGGATCTTAATTCCAAATGCATACGCTATATACTTATTTAATTCCAAATGCATACGCTGTATACAAGAATTCCAAATGCATATACAAAGATAATTTAATGTCTGGAATACAAGGCAATGACCATCCAATCAATTGAATAATCGATGTAAATACAATGTATCTGCTGTTTCTGATATAACAAGAAATATATGCAATGATGGGATTCACTAACCCATGCTAATTGTTGTGTCTGATCTGGGATTGATAATATGCAATGGTATGCAGGCTGTTTCCGATATGATGATTAATGTATGCTCTGATAAACACTGATAGCCGTATCTGATATGACAATAAGAATATGCTTCTGAGATGCCGTCTCTAATAATGTCTTTATATGCTTGCACCAAAATATAATGCCGATAGGCCAAGCGCTCTTACATAGAGCAATCCTTACAGGATAACAAATAATAAATTCTTCCTCAATGATGCTTGATTGAATGATACGATCATCATAATATATGTGAGATTTAGGGAGAAGTGGTGTGTCTTGAAGAGATGCCTCCCTTAATCGATTTACAACCAACATTAGTTATGGGGTGATTATTATGCTAATCAGTGGCTAATTATCTTTCTACTAATCGGTGTTTATTTAAGATCTTCATTGATTTATTAATATTATCGATGACTCAACCAAACTAATTCTTAAGTCCATAATAATTTCCGCAATTACCATAGCTCCCTTTCAACTTAGTCGATTAGTTCCTTATTAATTATTTTCGACTCTTATGGTTATGTATGTTGTTCCACGGACGATGACTGATTATTAACGTTGGTCTTGGCCAATGTAATCATCATAGAGCTACTTACTTGGGTTGTCACGATGTCCATATCGTCCTCTACAGTAGCTGACTTCTTGCTAGCACTCGACAATACATATATTGTTTACTTCGGAGTATTTCCCCATTCAGGAACTATGTATTACTTTGTTCGTATATGTTGTTTATACTTCCATCTATCGATGTCTCCTTCATAATTTCACTAGTCGATGGATTGTATCTTTACATGTATAGACGTTGTCACCAAGTGTTGATATCTTCATAGGCCCATGTCGGTTCCTCAATTTCCATAAAATCCCTTAATCTGAAATCATCAGATGATTGCCTTCATAACCTCTGACTTCCAAGTCATTTCCTTAGGTTTGTCTTCTACCGTGATTCTCACGAGCCCCTTATTTTACCATGTATCTGCCATCTTCCACGATAATACAAGGCTCCATATGTTTTTAATCATGCCTATTCCTTTTAATAAAAAGTTTAAATCTTTAATTTAAACTTATGGAATCGTTTATGGGCTAGTTGTCCCCAAGTCCAGAATGGGGGCATTACAGCCTCCCCCTCTTGGAAAATGCTTGCCCACAAGCATTCTCATATTGTCAAGATGATTCTCGGATCCCACACAGATATGTAGAATGATTCATACATCCATTGCTTCAGGTTTAACTTACTACGCCATCCACTCATTATGTAGACTTCTAGATCCCAAAGATTAGAGCTCCAATGGTTCTTAGGATGATTATCCAAAACAATGATCTTGCAGTGTTCATCTTTAAGGCTATCCGCCCAAAGCAACATGGACTCTTTACAAGGATGTCTATTGATAACCTTATACTTATATCCATTGTTGACAGACAGATATTCATTAACTGTTGAGCTCCAACTATAAATTGAATTCTAACTTGTCCTTACTTGTGTACCATCCCATAGAGACTATGCTATTCTGGTTTCAGTAATTTAATGAACTTTCTCCTCACTGAAATAGATGTCAGGGCTGGCCTCCTTAACTAATGAAGAGACTTGGTTCAACCCTAGAACAAAACTCTTAACATCCCTTGTAACGGAGGTGAAAATGTGATCCATTAGCCTCCTTGGCTTTAGAGATGTCATGAAGTTCAATTGTTCTTCCCTTGTTGTCATCTTGATTGGAATATAAGAGTATCCATAATTTCTTTGCATCAGATGTATGCTAGGAGTGTAACTGCTCCTTATCAATTTCAAACATTCATTGCTTGGTTCATGCTCCAAGGAAGGAATCCATTTCTGATCTTCGTAATGATTTGTAGACTTTCCTAGCATTTCATCGTTTCATTCCTTTAATGTCAATTCCCCATGTTTACCAACCTCAAGAAGATGAAGTGGAACACACGAAGTGACTGATTTTCAAGCATTACTTCTCTCATTCTCAATCATGAATGCTAAGTGTTCTTTGGAAGGTGAAAGAGAATTCTAGTTGGCGACCTTCACATAAGCTGAAATTGCTCCAACCTTTGTTATGTCACCCTCTCGTACATGATCCTTGCGATGATGTTAGGTCAACCTCATCATACTCATGGATCCATGTGCTTAACTCATTCGTGATACATGAGGAGTCAACAGCCTCTTTTTCCTTTCCTTGCACTTGTGGTGTTTGATGATTATCTCTCACTTTGACCTCTTCTAGGGTTTTATGTTTTGAAATTTTACTTTCTTTTTTTGATGCAACCACTTCCAATGCCTCCATTTTATGTGAGGAGTGGATGGGCGAGAATCCTAATGTAGTTGTTGTATTGCAATCATTCACCTCATGTTCCTTAAACTGCTCTTGCTCTTTACTTCCCCTTCTTAGGTTTGAGTGATGACTTCTTTGCTTCTTAGGTAGGTACTTCATTCGATCTTGTCACCATTGATATTGTAGATCGGCTAAAGTAAGTTCATTGCTCTGTTGTTGTTCTTCCTTTGGTAGAAAAGTAGGGAACGTTGGTCTAAATCTCAGGGTATGATGTCTTGCACATTCATCATTTCCTCCTTCTTCTCTTTGTTTTTTATGATCATTATTGATCACAGTTTGTGTTAGTAAATCCAACAATTGATCCAATTTCTTCTGTGTGTTTCTCAACCATGCATTGATGCATGCATTTGTAGAGTTCTCATCTTTTCCCATAATTGAAGCCTTTGTTGTTGTCTTTTCTTGAATTCCAATACTAATTCTTTAATTGTTTTCATCCCCACGGGCTGGCAGGTTCATTAGATCTGATACCAATTGTAATGTCCTCTTTTTTCTATATTATGGAACACTACAGATTTCTATGTAATTCTTTATGAAGCCAATAATGAAAATGCATAGATCTTAACTTCTTTGCTTATTCCAAATGACAATGGAAGTAAATATGACTATTTGGAACTTAATTCCAAATGCATACGCCATATTGTAATGTCCCCTTTCGTTTGATATCTTTTTCAGTAAATAATAAAATTGCTAAGCCTTCTTTTTTTGTTAAGTCTCCAAAAGGCTAAGGCAACATTTTAATAAAGGGAGACAATCTGTTTTTCTAAATCAAAGTCCTATCTTTTAGTCATGGAAGTGGGGCCAGTCTTGAGGAGTGTTCAACGTGATTTCTTCCTTTCCAGCCAAGTTATCACTTATCCAAGTCAATTGCTTTTCTGACCTGGCATATGAAGTGCAATTAGTAATTGCCAAGCAAACAGCATTCCAAGATAGAAAGAAAGCATAAATCTGCTTTTTGGGACGGCAAGATTTTATGTAAGGTATGCGATGAAGCAGAAGAGGCATTCAATCTCTGATTATTTTCTTTTTCTCTGCCATCATAAGTTTGCACAAGACACAACCTCTGTAGCATGATCTGTACTAGACGCAAACCCAGCACAGGTGTTTTTATTGTTGACTGTAATTCCCAGCAGCGAGCTGCAAGCTTGCTTACAGCAGGCTGTGGTTCTCAGAAAGCCATTCAAGGAGTTAGAACAGACTTAGAAGCATTTATTCTCAGCACCAAATTCCAGCGCTTTTTCTTCACAGCAGACCCGTCAGTAATTCAACATCCTGCAGTTGGGAGATAAATTTTCACAGCCGAATGAAGGTCTACCCACGCAACAGCCAGTGAGCCTAAGTCCGCCAAGAATCTGAGATATTCTAGTGGTAGCATTAAGGTTTGGAACTCTGGTATGTTCTAGTCTGGTGACAATTATTGCATGTTCAGATTATATTATAAATACAATAGAGATTCCATTGGTGGGAAACTGTGTTTGAAAATTACAAATTCTTCTATTATTGCTGTGAATCAATTTCTTTCGAATAAATAGTAGAATCTTGGTTTATTTGCAATAACCCCGAGGAAAGATCATTTCATATATACTTATTAATTCCAAATGCATAAGTTGTATACAAGAATTCTAAATGCATATACAAAGATAATTTAATGTCTGATATACAAGGCAATGATCATTCAATCAATTGAATAAACAATGTAAATACAATGTATCTGTTGTTTCTGATGTAACAAGAAATATATGCAATGATGGGGTTCACTAACCCATGCTAATTGTTGTGCCTGATCTGTGATTGATAATATGCAATGGTATGCAGGCTGTTTCTGATATGATGATTAATGTATGCTCTAATAAACACTAATAGCCGTATCTGATATGGCAATAAGAATATGCTTCTGAGATGCCGTCTCCGATAGTGTCTTTATATGCTTGCACCAAAATATAATGCCGATTGGCAAAGCACTCTTACACAGAGCGATCCTTACAGTATAACAAATAATAAATTCTTCCTCAATGATGCTTGATCAAATGATATGATCATCATAGTATATGTGCAATTTAGGGAGAAGTGGTGTGTCTTGAAGAGATGCCTCCCTTAATCGATTTACAACCAACATTAGTTATGGGGTGATTATTATGCTAATCAGTGGCTAATTATCTTTCTACTAATCTGTGTTTATTTAAGATCTTCATCGATTTATTAATATTATCGATGACTCAACCAAACTAATTCTTAAGTCCATAATAATCTCCGCAATTACCATAGCTCCCTTTCAACTTAGTCGATTAGTTCCTTATTAATTATTTTCGACTCCTATGGTTATGTATGCTGTTCCACCAACGATGACTATTATTAACGTTGGTCTTTGGCCAACCTAATCATCATAGAGCTACTTACCTGGGTTGCCGCGATGTCCATATCGTCTTCTACAGTAGTTGACTTCCTGCTAGCACTCGACAATATGTATGTTGTTTACTTTGGAGTATTTCTCCATTCAAGAACTCCATATTACTTTGTTTGTATCTGTTGTTTATACTTCCATCTATTGATGTCTCCTTAGTAATTTCACTGGTCGATGGATTGTATCTTTACATGTATAGACGTTGTCACCAAGTGTTGATATCTTCATAGACCTGTGTCGGTTCCTCAATTTCCATAAAATCCCTTAATCTGAAATCATCGGATGATTGCCTTCATAACCTCTGACTTCCAAGTAATTTCCTTAGGTTTGTCTTCTACCGTGATTCTCAAAAGCTCCTTATTTTGCCATGTATCTTCCATCTTCCATGATAATACAAGGCTCCATATGTTTTTAATCATGCCTGTTCCTTTTAATAAAAAGTTTAAAACTTTAATTTAAACTTCTGGAATCGTTTATCAGTTAGCTGTCCCCAAGTCCAGAATGGGGACATTACAAAATATTTCATGGATGTGATCACGAATTTGGTTAGAAGTGACTACTTAAGTCAGTACAACAGTAGTGATGTGAATTATAATTGGAATGAGAAGAAATTTTTCAAGTCTATTAGTGATTAGTGTAGTGACTGTTCTATGGATTCTACATTAGGGATTTTGCATAGTTATATTGGTCGAATTGAACGGTGAAATCAGCATTGGGCTCCACACTCCAGGAAGACTAGGATGGAAATTTTGGTAATGGTTGAAAATTGTGTCAAGGAATCACAAAAGACTACCTTGGTGACAGGTCTACTGATAGGTATGTTCCCTCATATTGGTTGCAATGTTGTCCAGTTCTTCTAAACCAGGAGTTTCAGACTTTTCACAAAGATGGGGAAGATAATGTAACCTAAGACTCACGAGGCTGATTTCTGAGTCAGTTTTTTGCAGAAAGACGTTGCATTATTTTTAGTACTCTCCCTATTTTAAGCTCGTTTTTGTTGCTTCTTTTTTTCTGAGGCGTCGGTCTATTCTTGGTGTGTTGTAGTTATTTATAGGGTTTTTTTTGGCTTTGGGGGAGAAGATTTAGGAAGGAGTTCAAGAAGTTTTTTTTTTTACACAGTTTTTGGCTCTGTATTAATTTTGGTACTGCTGAGCTCAAGGAGATGGAAAATATAAATAATATTTGAATTCTGATGAGCTATTTTCTTGTTTTCTTTTTGTTAAGTGGAATTCTATTAGAGCTTACTTGCAGGGCGGAGGTTTTTATCTACATCACAAAATGTCATCCTTATTATGTGATTAGCAGACTTAGAAAAAAGATTTTGAGATGCAAATACCCGCCACATTTTTAAACGGGATTTTAAACAGGGGAGAATTTGAAGTGTGCTCCGAAATGAGATGCCACCCGCGCTTCCCTTCACGGCAATGCACATTGTCATGTCATAAGGACAAGCTAGATTTTCTTTTGAGCAATGCACGCAATCAACTGAATTTATCGCCAGAAAATTACGCTTTTAGTGGAAAATGCCCAAATAGTTTTCGAATTTTTGCTTGGTTAGAAACATATCATTTTTCTTTCATTATTGTCGATATTATTGAGGGGAGCACTTTGTTTTCTTTCCTGAATACAAAGGTTCAGGTGACGATCTCCCAAGCAAAAGAATTTGTATTCAAAATTTTGATTTTAACATTGCAAAACATCAAAGAAGGCAGACAATTCAATCTGTAAGACATACTTCAGAAATAATCAGGGAGACTCTCCATGAGACACCTAAACTTAGCTTGAAAATAAAACAAGCATACCCTTTCGCTCCGAAGACGTCAAAATTATTCACCCTGGCAACGGGAATCAATGGTCTCCTCGTAATGGTATTAAAAGACTTAGAAAGAGGATTTCGTCCAGAGAAAAATGCAGACATCCGCACACATTTTTTAACAGGACTTTGAACTGGGGAGAATTTCAACGTGTTTCCAACTGAGATGCCACCTGAGCTTCCCTTCGCGGCCATACACATCGCCATGTCAAAAGGAAAAGCTGGGTTTCCTTCTGACTTGGCTAGGAGTTATTCAATGCACTCAATTAACAGAAATTGGAGCCAGAAGATCGCGCCTTTGCCTAAGAAACGCCCAAGTCTTCGAATCATGCTATTATCATTTTACTATCGTCGATTTTATCGAGGCGAGTGCTTTGATTTTATTTACCGAATAAATGACGATCAGCTAACCAAAGGATTGAAATTAAAGCCCAGATTGAATGAAATTAATAGTTGTGGGAATTAGAAATGCTGGATTTGATGAAATGGTCAAATTATGGATTTGATAATTAGTTTTTCATTTTTCCATTATGTTTGGATTATGTTTAGCTCATTTGATTGAGTGAGAAGATGTATTTTTTCTATTTGGTTCCACTTTTTAAAACTGGAATTGGAATTTGAATATGATTTTTTTTTTTTTTTTAAATTGTTTTAATGTTTTTGAATTAAATAATTTTTTTAATTAATTTTTAATTTAATTTTATATAGAAAATCGAAGTGAAGTTTAAAGGAATTTAATTCACGTCAAATAGCAAGGTAAGGTCATCGGTAGAAAAGCGAAGTTTAAATGAATTTTCATTTTATTCGTGTACATCAACAAACCTAACCTGAATGTGCTGCGTGTCATTGCAACCTACATGAATGAAAATCAGAAAATGGAATCGCAGACCGTTTTAGGCAGCCAAAGTTGGAGGCAGGAAACCAACTTACAATCACTGATCTGAACCAAAATTCAAAAAAAAATTCGAAAAAAAAATCAACAAAAAAATTTGAAAAAAAAATTGAAAAAAAAATTCGACAAAAAATTTGAATTTTTTTTCAAAAAAATTCGAATAAATAACATAGTTACAAACCACCATGTATCGTCAAAAAATAGAAGCACTTCCATTTAGGACTAGTTTAGCCTTCCGAGTAAGTGGTTTGGGATCATGTCAAATGCCTTGAATGGGTATTTGACTTGGATCTGGTTTTTCCCCTATCCTGCCCTGTTTTCCACTTCTTTTCTACCTATTTCTGGTATCTTGCTCTAAGATTTTGAGGTTCTTGACCTCGGGGTCAAGGTCGACCTCGACCCTGGCCTAGGGTCTAAATTTCAAATTTCAAAAATTTTCGGATGTCGGGGTTTGGAAAGAATTCTTTCTCGCTTCCGGGTCGACTGTTTCGGGCTTCGAAATGGTGACTCTTAAAAGACATTTAATATAGGTCCACTTCTAAGGGTATGAGCCTAATGAAAATTTATTTCTCATATGTCGGTCGGGTCTAAGTCAACCTCAACCCTGACCTAGGGTCTAAATTTCAAATTCCAAAGATTTTCGGATGTCGGGGTTTGGAAATAATTCTTTCTCGCTTCTGGGTCGACTGTTTCGGGCTTCGAAATGGTGACTCTTAAAAGACATTTAATATAGGTCCACTTCTAAGGGTATGAGCCTAATGGGAATTTATTTCTCATATGTCGGCCTCTCTAGAAGTTGGTGTCCTAGTCTAGTATATAAGGAAGTCTTCTCCTCTCATTTTAGGGAGGAAAAGAGAAGGAAAGAAAAGGAAGGAGAAGAGAAGGAAAGAAAAGGAAGAAAAAGGGAAGGAAAGAAAAGGGAGGATCATCTATGCATAATTTATCAAAGTGAGCATTCAAGCATTCAAGCATTCAACATTCAATTCATCAAGGAGATCCATTGGTAGCCATTGAAGGATTCAAACTCTATGGAGCCCTTTTGTTGAAGATTTCTCCATCCATATCCATTCAAGCTTCTTCCTATTCCAAGATCCATTCAAGATTGGTGTTGAAGATCTAAAGGCAATTGATTTGAGACATCCTACATCCTACAATTCTACATCCATTTGGAGCATCCATACTTGTGGATTCAAGGATTCGAATCCTCCATAAGGGTTTCAACATAAGCAAGTTGAATTGTCCTGTTTACTTTATTTATTACTGTAATTTCAATTCTATTTCAAGGTTAATTCTAAAACTAGGGTTTGACCAAGGCAAACCCCTCATCCAAACAACAAAACCATTTTTCTTGTAGGTGCAGGTGCAGAACAAGGAATTACAAAGCAAATTCGGATACCCTTTTCGGCAAACTTTCGGGAATCCGCAAACAGAATTTTCGTCGGAGCAGTGCAGGTCAAGGTCGACATAAAGGGGCACGATTGCGCCCCCGTATTTGGGTCAAGGTCGACCTGGCTCAAAAAAGAAAAATATTTCTGGGTTTTCTCCGTCTCTATGTTTCTGTTCCAGATTCGATTGTAAAATTTTCAGAAACTCAGTATAGACACCAGAAAATAGCAATTTCTAGATCTGCTATACTTTAAGGTTAGTATTTGTCTTCAATTCATCTCAATTAAGATTTTAATACTCTCTTCCAAAATGGAATGTAAGGTTTTCCTCTTTCTTCTTATTACTAATCGATTGATTCATTTATGCATTAACCATTTTCTTGTGGTTAATCAATTTGGATCTTTCCTTTGAGAATTTAGGGTTAAGAACATAATCTTACCTTCCCCAATTCTTCTATACGTAAAGGATATTATTTACATGTTGGTGAACACATCAACAATAACCAACCAAATCACAATAAGCAATCATTTTTTTATTCTTTACACACCCAAACAAATAAAAAATAAATTAAATCCCTCTGCACACAAATAAAAAATAAAAAAATTAAGTGGTAGACATGAAAATTTTAAAAATTTGCTTTACCTCCAATTCCAATTCCAATTCCACCTTTTCAAGTGGAAGATGTAAATGCTCATTTTGGGCCAAAATGGCATTTACATCTTCCTATTCTATTTTCATATTGCACTCCCAAACTGAGGATTCGACGAAATTGAAAATCACAAATGCCAATTCCAGGCTAATTCCCGCAACCAAACGACCCCTAAAGGAAAGTCCTTGACATGCTCACCAGATTGAATGAAATTAAAGGAAAGTCCTTAACAACTTTCACCAGATTGAATGATTGAAAAGAGCAGGGGGGAAGTTGTTTATTATTTATTGGACTCATGAATAACATGGATAAAAATTTAAAAAATCATTTATACTTGAGTTCTTCAACTTCTCGTTCTCTTGACTTGTGACTTTATGTCACATCGTGACCCTCCTTCCAATACGAAAAAGACTCTGTGTCTTCTAGGTCCGCTTCTATGTACAAAGATTTTGGTGACTCTTCGGATAGGTCCAAAACTTTGCTTAGGATTTCTGCTAACAACAATGATGGTGAGAGGAATGTTGAAGGGGCTTCAAATTCGGATTGGAAGGGTGCTCTAATTCGAGGGACCCAAGATAATGCTTTGGGCTTCATTATTCTGAATATTGTCCACTATAAGGAAGGAATGGAGATCAGTATCCAGATGTTGTCATGGACATGATTGTGTCCTCCATGAACTTTGTTCTGGTTGGAAGATTATTTTATTTCCAACCAACAATTGACATGGTTCGCAAATAGGTTGCAACTCACTACAAGTTGAAGGGTAGTGTCTTCATTTATAATATGTCAAGGGGATTGTTTCTATTCAAGTTTACAATTGAGTAGGATCTTTTTATTGTCCTCTCTTATTTGTGGACCTATGGAGAGTATTTTATGGATGGGTTTACAATTGAGGAGGATCTTTTTTTTTGTCCTCTCTCATTTGTGGACCTATGGAGAGCATTTTATGGATGGGACTGTTCACAATCACTTTTGCAATATTGAAAAAAAAAATCTCTAATTTTAACATATTTTTTTCATTCCATTTTATATGTTTATCTTCTTTTGCATTCAAATGATCAAAAGTAGTCATATTTTTCTCATTAAATAAAGGATTAATTGGATGAGCACAAAAGAGATAACCAAAAATAGAAGCTCACAAACAACAACAACAAAAAAATAATGAGAGGAAAAAGTATGTACAAACATTGAGTATTATAGTGAAAGTGATCTCAAAATTGATCACTGAAATCTATGCAAGCATTTTAAGTTTGGGCCTCAAACTATATAAGAAAACCTTAGCATTTTGAAATTACTAGTTTACACAAGTAGTAATTAAAGATTAATCATGGAGATATTGAAACTACCTAGTAGTTTTAAAATCGCAAATCTTGCAAAAAAAAAAAAAAAATGGTGGCAATTTTGCTTGATGTTATTTTTTAACAATTTTTTTAAAAAGTTGCCTTTTTTTTTTTTTTTTTAACTTGGCAACATTGTAGTGCATAGGAACAATTCTCTAATATTTCTAGATACACTTAAAGAAGGTATTTTGGATGCAAGAGGTACGATTGAGCCTTGTCCATAGGAAAAATTCTCTAACTATTATTAATAATTGATAGAAATTTTTTTAAAAATAAAAGAGGGGTTAAAATTAATTCAAACAAGATGAAATACAGAGTAAGGGCATCAAACAACACTATCAAGATCTACTAAGTGGTCTAATTGTTGGGACAAACCCAAAGATAATCGACCCTTATCCACAATATTCTAATTTTGCATGTGATTAGAAGCTCATTCGGCCAGACAATACATTACTCCATTCTACTCCCTGGGGATATGAATGAAAGTAACAAAATCCAAGGAAACACACAAATTAAGAATCTAGTTAACAACCAAATCTAACTACCAGCTAACATCCTCAGAATGTTTCTAAGTCAATAGACACACACCACATGCAAATCAAATTTACAAATGAGCCAGCTCCATCCAAGAGGACAAGCACACTCCACAACATACAAAATAGCAATAGCCTCCATCAAATTGTTAGTATGATGACCTTTGTAAATAGTGAACATAAATGGAATAATCCCCAAACTATCTCTACCAACTCCACCAATACCTGCGGAACCTAGGTTTCCTCAAGAAGACTCGTATGTGTTGATTTTTAGAATTCCTTGTGGAGGACTCCGCCTCCCCACCCTATTTATCTTCTAAAGAGGGTGTCTGCATCTATTTCTCATGCGTTGGCCTTGTGGAGGAGGATTATGAAGGTGGTTATAACCAACAACATCGCCAAGTTCCACAGCCTCCGACAAGTCACATTTAACCAAAATAGTTTCTCTCAAAGGATAGAGAATTTTCCACCACAAGTGGTGTGCCCCCAACAACCCATCTTGAAAGAACTGATGATTCTTCTCCAACCAAATATGTCAGATAATAAAAAAGAGTCAAGAGTCCAAGCAACCTGAGAAAAGAAGTCTTGATAGGAGCCTTGTCTCGTCGATCAAATAACTCAGCCAAAGAAGAGACATGTCAACAAGCTTGATTCCACACCTCCCATCAAAAGTGTCGAATATTTCTAGTGAAGGAGCACTAGAAAAAGAGATGAGAGACATATTCTTCACTATTACGACACATCACACACATTGAGGCACCCTAAAATCCATGCTTGCATAAATTATCCCAAGTAAGACACTAATTTTGGATCACCAACCACTTGCACTTAGGCCATGAGAACTTGTACCAAACTTGTTTCCACCAAGGAACTTGAATGTCCTCAAAAGTCTACCACACTATCTCAACATACCCTACAGAAACAAAAAACTTTCTAGATAAATCTCCACTTTCCCAAGCTAGAACATCATTCCCAGCCAAGGTAGTGCACTCTTGAGACTCCATAATCTGAGAAAGTTCCTACCTATATTCCTCATATCATCCTAGAGGCCATTCAGAAGGATGTTTCCAACACAAATGAACAGCCAACCCACAATTATGGGCAAACTTATAATGGTCAATAGTGTCCCAGCCAGTAGCAGTAAACGTATCACAAAGGGCCTAAAGGTGGGGATGAGTAGAAAGGATAGAAGGATGACCATCCCAAGAATTCAACCAAAAAGGAGTTTGAGATCTCATATGACAAATCCAAAAGAGACCATTCTTTACCAATTGAGCCCCAAATTTCAAAGTGTTCCAGATCATAGAACCTCTTCCCCCCAAAGAAAAGTGGAGAACATCAAACACATTAGCACCTAGAAGATACTTAAAGGTGAGAATACAGACCCAAAGTTGATTCTAGCTAGTACACCGGCACCAATATAACTTAGAAACAATAACTTTCCCATTGAAAATAGCAGAATGTAAGCCAAGGCTACCCTCATTCTTAAGTATGCACACAAATTCCCACTTAACAAGGCTCAATTTAGTAGTTGATAAACTCCCACTCCAAAGAAATTGACTAGAGAGGGCATCAAATTCCTGAAGCAAATACATGGGAGCAACCTGAAAAAACCACTTGTATATACGAAGAGTTTGAATAATTGACTTTAAAAGAGTCAAATGAGCAGCAGTAGACAACCAACAATGAGTCCAATGATTAACCTTCTATCGGAGCTTGTTAAACAAAATATACCAAGAGGACCTAGGATGTCTACCAACAGTAAGAGGAATGTCGTAATAAACAAAGGGAAGAGACCCAATCTGGTACACCTCTAAATGGCCTGAGGGGTATTGAAGAAGAAAATGGAGGATTTATGCTCATTGGTTTTCTAATATGAAGCTATAAGGTAATCCTAGGATTGCCTAAAAGATTCATCTTCCCGAAGATGAGCCAGTCCCATAAGATACATGGCATCTATAGACTAGAGATGTGAAAGTTGTGGCAAGCCATTTCCCTATTGACACCCATGAATTAATACCTAAGCTGTGTGAAATTTTAGAAAATGGCGCAAACCCTTTGCCAAAATAATAAACAAGTAAGGGGAAAGAAGATCCCCTTGGTGAAGGCCTCTAGAAGCACCAAAATAATCTGAAGGTTCTCCATTCACAATAACTGAAAAAGAAGAAAAAGTAAAAAAATTATAGTCCAACTCACCCATTATGCACTAAAATCAAAATCTAAGAGAATTTTCTAAATAAAACTCCATTTGACTATGTCTTAAGCTTCGGCCATGTCCAATTTAATGAACATAGATATCTCTTTTGAAGTTGTCAGAGAGTGAATAACCTCATAGGCCACCGCTACCCCATCTAGAATATGTTTACCAACCATGAAACCCCCTTGTTCCTTAGAGGTCACCATAGGAAGACAAGTTTTGAGCCTCTCTGCAATCAATTTAGTGATAATCTTATACACTATAGTACAAAGAGAAATATGTTGAAAAAATTCAAGATTTTATGCACCTTCCTTTTTGAAAATGAGAATCAAGTGTTGGCAAGTGGTCAGCACATGCACACATATGCACATGTAGGTGCATGCACATATGGAATGTTGTCATTTATGGAAACACTTATCAAATTTATGATCGCACATATTGGATATGATGAACATGTTTGAATGTAGTTGATGAAGGAAAAATGCCTAAGTCCACAGACTGTTCTTGTGACCCAGTCTGATAGAAAAGCATAGCGAACTTCACAGAAACTTCCTAAAGGCATGTGATCTTAGGTACAGGCTTGAAGGACATGAATGAATATGTGTGTAAGGTTGCACATGTTAATGTTGAGGTACCTAAGAGATATGATTAGTTGATTGGATGCGAAGACAATAAACATAATACAACTTGTTGGCAATCACTAAGGCCAACTTTGTGAGCGATTGGAAAATTATTTTTGGATGTGCTCTTGGATCTAAGGCCAACTAAGGATGTTAATGAAGTGTACAAATGCGCATTAAATAATATGATGTATAGCTAGAGTAATGTCGACTAGCTTTTGTAATATATCTCTAACAAGGTATAAGTATACAAACACTTTTGTAAAAGTGTGCGATGATAATGATGATGATATAGGTGGATGCAAATTGTGAAGACATCTAAGGGAAAGAATATAGATCAAGAGAAAGGAGAACAAGAGGAGTTATTCAAGGTATAATTTGTTAACTCTTTGTATTCATGACAACAGATTGACTGTAAGTGTTGTTGCACCTATTGTACTCCCCTACCAGGGTTTGATTGCCTTTAACAGGGCTGGACTCCTAACAGGGTCGATTCTTTAATTGGGATCACATTGTAAAAGAGTCCTAACAGGGTATGTTATTTAACCAGGACCTACCTATTGTAATACTCGACTCCTAATAGGGTCAGAACTCTTAACAAGGTTATTATACTTATAGTGAAGATATTTATGGGTACCATCCCCACCAGGGTTTTTCCCTTAACAGGTTTTCCTCAAAAAAAAATTTGGTGCTATGAGTTCTTCTATGCTTGTTTATGTTGCATGGTTATTTATCTTATGCTATATATTTATATGATGTTTGAAGAAGATAAATAAGTTTAAAAATTCAGTAAAGTATTGTAACACTGATTCACCCCCCTCTCAGTGTTACCAAATCCTAACAATTTGTATCAAAGCCTCAGGCCCCTGAAGGAAAAGCTTAACAGCTTTAGGGAGATCAAGATGGATTTGGAGAACTTGAAGAAGAATTATGAAATGACATTAGAATATGTGGACATTGCTAATGAAGATAGAGTGGATCTAAAATACTGTTAGAATCATAAAATAAAATGAAATGGAAAAGGTAAGGAAAGAATCCAAGAGAGTATGTAATGGAAGAGATATACCAAATACTTGAGAGAGAGATATATATATATATATATATATCAAATGCAAGCTTACAAGAATGCTCCAAGAACTAAGGCAAGAACACAAGGATTTGAAAGGGAAAAAAAAAGAGAAACCCCTTGTGAATTATGAATGAGGCTCAAAGCCAAAAGAATAAGGAAGAATTGGAGCTCAAAGCTCATTACAATATGAGAGAAACAATGAGAGAATAGAGAAGATTAATTGAGAAAGTGTGTGAGAGGCATCTCTTTAAGTAGAGATGAGTGGATGAGTTTGCATGTAACTCCCATCTTAGATAAATGCCACATTCATGTTGTGTGTGAGATAAATGTGAGATTCCTCTTAAGGAGGAATATCTATTTTCCTTATTAAAGGAATTACAAATATGACATGTCCTCCCACTTGGACTAGAGGACAAATACAATAGGATACCTTGGTTTATCCTTTAAATACATATTCTACCAAGGAAATATTAAATTCTAATAGCCCCCTTTAATCTTTACTTGGGGTAATTACATCAAGAGGTATCAAACTCAAATTGTTACAATGAAATTCAAATTTCTCTCTAAAAAGAGGTTTTGTCAAAATATCTGCAACTTGATCTTCACCTTTGCAAAAGATGAGGGAAACTTTCTTGTCTACAATGTGCTCTCTAATGAAGTGGTGGTGGAGTGAAATGTGCTTTGACTTTGCATGGTAAACTGGATTCTTTTCCAAGGCTATTGCACTTTGATTGTCACAATACAATGGTGTAGGTTCTTGTTGAGGTAGACCCAAATCTTCAAGTATTATTGTAAGACATAAAGCTTCTTCAGAGGCATGAGTACAACTTTTATATTCAGCTTCGGCAGAACATAGAGAAACATATTGATTTTTTTTACTTTTCCAAGATATAACACCTGAACCAAGAGAAAAACAATACCCAAAAGTATATTTCCCATCATTGGGGTCTCCACCTAAATCTGAATCAAGAAAACCTTTGAAATAAAAATCAGCATTTGCATCATAAAATAATCCTAAGTTAATAGTAACTTTAATGTATCGTAGTATTCTTTTAGCAATTTTAAAGTGTGTTTGTTGAGGTTTGGACATGAATCTTGAAACTAAACCAACACTAAAAGATAAATCAGGTCTAGTGAGAGTTAGATAATTTAAACTATCTACAAGCTCTCTATAAGGAGTAGCATCTATGAATGGAGATTGCATATCTATCATTAACTTAGTTCCTAATTCACATGGAATTGAAACATGATTGGCATCATTCATATGGAATCTATCTAGAAGATCTTTAGCATATTTACTTTGAGAGATAAAAATACCCTTAGGGGTTTTCCAAATTTTCATTCCTAAGAAATAATGTAAAAGTCCTAAATCAGTCATTTGAAATTTTTTATTAAGTTGGAACTTAATATCAGAAATTAAATGGTTAAAACTAGAGGTAAGAATCAAATCATCAACATAAAGAATGATAATAATAATGTCATCTTTGCTATGCTTGATATACAAGTTAGGATCATTTTTACTTCTAGAAAAACCTTGAGAAATAAAGAAAGCATTGATTTTAGAGTACCACTCTCTAGGAGATTGTTTTAAACCATAGATAGATTTATTTAGTTTGCATACTAGATGTTCATGACCTTCTTTAATAAAAATGGGAGGTTGAGACATATAGATTTCTTCATGTAAATCAGCATTTAGAAAAGTACTTTTAACATCTATTTGGTGAATAGGCCAATTCATTTTTGCAGCTAAAGCAAGAACAACTTTAATGGTAGGGATTTTTGCAACAAGAGCAAAGGTCTCATTATATTCTATTCCTTCAACTTGAGAAAAACCTCTTGCTACTAGTCTAGCTTTAAACTTGCTAATATCATTATTTTCGTTCAACTTAATTTTGTATAACCATTTACATGTAACTATATTTTTGCCATGAGGTAAAGTAACTAAATCCCAAGTATTATTAGAAATTAAACTATCATATTCCTCTTGCATAGCAATTTTCCAATGAGGTTGATTTTTAGCTTGAGCAAAAGTTTGAAGATCTTTAAAATGCATAAGAGAAGACATTAAAGCATAGTTACAATAATTAAGTCTCCTAGGTCTAAGACCACCCATTCTAGAAATATAATTATCACCTTCATTAATTAAATCTTTAAACCATTTAGGATTTCTCCTAGAAGTAATGGAAACATCACTATGTGGAGTAAATTCATCATTTTCATCATCACTATGAGGATTAAATTCGTCATCATCATTATGAACATAATTACCATCATTATGAGAAAAATTATCACTATGAGGAGTAGAAATATTGTTACTATCATCATCATCTTTTTTAATACTAGTAGGAATAGAAATAGGTGCATTAGGAGTAGGGTTTAGAATAGGAGGTTGGTTCTCCATGAGGTCAAGAATACCCTCTTTAAATTCATCATCTTTGGCCTTGGAACAATCATGTACTTCATTTTTTGCAATAACAACATCTCTTGCAATATGCACCTTGTTAGTAGTAGGATCATAAACTCTATAACCTTTAGTAAATTCATCATACCCAACAAAAATAAATGAAGAAGATTTTGAATCTAATTTGTGCCTTTTTTGTTTGGGTGTATGAACATAAGCAATAGATCCAAAAATTCTCAAATGTTGTAAATTTGGTTTTCTACTGGACCACGCTTCCTCGAGAGTAATATCTTTCAAAGCTTTAGTAGGAGTCCTATTGAGAAGATAAGTGGCACAAGCCATTGCTTCAGCCCAAAATTTGTAATGCAAAACTTTAGCATGTAACATACATCTAGCCATTTCTACAATAGTTCTATGCTTCCTTTCCACCACACCATTTTGTTGTGGTGTATAAGGAACAGTAAGCTCATGTTTATAACCAAAAGATCTTAAGTGAGAATGAAATGCATTGTTAACATATTCAGTACCATTATCTGTTCTATGAATTTTAAGTTTAGAGCCAAATTGCCTTTCCACAAACATATGGAATTCAAAAAATGTGTCAAGAACTTAATCTTTGGTATGAAAGAAATAAATCCAAATTCTTCTAGTGAAATCATCCACAAAGGTAAGAGCATACGTTGAACCTTGTATTGAGTTGTTCTCCATTGGACCCAAAAGATCACTATGAATAAGATGTAACTTATGAGACACCCTCCATGAGGTACTATGAGGAAAGGGCTCCCTTTTCATTTTGCCACTCATGCACCCTGTGCATGTAATTTCAGATGGAACAAGAGGAGGTAATCCTTCAACCATGTTAGATTTTATCAATCTAGAAATATAATCAGAATTCAAATGGCCAAGCCTTTCATACCATCTATTGAAATCAATATTCACTTTCAAAGAGTACCTAGAAGAGGCAAACTCATAAAACTTAACAAATTATCATGATCCATCTTAGCATTAGCAACAACAAGATCAGTGTTAGGATCAATAATAGAGCACATATCCTTATGAAATTCAACTTTGTAATCTTAGCATAATTGAGCAATTGAAAGAAGATTGGATTTCAATTTAGGAACATAAAGAGCATTGTGTAATTTTCCATTTAAACATTAACATCACCAACTCCAACTTTGCAACTACTATCATCAGCTAATTAAATAGGAATATTAGTAGTATCATGTTGCAAAGAATCAAAAACTTCTCTATGAGATGTAACATGATGAGAAGCGCCACTATCAATAATCCATTCTAATGCATGAGAAGTTTTATAACAAGCAGTAAAAGCACGACAAGATTGATTACCTTGAAATTTATTTTGATTATTGTTATTCATTGGCTTCTTATCATTTTGCTTTTTAAAACAATCATTAGTTAGGTGACCATCTTTACCACAATAAGTATAATGTGGTTTTCGATTTTGTTGATTATTGTAATTATTGTTATTGTATGATGGTCTAGAATTAGACCTATTGTTTGAATGATTATAATTATTATTTGAAGAACCATTATTATGATGATTATTGTTATTGTTACGATAAATATAGTTGTTATTAGAATGGTTATTGTTATGATGATGATTAATATGAGACTTATTATTGTGATTTTGAGTTTTACAAACAAAAGCATGTTCAAAAGATTTAATAGTACCAAATTGCAATAATTTTGCCTCCTCTTGACGCAACAAATTTTGAAAAATAGGATAATTTAAAGGAGGAGCTAAAGTAGAAATAGCAAGCTGAGAATGGCTATTAGTGATAAATTGTTGAAACTCCTTAGGGAGACATTTCTTAAGAATTATAGTAATCAATCTAATATCTATAAGAGTAACATTTAAACCATTTAACTGAGTTCTAATAGCATCAAACTTGAGCAAAAATTTATCCATAGATTTAAAATTTGTATACCTTAGATCTTCTAAGTTGTCTTGGAGCTGAATCTTATGTGGTTCAAAGGAGTTGTCGTAGGTTTGCTTCAAGATGTCCCATGCTTGATGGGCTTTAGTATAGTGTCCAATTAAGACATAAAGGTCGGGACTGATGGAAAGTCCAATTAGACCTAGTGTTTCATCATTCTTAACTTGCCAGGCATCTTTGGCAGTTTGAGCAGCAGAGGTGGCTGGTTCAGTAGTCGCATCTGTGGCAACTTCAAGTAAATGTTTAAAACAGAATATAAAGGAAACATGAGTTTTCTATTGATGATAGTTAGAACTATTTAGTTTTATTTCTAGAATTAGAGTAGACATGATGAAAGAAGGGAGATGAAAAAAAAAATAACAAAATTACAATTATGAATATTGAGCAAAATGAGATATATTGAAATTTTATTAAATGCTTAAAAGAAATGAGCTAGATTTGATAAAAAAATAAATTAGGAGAGAATTAGCGAATAAGTAGATATAAGGAACAATGCTTAACAGATAACTTTGATTTGTTTAAACAATTAGTTAGAAACAAAAAAAATTTAAAATCAAAAGCTTAAGTTTAAAGATTTTTGTTTATATAGTTTTGATTGTAAAAGAAGATTGAACGTGAATAATAAGATTAAACTAGAATAATTTTAATTAAGAAGAAGATTGAAATTAACAATTTAAAATGAGAATTGAATTTTAAACAAAGATTTAAAAAAAATTTAATATTTAAAGTTTTAATACAAATTTGAACAAAATTATATAAATAAACAAATGAGACAAAGATACAAACTAAGACTAAAGTTAGCAAAGCTACAGAGCTGAAAATAATTTCAGACTGAAGAAAAGCTAAAGATATGCCTGTAAAAAAGTGAAGTAATGATAATAAGAATCTAATGATAAATTTTGCAAAAAAAATAGAACTAAAAAAAGAATAGCACAGATTTTGCAGAGAAAACGTTTTGCAGTAAACTAAATATGAAAAGACTTGAAACAATAATGCAACTAGAACATTTTGCTATAATGTTAAAATAGATTTTGAACTTTGAATACATATTTTAATATATTTAACAAGGATTAAAATCTATACTAAAAATGGGTAATACAGAACTTTGAACTTTGAATACAAATTTTAATATGTACTAAAAAAGGTAACGATTTGCTATAATATAGATTTTTTTAAAAAATGTTTTAATTTGCTATTTTTTAAAAAACGTTTGCTATAATTTGTTGTTTTTAAAAAGATTGTTGTTTTATAAAAATTAATAGTTGTTGAATTAATTTATCCAACAATGAATTTGTTGTTCATATATGGAGCAATGAAACGTTTTGTTGTTTCTAAAAAAAATATTTTAAAGGATTATTGTTTAGAGAGAAAATGCTATCCTTAATACATTTTAATACATTTTAAAGAGAGAAATTGTTGTAAGAAAAATGTTTTAATGCAATGCTGGTGTTTAAAAAAACGTAAAGAGAGAATTTACTGATATAAAAAATGTTTTAAAATAAAGATATATCTATAATGAAAGGCTGAGAAAAATGAATGAAGGGCACAGAAAAATGATTTAAGGCTGAGAAAGACGTATTAAGAATGACTGAATATGACCACTAATTCTTTCAACCAATGAAGCTTGGTAGATTTCACTGACTGATTACAATTTTTGTTTTTTGTTTTTGAGTTTGGATGTAAAGAAATAGATTAAATTTGAGTGAAAACACAGACAGAAACTTATTAAAATCAAATTACTATGAAACCTGCAAGAGAAAGGAGTTAGAAATCAAATGAGCTTTGATAAAAAAATAAAGATATGTAGATAAACTAGAGATATGAACAAAAAAAATTAGATGTTAGCAGAGAGTCAAAATCTACAGATAAGATGAGTAAGATCTGAGATGAAAATTAATCAAAATAAAAGACAGAGATATCTTACAGATTAAACAGAGATAAAGTTAAAAAAGATGAATGAAGATCTTGCAACCAGAATGTGAGATAAAACTTAAAAATGAGATAAACAAACTTAGATCTGGCAGCAAGCCATCTAGAAAAAAGTTGGATTTAAAAGAAGTAATGAAGTAAGATGTTAGAAAGTAAGAAAAAAAATAAAGAAAAACCTGCAAAATAATGGTTAGATAAAAAATAAAATAGGTTTCTCCTTTACAACTAAAATATTCTTTAGCTATCCCTACATGCACACTCAAAAGCAAGGATTAAACATGAGCTGATACCATGTTAGAATCATAAAATAAAATGAAATGGAAAAGGTAAGGAAAGAATCCAAGAGAGTATGCAATGGAAGAGATATACCAAATACTTGAGAGAGAGATAGAGAGATTTTTCTTCAAGAGATCAAATACAAGCTCACAAGAATGCTCCAAGAACCAAGGCAAGAACACAAGGATTTGAAAGGGAAAAAATAAGAAAAACCCCTTGTGAATTATGAATGAGGATCAAAGCCAAAAGAAGAAGGAAGAATTGGAGCTCAAAGCTCATTACAATATGAGAGAAAGAATGAGAGAATAGAGAAGATTAATTGAGCAAATGTGTGAGAGTCATCTCTTTAAGTAGAGATGAGTGGAGGATTTTGCATGTAACTCTCATCTTAGATGAATGTCACATTCATATTGTGTGTGAGACAAATGTGAGATTCCTCTTAAGGAGAAATATCTATTTTCCTTATTAAATGAATTACAAATATGACATGTCCTCCCACTTGGACTAGAGGAAAAATACAATAGGATACCTTGGTTTATCCTTTAAATACATATTTTACCAAGGAAAGATTAAATTCTAACAAATACAAACTAAGACAGATGAATTCATCAAGAAGTTTAAGTATTAGCTTGAGCATGAAAGAAAATTGATAGATAATCTCATGGAAGCACAAACTAAGGAGCTATGATATCAATATTTGATTGAGCACCTAAGACATGAAAAGGATTCCTTGAAGGATGAATTGGAAGTCACAAAATTGACCTTGATGAAAGAAATTGATACTAAAAGAGAAGAAAAAAGAAAAGTTGCAAAATGAACTATCAAATACAAGGGATATGTTGCAGACTTTGGAGAATGAATTGAGTGCACTAAAAACAAATTATGACAAAGTAGAAAGATATTGCACCACAATTATTGGTGAACTTGATCAAACCAAAGGTTGCATAGAAAAACTTCATGAGAGAAAAAAAAAATTGGATGAGCAAATTGACATGTAAAAGCCTATTGGAGACATGATAGGAGTAGGATTTATTGACAATCTTGATCAGGAGAAAGATAGAATTGTGGTGAATCTTGATTCACCTAAGCATTTAGACTCTAAGGTTGTGATAGCAGAACCTGAGATACCTCTTTGCAAGGACAATAACAAAGATTGCAGTCACAAAGATCAATCAAAGAAACCAACTGAAAAAGGTATTCCTAAATCCAAATAATGGTTTTTGTTTTAATTTCTACTTTAATAGACACAAGATAAGAGAATGTAGAAAACTAGATATGAGGTCTAAAAGACCTACATATGATCACTTGAATGATTTAATCAAGAAGAAAAAAGAGAAAAGCCTGAATAAGGCAAATGTTGAAAAAGGTGAATGTAGTAGAGATGCAGAGCATAGACATCTGAGGACAAGGAAACATTTTTTAAAAATGATGTTATGAAAGATAATGTTTCTAATTTAAGTAAGGATGAAGTCAAAAAGTCAGTAGAAGAGGTAAAGAAACCTTCTACCAGACCTAGAAAGATTGTATATTACAAATGCAACAACTTTGGTCATATTGCCAAGTATTGCAAATTGTAAATTGATTATAGCTAATTGAAGCCCAAGAAGAAGGTAACATGTTTTAAGTGTACCAATGATGGACATGTTGTAAAGTACTGTAGATTCAAAGGGCTAGTAAAGAATTCCTTCAGACCATTTGCAAAAGAAAATGAACTGAATGAAGAAGAAAAAGAGCTAGCAAAACTAAAAGCATATTACAAGGAGAAATGGGTCAACCAGAATGAACTAGTTGAAATTGAAGTTAAGAAATATGAAGAGCAGAATGCAAGAACTCACAAGAGTCCTAAGAGTCTTGTGGAATCATTACTAGGGTGCATTGCCTCACCATATTTTTGATGGGCAATGTATGCCTTAGAGGGAGAATGATAGATTAACACCAGTCAGATACAGAGCCCCTATATGGATGAGTTAAGTTGGGCGAGCTTGAAGCCAACTTAGTTACTGATGTATAAAATCTTGGACAAGATTGCATCTTGTTTGGAGATGCATGTGAAGAAGATGTACCAGTTTGAGCCAACACTGGTTTATTGCATCTTTATTGATAGTTTTTGGGACTTGTGCCAAATTGTCTATAAGGGTAGTAATATGGTCAAATTACTTACCATTTACACTGAGATTAGAGATCATTGAAGAGCTTGGAGCAGTTGTTGGGACTTGAAGAGTTTACAGGTGTGTTCGCAAAACCCTCACACAATCACGCAAGCTAGGTGTTTGTCATAATCTTAAGAAATCTTTATCATTTATAGTACCAAAGTGTTAGTAAATGAGTTTGTCTCTTTATTTTATTTTTATTTCTTTACTCTATAGTCCTCCAAAGAAACATTAACCTCTTACTAACAGTTGGATCAAAACTAAATGATTTTGATCCTCTGAATTATGGTACAACTCCTGATAGGATTTTCAATGAATTTTTGAATAATCAAAGTTGCATTTTGCAAGAAATATACTTTTGACCGGAAAGTAAATAAGGCAATCACAATAATTTACACATAAAGATGTCTTAACCATTGTATCTTGATAAATATACCAATTTAATGAAGCTCATAGACTTCAGCTCATAATACATTCACAAATGAAACTAGCAAAATTATAGACTAAGATTAAAGAAATGAAATACTTCAAGAAAGAATTCTGCTTAACCAAAGATATCCCAACAAAGACAAATTTATTGATATAAACCAATAGATTTATAGTAGCAAAGATTTTTTTTCCATTAATTTTAGAATATTAACCAAATTATTTTCCAAAAAATCCACACCAAACTAAGATGAAATCTAATCTATTCTACTCAACTTCTAAATTAACTGTTATAGACCATTTTAGAGTTTTTCCCGGCTATATATAGCTAGCGGTTTACATCATATGAGACTTAAAGTTCAAGAAACTCCCAGAGTTTCAGAAGAAATAGTTTTTAAAACCAACCAAAAGACAACTAAAAAAAAAGCATCAGCATAAAAAACTGGAAGTGCTCCAAGAACAGCGGGGCACGATCACTGGGTACACTGTCTCTTTCATCAATGCTCTGGTCTATTTCCAGCAAGGGTAGACCTCTAACTTTGGTTTTAAACTAGTCATCGATCACTTCTTCACCTCCATCTTCCTCCACCCCTGTAATATCAATCTCTATATTTAGAGTGATGACTTGGCCGAGAGTAAATCTTGACCAATCTCTCCTTCTAACCTCAAAATCATCATTACAATTTTCCCAATAATCTTCCATCTGAGGAAGATGTTGAAATTAAGAAGGTAGATTAAAATGTTGAGCTACGTAGCCTTTTTTGTCAAAGTCTTTTCTGGCTTCAAAGGTTTTCAGATTCAACTTTCTTAGTTCCAGCTCAAGGTTGAAGACATCTGAAGATATTTTGCATGTATAAAACCCTAGCTCAATGGGAAAGCTTGACTTTGCTCTACCTTTTCTTTCTTTGACCCCTTTGTGCACATGAGCCAACTGACGGGCGACCTCTATTATGACAAGTCTATCAAAGGAATATCTTGGTAATTTAAACAGTTCTCCATCAAAACCTCTGACTCTAATATAAGTGAACCTTCTAAACTGAATGAAGCCACTCCCATAGGTATTGATAAAATTTTTTGCCTCCTCAAACATTCTTTACTCCACATTCCCTTGCAACTCATAGGTTAGCCTCCCGAAAAATATCCCATTCAATTTTACAAAGCTACTCGTGTGAAATTATTTCTGAAGATGAGGGTAATAGTCATATACTTTCATATTTGGGGTAGCTAATTCATGGAAGAGACCTTTCCATTCTCTAGTGCATGCCAGAATATAGAACAAGTAGGAAAACATATAGAAATTACTTCCACCTAGGAAATTTTCCAATTGATGATGAACCTTGTCTACAATGGTATCGACCCAGTTGATGAATTTCTCTCCTCCTAGAGTAATTTGGATGTAAAAGTACATCCAATCATGCTAGTAGTATGCATGTTGATTTCCTTTGATTCTATTGAGCAATATGACTAACTTAGCAACCTCTAGTTTTAAATGGTCAATGGTGAGAGGTTTAGGAAGCCTATACCCTCCCTTTTGTGCCTTCAATAACCAATTCTAAGTGATCTCATTTCTATAGACTTGTCTTTTGGTGGCAAAGACAGACTGAGAAGAAGGAATGGTCCATCCCTCGTATAGATCTTTCTCAGGAATACCCATTGCAGTTAAGATGACATCTCTATTTATGTAAACTAAAGGGCTTCCATCTATCTTTTTGATACATTTTTCTTCCATGCTATACCTTATGGCACATTCTACTACTATCTTTGGGCACGAAGTCATTGTGGAAAAAGCGGCAGCATTTGCTAGTCCGCTCTGAATTACCTTCTCAATAATAGAACCTAGAATAGGGTTTTTGACCTTACTTCTAATTTCATTCAGTGCTCCTGACTTTATTAACATATCATCACACTCAGGCAGAGAACTTATTAAGGGAGAAGTGGCCCCAAAATTTGGAAGTAGAGGTTTCATAATGGCCCAACACAAATGGAGGGGAACAGGGAAACATAGAAGCTCTAAAGGGGATTTTAAACTTCACAGTATAAATAGCTTCAATTTGAAATAAGAGCACCAAGAAGAAATGACTAACATGTTATTGCACGTAGCACATTAAGCTTTGAGAGGAAAAAGGTACCTCATCTGCTCTATTATCCTTTCCATCACCAAAAGAGAGTTTCTGCTACAATGGATAAAACAACTACGTATCACCCATATATTTACCAAATTGGTCACAAGGTTGTGGGAGATTCACAATAAATGATGAAGTGATGGCTCAAAGATTTAGTTAATGATGATATGAGGTTTGATTGATCTCTGCATTAACTATCTGTACTTTCCCATGAGTGAAACTACATTCAAATGTCACTTCTATTAATGATTATCTCCACACCACACACGGATGCCATATTCTCTGCCAGCAGTCACTTCTATGACATCATCGTCACCTATTCTTCCTCTTGGCTTGAGAGAATCTATTGAACTTTGAACTTTGAACTAAGAAAGTTCAAAGTTTGAGTTGAATTAGGAACAATACACGACTACCCTTTGGTATGTTTAAGAAAGCAAAACTAGCGGCTATAAAGAAAACTTAAAGATAATCAAAACATTTTCGCAAATTGACAGAGTCAGTTGAACCTTGAACTTTGAACTAAGAAAGTTCAAGGTTCAAAGTTCAATGGTAGGATGTGCGTTGCAAAAACAAACATGTCACTAAGTTCATAATAAAGCAAAAGGGAAAGTGAAACATACCGTGTGGTGTTATTGAACCTTGAATCTTGAACTAAGGATAGTTCAAGGTTCAAGTTCATCCAAAAAGAGGGACATGCAAAAAAGATGAAAATGAACTTTGTTAAAAAATGCATCCCGAAAAAGATTATGGGGTGATTTTTGAGAAGATTAGAGCCATGAATAAATAAACAAAAATTAGGGGTAATAATGGCTCTGACTGAGGATGAGGACTCTTGAGGATGAAGGATGAACTTAAAGCTTTGGTTTCAAAGACCAAAGAATCAAGACAAAAAGGCCAAAAAATAGAAAACAAAAAGGAGATGAGAAAGAAATGACAAAACCTAATAAAAGAAAGACAAGAAGCACAACAAAACAAATATGTATAGGGAAAAGGGAAAAACTACTTATAGTTGATACAGTTTTAGATCCTAACCATTAAAGGTCGGGGATAGAATAGTACCGTCGAGATGCTTCAGCTTGAAAGAATTGCTTCCCAACACTTTGTTGATCACAAATGGGCATTTCCAAAGTGATTTGAACTTACCATGGATGCCTTTAGCTTCCCTTCTTTTATCCCACAACAATACTTGGTCTGCTTCCATGAAATTTTGAGGTCTGGTCCTCTGATCAAAATTTTTCTTAACTCGGGCCTGATGCAAAGCTATCTGACTCACCATTTCCTCTCTCTCCTCTTGTATTTTGTTTAGATACATAATCTATTTTTCTAGGGCATTTTGAAATACTTTTTCTTCAATTATTTTTTGTAATTTAGGAATCGCCAATTCCAGGGGAAGTGAAAAATGAGCTTCCATGCCATATACTAATTCAAATGGTGACATCCCGATTGCCCTTTTCAGAAAAGTACGATCTACCCAAAGAGCTTCAAATAACCTCTTATGCCAATCTTTGGCATTGTCATTTACTAGTTTCCTCATTATCCTTATCAAGTTTTTATTACTTGATTCTACATGCCCATTTCCTTGGGGATAATAATCAAATGCATGGGATGTAAATGCCATGATCATAGCAAAAATGTTTCAATTCTTGAGAGGAAAAATTAGTAGCATTATCTGCAACTAGCTTGCTAGGGACTCCAAACTTGACTAGAATATATTTTTTTAGGAACTCACCTACCACCTCCGATGTAGTTTTCTTAACCAAAATCGCCTCAACCCATTTTGTGAAGTAGTCCATTGCAGTCAGGATATGCATGTGGCCAACACAAGATGGAGGATTAATTGGTCCAATGAAATCTAACCCCCATTGTTTAAAAGGTTCTCTGATAACTACTAGTCTCAAAGGGAGGGCTACTAATTGTGGCTTGCAACTGAACAACTTGTACTTCTCACAATTTTCTACCCATTTGTAGGCATCACCAAACATTCCTGACCAGTAATAACAACTTCTAAGAATTTTAAAAGTTGTCACCATAGAAGAAAAATATCCACCACAAGCTTCACTATGGAACTTCACGAGCAATTTTTCATGTTGTTCTTTATCAACACTGTATGATTAGAAAATGTAGGCACCAATATGTAATGTATGGAATGAGAGAAATGGGGAAGGTAAGATTTCCTTCGTAATCCCAAATTCCCAAAGGAGAGATCCAAATTGATTAACCACAAAGAAAGCATTAATGCTTAAATGAATCAATTGATTAGCAATAGGAAGAAAGAGGAAAACCTTATATTCCCTTATGAAAGAGAGTATTGAAATCTTAACTGAAGTGAATTCAAGGCAAATACTAATGTCAAAAATATTGCAGATCTGGAAATCACTATTTTCTGGTGTCTGTACTGAGTTTTGGGAAAATCTACAACTGGATTTGGAATAGAAACACAGAGACAGAGAAGACCTAAAAATCTTTTGGTTTTCTGAGAAAGGTTGACCTTGACCCAGATAAAGGTTGACCTTGACCCCAAAATGTTGAGCTTGACTTGCATAGCTCTGACAAAAATTATGTTCGTGGATCTTGAAAGTTTGTCGAAAAGGGTACTTAGATCTGATTTGTAATTCACTGTCCTGTACCTGCACTTGCAAGAAAAAGGGTTTTGTCATTTGGATGAGGCATTTTCCTTGGTCAAACCCCAGTTTTGGAATTAACCTTGAAATATAATTGAAATTGTAGTAATAAACAAATTAAATCGAATGATTCACCTTGCTTATGTTGAAACCCTTGTGGAGGATTCGAATCCTTGGATCCACAAGTATGGATTCTCCAAATGAATGTAGAATTGGATGTAGGATTTCTCAAATCAATTGCATTAGATCTTCAACACCAATCCTGAATGGATCTTGGAATATGAAGAAGCTTTAATGGATATGAATTATTCTTTCCTGAGGACCTTCTTATCTTTGCACACCTAGACAACCTTATGTTTGTGGGATTCTACATGATCCATACATACCACCAGCATTGCTTCAATATTCGCCATTGACTTGAAATCCTCAGTTGTGAGGTCTTTGTTATCTCTGATTGCTGTTATTCCTTTCTCAAACTCCTGATTCATTTCTTTAGCATCTTTGATACTTTGATTTTCCTCATTCATTAAAGTGATGTTCAGGCATTTGAGATCCTTTTGCATTGTGTTTGTTAATCCTCTCAATTCATTAAGCAAACAAGTTGCCCCTTCATAGCCTGCCCTGATTATAGAATTTCACCATTCAATACTCTTAATGGAGACATAAAGGACATCTTCATCTAGATCTTTGATTGGTTTCTCAGCAAGGAACTTGGTTACTCCATACTGTTCAATTTCACCCATCTGATTCATTATGCTTATCCAGTTCTTTTCTTTATCCCATTTTGCTAATTCAGCCAATATTTTTGAGATAGTCATCATGATAATCCCATGGATTTTGATTAGTTGAGTAATGTAATCGCCTCCACACTGTATCATACCTTGTATCCATTCACTGGACACATCAACTATAAGCTTATTTCTCTGGATTTGATCTAGGGTTTTCCTAACCTCAGGTGAGCGGGGAACAAATGATTAGGGAATTTGTTCTAAAGGAAGGGGACTGGGATCTCAGACTTCATGAATAAATTCAATCAGCTTCTTGATAGTGGCCTTTATTTCTTTTTTATCCTTTTCATCTTTGAAATTTTGGTGTAATATCTTCTTGCTTGAAGTCTCCAGGTGTTTTGCGTTTGCTGCCCTGCTTGCAGCCCCGAGATCTATCTTCTTAGCTGTGAAGTCATCAACTGTAGCCTCTGAGATATCTTTGTCACCCTTTGGTAAGAGTATGGACTCAATGCAAACTCTTGGTAAAGGAGATCACAACGAAACAAAAAATCTTATTGAAATCAAAGGGACAAATCGATCCTCAAGCCCCCAGGGACTCAAGTCTTTGTCAACCCCAAGATTACGATAAGAGAGACATATTTGGAAAAAAGTGAGAAGAGGGTGTGATTACCTCACCCAATAAGAACTTATGTCCCACTGTGAATCACATAAGGAAACATCGCAACTGGAAAGATGGAGTTGAATTTCCTAGTGAATGTGGCTACTCACTAGTCAACCCATTAAGGATTCACCCTCAGGAATATTCTATTCCAAAAGAGAAAATCCTAAAACAAATGAGATCCAGTCTTAAGGACACCTTTGACCTTAAGGGATCAAAACGTTTAAAATTAAAACTGGAGGGATCAAGAGATCCTATAAGATAAAAATTCATGCTTTAAGGATTAGTCACTATTCCATAAAGGGAGAAAAGGTTTGAAAAAGTATCTTGAAAGTGCGTGTGTGCAGAGGGTGAGCAGAGCGTATGCCTCCACGTTAAATTCATTGCTAACACTTTAATAGGAGCAATGGCTTTAATGGAAATATAAACAACTCCACTTATTTCATTTCCACTACAAGATGCCCCCAAGCAAAGAGAAATCAAGGGAAATACCACATAAACATATAGAGAACACAGAAGGGATCTACCTACCATGGGGTCAGTATGATCATAAGATAATATATATATATATATATATATATATATATATATATATATATATATATATATATATATATATATATATATATGGTATTATTGCAAATGAATTGACATCATTCCCTAAAGAAAGTATAACTACAATCACAAAGGAGGAAAGAAAACACAAGAGTTACGAAGAAGAGTCTTTTCGAACCGCAACATGGAGACCAAAAAGAATAAGTGCTACCAAGTTGCAATTCCAAGCAGACTACACAAGGAAAAAATTTACGAACAATAGAACAAGTACAACATAACACGAAGACAATATATATAAGAGTAGAGATACATATAGAGGAATTTCACAATAGGTTCAATTCCTTTATCACCTTGCACGAACAAAGTAACAAGGGTCATAAAAAATAATCTAACAAACATTTAGCAAACACATCACGGGAGAAGCACAATATAATAGACAAACACACAAAAAGCTACCATGGAGGTCAAGCCAATCAAGTGCATTGCCTACTCTTCCCATCTCGGTCTATATCATTTAGGGAAGGTGGGAAACTCGCAAGAGGGACTATATCCAACATAGTAGGAATAATAGCCAGTTCCAAACAAGGAGCCTCTTGAGAATCATAATGTTTGATACTAGGTGTAATTGTCAATTATGTTAAAAGCATATTAGGAAAATCTGTATCAATGTCAATAGTCTCATATCCATCATTAGCATCATTAGTATCATCAAGAGTATCTTCTTCATCAAGATTAATCAAAATAGAATCTAAGATACAAATAGAATCATCATAATCATTCATCTTAACATCATTATTAACTTCTTCTAACACATCATGCATAGGCTGATCAAAAGAAGGTAAAGAATTTTGAAGAATAGAGGCACGGGCCTTAGCTTGAGCCCAACGCTTCTTATGACGTTCATTAGTAGATCAGTTATGTTTTTTCTTGTTTGAAATATGTTGAGAACTAGGAGGAACAACCACCGATTCCTTCACAGATTCTATAGGAGGATTAATAGGATTCTCAGTAGACTGAAAAGCAGCACTAGGAGTTTGATTAATATAACTAGAAGCCATGGATAAAGGAGGTATGGAAGGTATAGGCAAAATACCATGGTTAAGATCTATCTGAGGCATGCTTAACTCAAGAATCTTGTGATGCTTATAGGTTTGATATGAGCAAAAAAGGTTATCAGGTCGAGAAGGACATGAATTAGGTAATGAAGGCCAAAAGAAGTCAAGGGAAGCACAATCCCTAGGCCTAGAAGGTTGATATAAACTATGATTAATCATTTTCACTTCTTCATCATGAATGAATTTAAGACACTTGTGGATAGGAGAAGCAATGACATGCATGGAATTCAACCAAGGCAAACCAAGCTTAACTTGAAACTGGTCAAAAGTAGGAACTACAACGAAGGTAGTGTCCAAAATTTTACCACAAAGTTCAACATGAAAATTAATAGAACCAAATGATGGATAGAGAAAACCATTACAAGTTTGGATCCACACATCAGATGTATCATAACAATCACGTTGTAAGTTCTTCATAAAAAGATTTTCTTCAGTAATGACATTAACCAAGGATGTAGGATCAACAAGACAACCAAGCGTAGGTATCTTATAAATCCTAGCATAAATGTAGAGGGGACCATCATGAGCTTTAATAGTCTCAAAATCATCAAAGGTGATCAAGAGTTCCCTAGGTCTTTTATTCTTAGGTTGTTTTTGAGGTTTAGGTTGAGGTTTCAATTTAGGCTTAGGTTGAGGTGGAACTTGAAGTTGAGGTTGAGATTGAGGCTGAGGTGGAGATACATGTTGAGACAAAACAACATGCTCCACATGGTTAACAATATGATTGAGATCATCCATCTTTGAATCATAAACAATATCCATAGGAGATGGCTGAACAATGGTATTAGTATCATGTGTAGGCAAAGGATTCGTATAGATTTGGAGGTCTTGATTAGGAGGAGAGACAGATTTGTTCCCACTACCATCAAAATTATCAATAGACAAAGAATTAGAATCAATTAAGTCTTGAACCTTATGTTTTAGAGAATAACACTTCTCAGTATCATGGCCATTTTGACGATGGTATTGACAAAAGGCTTTGGAATCAAAGGATTTGGATGCCATCGTAGTAGGTAAAAGAGGTCGAATAGGAGGTAAAGTAATCATATTAGCATTCAACAATTTACTCATAATAGAATGTAAAGATTCAGAAAGAGGAGTAAACGTATGATTCAGATGAAAAGAAGTGGATGCAAAAGTGGCATTATTGGATGCAACAACAACTTGATCAGCAACTGCATTCGCTTATTTATTTATCTTGACATAGTTGTTAGGTTTTTGAAATTTGTTGGGATTAGGAGCAACATCACTCTTATCAACTAGAACAAGAGCCATTGGAGTGTTGCTCTCAAATTGACTCACTTGTAATTGATAATGATGAAGTGCTGCACAAAGTTGTTGAAAAGAGGTAAATTCAGTAAGCAAAATCTTATCTCTAATATCTTTTTGTAAATTTGAAATAAACATACGCTGAATATCAATATCAAGAATAGGATAAGAAATTTGAGCATATAAATGCTTAAATCTACCAATAAATTAAGTCAATTTTTCTTTAGTATTTTATTTACAATGCATCAAATCAATTAAGGACACTTGTAGACCAATGTTATTCTAGAACTGTTGGATAAAGGCATTAGCAAGTTTTGGAAAAGAATCAATAGAATAAGGAGGCAAGAAACAATACCATTGCAAGGCCTTATCATGAAAAGTTCTAGCAAACAACTTGGCTAAAATCCTATGGTCATGAACATAGTTACTACAAAGGATTTGAAATGTTTTAACATGAGTGACAAGGTCTCCCTTACCATTGTAATTCTCAAGATGAGGCATATCAGCTTGTTGAGGAACAAGAGCACGAATAATGTCTAGGGATAAAGGACTTCCCATGTCACATGTAGGAATGCTAAACTTGGATTGAGTTAAGGACACAAGTTGTTGTTGTAAAGAGGACACAATTTGAGCCAAACTAATGATTGTGGAATCATTAGAAGAAATAGGAGGTATAGACACATTAGAAACACTAGGGAAAGTGTAGGAAGCAACAAGAATGGAAGACACAATCGGTGGAACACTTGGAACCACAATTGGAAGAGGATTGGAATAAGTAAAAGGAACACTACAGTAAGAAGGTTGTGAAGTAGGTAGAGACACCGGTGGAATACTCATAGGAATAGATGGAATAGATGTAGTCACTAAAGGAGGATTATAAGTAGGAATGCTAGGTAAAGGAACGGAAGAAGGTTCAACACTAGTGACAGGAGGAGTGAATCCTAATTCTTGAGCTTCTTGAGCTAAAGGTTTTACATTTAAATGCACAAGATGAGTAATACCACGCAAGAGATTAACACCTTGATCACTATCATGAAGGACTTTCTTAAGAGCCTCTATAGCTTGAATAGAATCTTGATTACATGGTTTTCTTGAATAAGCCAGTTTCCCATTTTATCAAGTTCAGTTGAAAGTTTTTGGACTTGTTCAGTAGGAACTCTTAAAGCATCATCCTCATCATGAGATGAGTGAGAAGAGTTATGCTCCATAGTGGGATTGAAATCATGAGTAATCAAATTTTCATCCGGGATCCTAAGGAAAGGAGAGGAAGACTCAGGATCAAAGGCACCCATAAGTCTATGACTTCTTCTAACTAGGATATTATAAGTAGGCCTAGAGGTAGTAAAGCTCATATACCAATGCAATGCAAATGAACTAAATTAAGAAAACACAAGGCATGAACAAATAAATGTTTTTGTATTTTTTCTTTATATGATTTTTTTGTTTTATTTTTGAAATGTAAATGAAAGAGCATAAAAGAAATCTACTTTTATATGTAAGATCTAACACCATAAAAGAAAGAGTTGTCTATCGTGGGTTCACCAAAATGTATGATTAGAAAATGTAGGCACCAATATGTAATGTATGGAATGAGAGAAATGGGGAAGGTAAGATTTCCTTCTTAATCCCAAATTCCCAAAGGAGAGATCCAAATTGATTAACCACAAAGAAAGGGTTAATGCCTAAATGAATCAATTGATTAGCAATAGGAAGAAAGAGGAAAACCTTATATTCCCTTATGAAAGAGAGTATTGAAATCTTAATTGAAATGAATTGAAGACAAATACTAACCTCAAAAATATTGTAGATCTGGAAATCACTATTTTCTGGTGTCTGTACCGAGTTTCAAAAAAATATGCAACCAGATCTAGAACAAAAACACAAAGAAAAAGAAGACTTGGAAATATTTTGGTTTTCTGAGAAAGGTCAACCTTGACCCCAAAATGTTGACCTTGACCTGCACAGCTTCGATGAAAATTCTATTCGCGAATCCTGAAAGTTTTCCGAAAAGGGTACTCATATCTGATTTGTAATTCGTTGTCTCGTACCTGCACTTGTAAGAAAAAGGGTTTTGTTGTTTGGATGAGGGGTTTGCCTTGGTCAAACCCCAGTTTTGGAATTAACCTTGAAATATAATTGAAATTGCAATAATAAACAAAGTAAATGGAACAATTCACCTTGCTTATGTTGAAACCCTTGTAGAGGAATCAAATCCTTGGATCCACAAGTATGGATGCTCCAAATGAATGTAGAATTGGATGTAGGATGTCTCAAATCAATTACATTAGATCTTCAACACCAATATTGAATGGATCTTGGAATAGGAAGAAGCTTGAATGGATATGAAGATATCTTCAACAAGAGGGCTCCATAGAGCTTGAATCCTTCAATGGCTACTAATGGATCTCCTTGATGAATTGGATCTTGAATGCTTGAGGATAGATGAATGCTTGAATGTTTTCTTTCTCCTTTTTGCTTTCTTGATAATTTCTTGATCACTTGATTTCACCTTATGCTTGATTTGTTCCTTACTTGATGATTGAGGAGGATTGAAATGAGAGGAGAAGGCTTCCTTTTATACAATTTTAGGGCACAAACTTCTAGAGAGGCCTACATAGGAGAATTAAATTCCAATTTAAGCATTTACCCTTGGAAGTGGACCTAAATTAAATATAATTAAGAGTTTACCATTTCGAAGCCCAAAACAACCGACCCGAAAGTGGGAAAATACAACTTTCTGAAACTTGATATTCAGAAACTTCCAGAATTTGAAATCTGGACCCTGGGTTAGGGTTGAGGTTGACCTTGACCTTGAGGCCAAAAACCTCAAATTCTCAGGGCCAGGTGCCAAAAATAGGCTTTAAATAAGTGGAAAGAGGGGCAAAACATGGGAAAAAGCCAGATCCAAGTCAAAGACCCATTCAAGGTGTTTTCCATGACCCCAAACCACTTATTCAGAGGGCTAAACCAGTCCTAAATGGAAGTGCTTCCATTTTTCGATGATACAAACACATCTCAGAAAAGCCCCATCCAATCCTTTTTTGTATAGTATGTCATCAATGATGACGTATTTTGTAGATTTTAATTCGAGATTTCTCTTTTCTTTGGGATTTAAATGTAGAGGGCAATCTTCGTACGTAAGATAGAAAGATACATCTAAAACCCATGAGTCATGAAGACTAATAGAGAGGGATAAGGGCATATCACTATCAGGTACTTGCTCAGCCATGAGTTTACATGAACCTTGTCCTGGAACCAACTTGGTGGGGCGAATATCTAAATCAAATTCTTGAATCCTTGCAATCCAAGTTGCTCGGTTATTCATGCATATTTCTTGTTGAGTAAGGACATCTTTAACATCAGAACTAGGGACATAGACAATGGAGTGAGAATGCAAAATATAGAACCTAAAATATTTCACTGCTTCCACCACTGCATAAGCTTATTTTTCGACCAAAGGATAATTCAATTCATGTTTTTTAAGAGGCATGCTCATAAAAGAAATTGGTACTTCTTCCTCTTTATCATTCTTTTGCAATAATATTCCTAACACTATGTGTTCTGAGGCATAACAATATATTATGAAATCCTTCTTATAATCTAGATTTATCAGAGTAGGGGTAGATGCTATGGATTTCTTAACTTCATCAAATGCCTTTATGATGGTTGTACTCCATTTGAAAGGATTTCTCTCACTTAGAAGATTGATCATGTGTTTGGTTGTTTCAGCGAAGTTAGGCATGAATCTTCTAAGAAAATTGATTTGGATTTGACACCAGTCCTATTTGAAGGAAGACCGAGTTGTTGAATTGATTTGACTCTTTCAGGATCAATCTTGATCCCTTCCTTTGACATGATATGACCTAATAATTTCCCTTCCATGACAACAAAAATATACATTTTAGGATTTAATGAGGTACCATGTTCTCTACATCTCTATAGAACTAACCTCAAATCTCTTAGGTGATTTCTACGTCTTCTAGAAAAAACTGTTAAATCATCTAAATAAACCACAATCAGCTTATTAATTGGATGACTAAAAGTAGAGTTCACGGTTTGTTGAAATGTGGCACCTACATTTATCAAACCAAAATGCATCCTATTATAAGAATACGTACCCCAATGTGTGGTAAATGTCATTTTATGTTGATCTTGATCAACCACCTTAATTTGATTATAGCTGAAAAACCTGTCTAACATAGACATCATCTTTGAGCCTGCTACGGTTTGCAAAATATGATCCATGACTGGGAGGCCGTAATTATCTTTCATACTGCTCTGGTTCAAATTTTTGAAGTCCACACAAATCCTTATTTCCCCATTTTTCTTTCTAACAGGTACTATGTTTGCGACCCAAGTAGAATGGTGAATTGGATAAATGATCTGGGTCTGCCGCATCTTTTCTACTTCTTTTTTAATTGCTTCAGAAACTTTAGGATTGTAGTTCCTTAGCTTTTTCTTAAAAGGCATAGTTCCAGGTTTAAGAGGGATATGATGTTGAAATTTTCCCCCTTTAAAATTTTTGAGGTCGTGATATGACCAAGCAAAAGTATCTTTATTTTCTTTTAACAGATTGATAAACCTTCTTTTCTCACCAGGAGTACAACATTTTCCCAGGTTTATATATTTGGGTTCCTCTTTTTCCCCTATGTCCACCTTCTCAAAGTCATCTTGATTATTGTCTTCATGAGGATGTGATAGCTATTTTATTGCATCATATGTATCAAATAAATTCTTGAGAGAGACAAGTCCTTTGGGGATGCGGTTTCCCTTCAAATGAACAATCCCTTCATCTACAATTTTATCAGGGAAAAATTCATCACAGGTCGAGAGTGATCCGTCGAAGAAGGTTGTGCTAAAAACCTCTTCCATCTATAAAAAATTATCTATTTTTTTATCATCTTGAAAAACTTGTCAGTGTTATGCATTATTTGGGACCTTAGGCCTATACACCATTTCAATCTTGTAAGAATTTTCCTTAAAATCTGAATGTGGTAATAACAAGGAGGCTGAAACAACCAAAGAATCAACTCTACTATTTAAATATCTAGGGATGGTCTCTATGGAGAATGCCTCAAGCCCTTCAATTTCATCCCAAACATAGTTCCTATAATGTTTGAGCCTTTCATTCTTTGCTAAGTATCTTCCCCTTACTTGTCTTACAACTAATTCTGCATCTCCCCTAACTTTAAGTATTCTTACTCCCATTTTCTTTGCTTCCTCAATACCAAGAAGAAGAGCTTTGTACTCAATAGTGTTGTTTGTGTTATTGAATTCTAACTTAAATTCCTATGGGAAGATATCTCCCTCTAGAGATATCAACACAACTCCTTCTCCAGAGCCAACTAAGTTGCAATTGCCATCAAACTCTAGGGACCAAAGACCATCAGATCTTTTTATTATCTCATCGGTCATGTCTGCTATAAAGGAGATCATGTAATTTCCAAAATCACATTCTTGATAAAGTATCTGAGATTTGGGATCTTCAAATGGAAATATAGTATATTTTGATTTTCCCTCAGGTTGTAAGACAATTTTCTTATCTCCAATCAGAATCATCACCTGAGACCAGTCTAATTTGATTTCACCTCCAAGATCTTGAGAAAATGTCCCACTTAAAAGCATTCCATAGCTAGCCGAAATTTCATCAACAAGTATGGTAAGTTTGATCTTTTTACTAGGATAAGTTGCAAGGGCCACTTGAGCATATTTGATTTGGCCTACTAGCGAGACTTGTTTTGCATCCATAACATAACATTTTCTAAAGGTTTTAGTTAGAGGAAGGTCCAGAGCCTTTGTAACAAAATCATGCATTATATTGTCAGATACTCCTGAGTCTATGACATAATTATTCAACTTAAAGCCATGAATGAATAAGGATGGATAAAAAGGTTCTGGTTTTAGTCCTAAAGGAGGATCTACATCTTTGGTAGATTGGATAGCTAAGGTGGCTTGTTCTAATGAGACTGCATGGATAGTTTCATTAGCTGAACGATCTTGAGGGGACTGTCCTGATTTAACATATTTAACAAGTCTCTCTAATTCTTTGGATTCATTTTAAGGTACTCGGTAGGGGAGACTTGAACTTTGGAATTTTCACAAAATAAACAATATCAAAAGAAGTGCTAGAGTTGATATTCTTTAATGGTTCATCTTCCTTAGAAATGAGATTTTTAAAAGTTGAAGATTTTGGAAAGGAATCTTTACCTTTGTCCCAATGCTGTGAAGTTGACAATGAGTCATTGGCTTGAGAATTATGATAACCTCTATTTAATACTATACACATGGGGTCCTTACGGGTTACCAGAATATTTCCTCCTCGATCAAAGTCAGATTCATATTCCAAATAATATTTTCTAGAGCCGCCAAGTAATTGAGGACTTTCTGTATCTCTAGGTAATTCTTCTGCCAATTCCTTATTAACATGCATCTCCATAGACCAAATCATTTCTGGATAAGAGGTGTTGTTGTGAACATCAGTAAGATGAAAGGTGCACATATTTGCTTTCTTGAGAGGAGCTTCCAACATTTTTTGGTCAGATGAGAGATAACTTGGAGTTCTATGGCTAGGACCAGCTTGATTGAACATTCCCCTAGGAATGTCCCAATATGGAGGAGGAGGATTATCACTCCCTTTGGGTAGTTGTCTTTTAATTGTAATCACATCATTCACCAATCTTTGTAACAAAGTATCAGAAGGGGATGCATTTTGTGCATTAGGTATTTGAACATCCCTCCTCCACTTTCCTGTAGTGATCAGGTCATCTTCTAATTCAACAAACATATCTTGGGTAGCTTGCAAGTCAACCACTCTTGCTCTTCTCAAATGAAAGTCAATGTTAGGGGGCATTGCATTCTGGAAGAAGTCCTTTTGATTCTTAGGTGTTGGTATTTTTGTTTGAGGGATCTTATGGATGATCTTGTTGAATTTGGCTATAAACTCCCTCATGGGCTCATGCACCTCCTTTTTTAATTGAGTCAACTATGCAAGAAGGGAGTGTTCATCTGAAACACTTTTAAAATGGGCCTCAAAAGCATTATGCATACTATTCCAATTGGTGATGTGACCATTAGGTAAGTGGTAGAACCAATCTATGACTGACTTAGAGAGAGTTTGTACAAAAAGTCTCACTACAACATCCTCATGTTGGACTGCCAAAATCCCACAAGCGATATTGAAGGCATTGAGATGATCTTATGCTGCGACCTTCCCATATCCATAGAATTTGGGTAGGATTTCCCTAGCTCCTTTAGGTAAATTGTGATTTCCTCCCAGATTTAGAGGTCCTACTACTGCTCCCCAAGGCTAGGCCATGATTGTTGCAGTGTAAATGGTTAAAATAGGGGGGGCTTGAATTCTAGATAAGGTCAAAGCTTTCCAAGAATGAGAAGAAGATGTTGCACTGAAGGGTTCTTTTGGAGGAGAGAATTGTCTACTCTTGGACTTTCTCCTAGGAGCACAAACTATTGAGACTTCAAGATCTTGCAGTTCTTGGAAGAAAGTGTCAAGAATACCCTCCCTTCTTTGGGACTTGGTATAAGGTCAAGAATCCAGGGTTTCAATTTTAAGGCCTTTGCACTGCCCTACTTGATGCAGTCAAGGATGGTGGATCTAATTAAGGACAATCCTAGCCTTGCAACCTCAAAACAACACAACGGAATAACACAACACAATAATAATTTCAAATTAATTTTCCATTAACATGCTCGGTTGTAAGGCCTTCTAGGTTAGGGCCAATTATAATCAGAAATAATTCTGCAAGATCTTCGAGATCCAATACAAATCTAGCTAGTTCAATCCTAAAAACTATCAGCAACCGATGGAAACCCTAAGGCAGATCTAAACTTGAGCTCCCAAGCCTCCAAGCAATCTCCTTGTCTCCAAGTGTGCAAACCACTAGCTCTACAATTACAAACTATCAGATAGCAATCTGATCTACAAGATCTCACAAGATCTTTTCCACAACTTCACCACTCCAATTCTCCTGGATTTGCTTCTCAGAACCCTAATCTCATGCCTCAAAACAAAACATCCTATAAATACTAATCATCAACCACAAGTCGGTTGGATGAAACCATTAACTCCTCCTAACAAATATTAAATGTAGTACAAGTCAGCTTCCAAATAGCCTTACAAACATTTAATTCAACATGTCAGCCTGTAACAGCAGTTGCCAACAATAAATGCACCAAGTCGGCCCAACAAATCACACAGAACTCTAGTCAGTAAACTAGAACTACCGAGCGCCAGAGAAAAAACTGAGCACCGGTGAACAATTGACCAAGTCAGGCAAAATTGAGAAATGCAGGCACTACCGAGCACTGATTCCATCGAGCACCAAAAGTCTCACCGAGTTCGTTCAGTGACCGAGCTTCCTTCAATAATCGAGACCATCGGTTAAGGCTGCAATCGAGTAACACCAACCAAGAAACAAACCACCATGCAGATTCACCAAGGACCAAGAATGCCCTTGCATCACTACTACTACAACTTCTTGAGCTATGGGGAGGCCTCTCAACCATTCACCAATTTCTTCCTCCTCTTCTATTACCAACCAAACTTGCTAGTATTTCTGATTGCTTCTTTTTTATTTCCAAGCTAGGGTGTTTAGATCTGTAATAATATCTTCTTGAGTATCCAGGAAATATAGATCATGTTGTATGAATGGGGGAATTTCAGGTTGACTAGGTATCACAATGGCAAGTAACACCATGATCGCATATTAAACAAAATAAATTGGCACTGGTCTACTTTGTATTAGGCGTTCCCTAGCGGAGTTGCCAAAAATCTGTTAGTAAATGAGTTTGTCTCTTTATTTTATTTGTATTTCTTTACTTTGTAGCCCTCCAAAGAAACATTAACCTCTTACTAATAGTAGGATCAAAACTAAATGATTTTGATCCATTGAATTATGGTATAGCTCTTGATAGGATTTTCAATGGATTTTTGAATAATCAAAGTTTCATTTTGTAAGAAATATACTTTTGACCATAAAGTAAATAAGGCAATCATGGTAATTTGCACATAAAGATGTCTTCACCACTGTATCTTGAGAAATATAGCAATTTAATGAAGCTCACATACTTCAGCTCATAATACATTCACAAATGAAATTGGCAAAATTATAGACTAAGATTAAAGAAATGAAATACTTCAAGAAAGAATTTTGCTTAACCAAAGATATCCCAATAGAGACAAATTTACTGATATAAACCAACAGATTTATAGTAGCAAAGATTTTTCTTCCATTAATTTCAGAATACTAAGCAAAGTATTTTCCAAAAAATCCACACCAAACTGAGATAAAATCTAATCTATTCTAATCAACTTCTAAATTAATTGTTATCATCCATTTTAGATTTTTTCCTAGCTATATATAGGCAATGGTTTACATCATATGAGACTTAAAGTTCAAGAAACTCCCAGAGTTTCAGAAGAAACAATTTTTAAAACCAATTGAAAGACATAACTAAAACATATCATGAGCGAAAAAAAAATGGAAGCGCTCCAAGAATGGTGGGGCATGATCACTAGGTAGTAAATAAGTTGGACGCCATTGACTGGTCCTGAGAGGAGTTGGTGGTGCGGGCGCTCTTCCATTCCTCGTGTGCGTGAGAGACATTGAAAATCATTGCATGATGTGGAAAGGTAATATGAATTATCCTTTTTTTGAGGACCTTCTTATCTTTGCACACTTGGACAACCTTTTTTTTGTGGGATTCTAGATGATCCATACATACCACCATCATTTCTTCAATATTCACCATTAATGTGAAATCCTTGATTGTGAGGTCTTTGTTATGTCTGATTGTTGTTATTCCTTTCTCAAACTCGTGATTCATTTCTTTAGCATCTTTCATACTTTGATTTTCCTCATTCATTAAAGTGATGTTTAGACATTTGAGATCCTTTTGCATTGTGTCTGTTAATCCTCTCAATTCATTAAGAAAATGAGTTGCCCCTTCATAACCTGCCATGATTATAGAATTTCGCCATTCAATACTCTTAATGGACACATAAAGGACATCTTCATCAAGACCTTGGATTGATTTCTCAACAAGGATCTTGGTTACTCCATATTGTTCAATTTCACCCATCTGATTCATTATGCTTGTCCACTTCTTTTCTTTATCCCATTCTTCTAATTCAACCAATATTTATGAGATAGTCATCATGATAGTCCTACAGGTTTCGATCAGTTGAGTAATGTAATTGCCTCCACGCTAGATCATACCTTGTATCCATTTTCTAAACACATCAACTATAAGCTTATTTCTATGGATTTGATCTATGGTTTTCCTAACCTCAGATGAGCGTGGATCAAATGATTGGGGAATTTGTGCTAAAGGAAGGGGACTGGGATCTCAGAATTCCTGAATAAATTCAGTAAGCTTCTTGATAGTGGCCATCATTTCTTTTTTTATCTTTTTCATCTTTGAAAGTTTGGTGTAATATCTTCTTGGTTGAAGTCTCCAGGTGTTTTGCATCTACTATCCTAGTTGCAGCCCCGAGATCTATCTTCTCAACCGTGAATTCATCAGCGGTAGCCTCTGAGATATCTTTGTCACCATTAGGCACCACGCGCTCAGCTACCCAACACCCTATTTTTTCATCTATAGATCATGGATTCAATCCTAATCCTTTTTGGCTTCACAGTAGCTCCCAGACATTTGCTGACCATGTCCTCCATAGGTAATGTGATCGACAGTACATTCCATTTCTTACTAATGGACGTCTGCAACCATTTGAGAGTAGGGGACGATGTTTGCAGAGGAGTATTTATTATAGCCATTGTAGGATTCCCAACATTAGATTGACCAATCTTCAAGGCTTGTGCATCTTCACAGAATACATCTTGAGTATTTTGATATGATATTGGACTATCCATTTCATCCAAATTGATTACCTCTTTTTCTTTGCCCACTTTGTTGTCTCCTTTCTTAGATCTGGTCCCTGTGACTCACGTTGAAAGCATGGTATAGGGAATGCTCTGCTTTTCAAGATTATCTTCGAGGATTTTCTTTTTTTTTAGTTTTGGAATCACCTATAATAGAAACATTGATGTTAGAAGGAGAAGTGGGATTTTTAACAAAGGCAGCGAGTGCAAATCCTCTTGTATTATGTCTTTTTGGAACAGGGGGTTTCTAGCTGTTAATCCATCTCTTGATCCTCTTGATTACACTAAGAGTCTTGATTGGTACACTGTCTCTTTCATCAATGCTCCAATCTACTTTCGGCAAGGGTAGACCTCTAACTTTGGTTTCAAACTGGTCATCGATCACTTCTTCACCTTCATCTTCCTCTAGCCCTGTAATATCAATCTCTATATTTAGAGTGACAACTTGGCCGAGAGTAAATCTCGACCAAGCTCTCCTTCTAACCTCAAAATCATCATTACAATTTTCCCAATAATCTTCCATCTGAGGAAGATGTTGAAATTCAGAAGGCAGATTAAAATTTTGAGCCACATAGACTTTGTTGTCAAAGTCTTTTCTGGCTTCAAAGGTTTTCAGATTCAACTTTCTTAGTTCTAGCTCAAGGTTGAGGGCGTCTGAAGATGTTTTTCATGTATAAAACCCCAGCTCAATGGGAAAGCTTGACTTTTCTCTACCTTTTATTTCTTTGATCCCTTTGTGCACATGAGCCAACTGACGGGTGACCTCTATTATAACAATACTATCAAAGGAATATCTTGGTAATTTAAATGATTCTCCCTCAAAACCTCTGACTCTAATATAAGTGAACCTTCTAAACTAAATGAAGAATCTCCCATAGGTATTGATAAAATTTTTTGCCTCCTCAGACATTCTTTGCTCCACATTCCCTTGCAACTCATAGGTTAGCCTCTCGAAAAATATCCCATTCAATTTCACAAAGCTACTCATGTGAAATTATTTCTACAGATGAGGGTTGTAGTCATATACTTTCATATTTGGGGCAGCTAATTTATGGAAGAGACCTTTCCATTCTCTAGTGCACGCCAGAATATAGAACAAGTAGGAATACATATAGAAATTACTTCCACCTAGGAAATTTTCCAATTGATGATGAAGCTCGTCTGCAATGGTGTCAGCCCAGTCAATGAATTTCTCTCCTCCTAGAGTAATTTGGATGTAAAAGCACATCCAATCATGCCAGTAGTATGCATGCCAATTTCTTTTGATTTTATTGAACAATATGACTAACTCAGCAACCTCTGGTTTTAAATGGTCAATGGTGAGAGGTTTAGGAAGCCTAGAACCTCCCTTTTGTGCCTTCAATAACCAATTTTGAGCAATCACATTTCTATAGACTTGTCTTTTGGTAGCAAAGACAGACTGAGAAGAAGGAATGGTCCATCCCTTGTATGGATCTTTATCAGGAATACCCATTGTAGTTAAGATGAAATCTATTTATGTAAACTAGAGGGATTCCATCTATCTTTTTGATACATTTTTCTTCCATGCTATACCTTCTGGTGTATTTTACTACTAGCTCTAGGCATGGAGTCACTGTGGGGAAAGTTGTAGCTTCTGCCATTCCGCTTTGAATTACCTTCTCAATCATAGAACCTAGAATAGGGTTTTTGACCTTACTTCTACTTCAAGCGCTCCCAACTTTATTAACGTATCATCACACTTAGTCAAAGAACTTATTAAGGGATAACTGCCCCCAAAATTTGGAAGTGGAGGTTTCATGATGGTTTGACACAAATGGAGGGGAACATGGAAACACATAAGCTCTAAAGGGGATTTTAAACTTCATAGTATAAATAGCTTCAATTTGAAATAAGAGCGCCAAGCATAAATGATTAACCTATCATTGCATGTAGCGCATTAAACTTTGAGAGGAAAAAGGTACCTCATTTGCTCTTTTATCCTTTCCTTCACTAGAAGAGAGTTTCTGCTACAATGGATAAAACAACTAAGTATCACCTATTTATTTACCAAATTGGTCACAAGGCTGCATGAGATTCACAATAAATGATGAAGTGATGGCTCAAAGATTTAGTTAATGATGATAGGAGGTTTTCTTGATTGCCGCATTAACTATCTATACTTTCCCATGAGTGAAATGAAATTGAAATTTCACTTCTATTAATGATTATATCCACACCACACACAGATGCCATATTCTCTACCTGTTGTCACTTCTATCACAACACCGTCGCCTATTCTTCCTCTTCGCTTAAGAGCATCTGTTGAACTTTGAACTTTGAACTAAGAAAGTTCAAAGTTCGAGTTCAATTAGGAACAAGACACGACTACCCTTTGGTATGTTTAAGAAAGCAAAACAAGAATTTATAAACAATACTTAAAGATAATCAAAATATTTTCACAAATTGACAGAGTTAGTTGAACCTTGAACTTTGAACTAAGAAAGTTCAAGGTTCAGAGTTCAATGGTAGGATGTGCATTACAAAAACAAACATGCCTCTAAGTTCATAATAAAGCAAAAGGGAAAGTGAAACATACCGCGGGGTGTTATTGAACCTTGAATCTTGAACTAAGGATAGTTCAAGGTTCAAGTTCAACCGACAAGAGGGACATGCAAAAAGGAAGAAAATGAACTTTGTTAAAAAATGCATTCTAAAAAAGATTATGGGGTGATTTTTGAGAAGACTAGAGCCATGAATAAATAAACAAAAATCAAGGGTAACACAAAGCAATTAGCATGGATACTCCCAAGGTGTTTAATGTGTTTGAGAAGAATAGATACAAATTCAAGATTTATCCCTTCCAATCCACTAAAGAGGTTCAAGAGGGTGTGTTCTCGCATACCCTAGTTGGTGTTCTTCATGTTGAAGACATCAGGGCCTATATACACAACAAGATTGATTTGATAGGAACCACATAGATATATGATGAGATGCTAGGGTTATATAATGCAAATCAAACCTTAAGAGAAGAATGTAGAAAGGTTCATGGGTTAACAATAGTTAAATACATGGAAAGATTTGAGTTTGATGAACTAGATTGGATCAAAATTGTATTGAGTAGAATTCATGATGAATTCTTATGGATTGGTGGAACCTCAACCAAGATCACCAAAGAATTGTTGCATGATATCATTGGTTTACCTATGACAAGTAAAGTACCTACAACAGAAAAGAATATTATATTTGAAGTGGAGAAATTAGCCAAAAGCGAATGGAACAAGAGAGCAATGACAATAAATGACATCACACAAGAAGATGTCAAGCTTGTTGCAATGATATTGGGACACAAGTTTTAGTATATTAGTAGGATAAATAGTGTATCATCCAATTTTGTACATATGTCATATAAGATGGTAGTAGAAGATGAAGAATATGACCTCTGCGAGGTTCTAAGGAAACAACTAATGGATAATTTGGCATGAATAAAGAGAAACATGAAAACTCAATTCAGATTTGGATCATTAATAATGTACATATTCTTTCATGTTATGAGAATATTTCCTAACATGTATCTATGGAGATCAGATAGGTGTACTATGAAAATGATAAGCGACCTCTATAGAAGAATTGATGAGAAAGATAGGTATGTTGAGGTTGCGGGAATGATGAAACTCTTTCAAAAACAAATGCATGAAAGGGAAAGGGTCCCTTGGAGGCTAGTGGACAAGTACACATATGACATATTTTTCATGGTGGAAACTGACAACACATATTTTGAGGTAGTAGAACTGAAAACTTCATGGGCTACTCCTATGGGCTATGAAGTTGATTTTACTATTCTAGAGCTTGATATTCAACATGTCTTATAGTCCCCTAGAGACCCCAATGTTACAAGATGTGGTACATATGAAGAAAAGTACACAACAATTAGGGAAGAATTGGTGAAAGGGAGAACAGAGTAGAAAGTTGAATCCCTTGTTGACAAAATAGCAAGGGAACATGGCATATCAAAAGAAGAAATGAAGACTTTCAAGGAGAAGGTGGAAGAATTTGGGGAGAAATACAATGTTTTCCCTCCTCAATCTAACATAGAGGCACCTCAAGTGGTGGAGGTTGAAGAAGAAGAAGAGAAAGAAAAAGAAACTCCTACACCTACTAGGAGAACATTGTAGAGACAGGCAGCAAGAGCTGCTACACAAGGCCAAAATCCTCTCAAAGCCAGACCTAAGGCCATGGCTAGCGAATCAGGAAAGAAGAGGAAGACTTTGAACACTCCTCCATCTTTGCAAAAAATGGATAAGAAGAAAAAGGCTTCTCAAGAAGAAGAGCAAAATAAGGAAGTCCAAATGATGGACAAAGAGAAAACTAAGGAACAAAATAAGAAGGAGCAAGAAGATAAAAAAAGCAAGAAACTTCAAGAGGTAAATCAAAGGGCACTTGAAGAAAATAAAAGGAAAGCAGAAGAAGATGAACAAAAGAAAGGCCATGAAGCACCAAGGAATTTGTTTAGACCATACTTAAATGTTCTACAAATGAGAGCAGTGCATGATGGCAAGCTTATTTCTATTGAAAAATATTTTGATATATATGATGAAGAAGAGAAAATAAAGATAGAAGATATAGTTGTGGAGCACATTCTCACCATTAAGAGGAATTTGATTGAAATAGAAGGTCAAATAAGTAAGGAGCTATTTGAAAGGTTAGAAGGAAGAAAGAAAAGAGCTCTTGATGAGGACATCAAGACGAGACAAGATATTCTATTACATAATATGCCAACAATGACAGGGAATGAGATGAGACATTGTCTTGAAAAAATAAGGCCAAAACTAAGAACCAAAACCAGAATTAACAAATTCATGGCATGAAAATATGAAGAGGTTGAACAGGAAACTCATTACAAGGTTGGACAACTACTCCTAGAGGAATGACCTGATCTTGGTAAATCTACAAGGACCCCAACCCCATTAATAATATCCACAGAAGAAAAGAGTGACGAGTGAAAGGAAATAGAGATAGTTGACACAACATTACCTGATTTCTTTATAGACAATGTTTGGATTTCACTTCATACAAAGCTAGATACATCTGATCCATTTCAGATGAGTGAAACCTTAACCAATATTGGCAAGATAGTGGAAGATCTTGAGTCTCCCAAGATCACTCAAGAAGAATCAGCTGAAAAAGTGCATCAAGAAGAGAAAACACCTGAAAAAGAACATGTATCAGAAGGAAAAGGGGAAGAAAAAGGAACATAAAAGGTAAAGGAACAAGAAGAAGAAAAGGAAACAAAAATAGAAAAGGAAGAAGAGTAAGGAAAAGAAGAGGAACAACCAAAGGGATTACCAATCACTCCTTTTGCTACACCTAGCTTGTTGGCAAGTGGCTCTCAATCACTTCCAACCAACCTAGAGGACATGGATGTCATAGATCTGATGTAGTGGTCAGTACTTGCTTTTGCTAAAGCGAAGGAGAAATCAAAGAAGAAGACTGCCAAAACTACCAAGACAATCCAATGAGCAACACAAGTTTTGAGTAAGTTTTTTACTACACCTCCTACACATATTGAAGATCCTATAAGTAGTCTAGATAATGTTCTAAGTATAGTAGATCAAAATTTTGATACCTTAGAGGAAGCAATGATAATAAAAGTAGTAGATGATTTCAAAAGGATAAGGATGAAATATAATCTTGATGGGATTAAGAGTGATCTTAATACATTGATTGCTGCTGAAAGTGAAATCAAATTTTGTCTTAAGGATGGACAAGACCTATATAAACCCTGCATGACTTCTCAAAAGCATGTGAAGAGTATATCAGATATTATAGCTCAAGATGAAGAGGTTTTGATAAAACTCTCTAAGGATTTTTAAAATAAGAAAATATTGGACATAAATAAGGAAACAAACAAGATCATGAATAAAATCCATTCCTTACAGCTAGAAAAGAACAAGGTTCAGAAAAGATTCTCTGAACTAAGAAGCTTCTTGACTCCAAAGATCAATGTCTTGGAGAGTACTCATGAGGACCTTCAGATTGGCCTCAAATTATTTCAAGGATTAGTACCTATAGATGTAGAAGAAGCAAACAAGGCCGCATATGGTGTCAATGGTCTGTTTTAGGTTGCAGAAGCAATTAAGGCAGCTTGGGATACAAATATGTAGATTTTGAAAATAAACTACTAAGATGTACTGCAGATAGTTCAATTGTGATTTTGAACAGCTTCAATTTTGTTGTTTTGGTAGCTATTTTAGACATTTTTAGCACCCTTTTCCATTGATGTCAAAGGGGGAGAGATAGAAGAAAAATGTAAGGAGAAAAGATTGTAAAATAACAAAAAATGTAAGGAGAAAAGAATGTAAAATGAAAAAACATAAATAAGAGAAATGTTCTTCTGAAGATCATGTGTTAAAATTTATGTGTTGCATTTCTGTCAATATTTCCTTTCACATTTTTGTCTTGATGTTGCACTTAGTCATTTTTTTCACTAAGTGTTGCCATCAATGCCAAAGGGGGAGATTGTTGGCAGGTGGTTAGCACATGCACACATATGCACATGTAGGCACATGCACATATGTAATTTTTTCATTTATAGAAACACTTATCAGATTTATGATCGCACATATTGGATATCATGAACATGTTTGAATGCAGTTGATGAAGGAAAAATGCCTAAGTCCACAGATTGTTCCTGTGACCCAGTCTGACAGAAAAGTGTAGCGAAATTCACAGAAGCTTCCTAAAGGCATGTGATCTTAGGTACAATCTTGAAGGACATGAATGAACATGTGTGTAAGGTCAGACATGTTAACGTTGAGGTACCGAAGAGATATGATCAATTGATTGGATGCGAAGACAATAAAAAGAATACAACTTGTTGGCAATCACTAAGGCAGACTTTGTGAGTGATTGGAAAATTGTTTTTGGATGCGCTCTTGGATCCAAGGCTGACTAAGGATGTTAATGAAGTGTGCAACTGGGCATTAAATAATATGAAGTCTAGCTAGAGTAATGCCGACTAGATTTTGTAATATATCTCAAACAAGGTATAAGTATACATACACTTTTGTAAAAGTGTGCGATGATAATAATGATGATATAGGTGGATGCAAACTGTGAAGACATCCAAGGTAAAGAACATAGATCAAGAGAAAGGAGAACAAGATGAGTTCTTCAAGGAATACTTTGTTAACTCTTTGTATTCAGGACAACAGATTGACTGTAAGTGTTTTTGCACCTATTGTACACCCCTAACAGGGTTTGATTGCCTTTAACATGGTTTGAATCCTAACAGGGTCAGTTCTTTAATTGAGATCACATTGTAAAAGACTCCTAACAGGGTCTATCCTTTAACCAGGACCTACCTATTGTAATGCTTGGCTCCTAACATGGTCGGAACTCTTAACAAGGTTATTATACTTATAGTGCAGATATTTATGGGTACCATCCCCACCGAGGTTTTTCCCTTAACAGGGTTTTCCTCAAAAAAAAAATGGTGCTATGAGTTCTTCTATGCTTGTTTATGTTGCATGGTTATTTATCTTATGCTATATCTTTATATGTTGTTTGAAGAAGATAAAGAAGTTTAATAATTCAATAAAGTACTATAACACTGATTCACCCCCCGTCTTAGTGTTACCAAATCCTAACACCAAGAAGGTAGAATTCACAACTCAAATCATTTTCTTATTATGAATAGATTCCCTAACAACCCGCAAAAGATCTAGATTAATAATATCCCAAAACTCCTAAAAAAATTCAACATGGAAGTCATCTAGGATGGAAACTTTATCTTTGTTCATCCAAAAAACAAGATCTTCTAACTTAGGCAACATAATCAGATGAATGAGAGAATCATTCATAGCATTGGTGACAAGAGAGGGAATGTAAGAAAGGATCAAATTATCCTCTGTAGAAGGAGGGGAATCTTCATAAATAAGAGAAAAATAAAACTGATGAGCCTCGTGAATCATAGCCGACAGAGAAGATATTTAGAACCCTTCAGAGGTAAGAAGAGAGGAAATATATCCCTTATTACGACAAGCCAGAACAAAATGATGAAAAAATTAGTATTCATGTCCTCTTCTTGTATCAAATCAATTTGAGCCTTCTATTTCTAATAAATCTCTTCCTGAAGATCTCATTCCTCCACATCTCGCATGGCCTGGGATTCAACTTTTCCAAGAGCATCTGAGAATCTAGAATATTGAATTTGGTGAGTAATCACCGCAAGCTGGTCAAGAGAATTCCTCTTCCTAGATTGAAGGTTACTAAAACAAGACATATTCCATCTTATAAGGTGATATTTTACATATTGAAGCTTCTTCACAAAGAAAAACACAGTTGTGTCATAAGAAGGGACACCCTCTCTCCACCACTTAGCCACTAAATCATGCAATAAAGAGTCCCAAAGCCACATAAGTTGAAATTTAAAAAGAGGATTATTTGGACCAGCAAAAGAAGAAACATAGAATTTAATTGGTTAGTGATCAAAACCTCTCTAGTCAAGAATTTTAGAACTAGTAACCAAGCCACCACTAACCCAAAAATAGGAGACAAGAAACCTATCCAGTCATTTAGAGATCACCTCCTATCCACTTTGTCTATCATTCCAAGTAAAAGTCTCATTATAAGGCTTGACATCCACTAAAGCAAGAGAATCCACCTGAGCTCAAAAAATATGAGAGGTTGGGCCTAACATATGTTGCCCCCCTCTTTTCTCATCCAAACTCAACACATAATTAAAATCACCACCTAAGATCCAAGGAAGATAAGGTGCACATGGCTTAAGTTGGATTTTACCACAAATGTCAATAGGAGGATAAACATTAGTAATTAGAATAGTCTCACCAGAATCCAAAGAGGTAGCAACTATAGAAATAGAAGAATGACTAGATATCCACCAAAGGGGAGAAATCTTGCGTAGATCCAAAAAAAATGTCAAACCTCTAGAATTACTGTAATATCCACCTGTTTACTACCACTTTAGTTTATGATGCCAAAGTATCTTAGACTACTTCTTAGGTGTGTGTTAGATCTTTAGTAGTATTTGATGTTTTTTTCATGTTATGACAATTCCTATTGATGATTTAGTGCTATGATACTTGTTTATTTGAGTTATATCATGTTTTTAGTTAGATGATGATTATTATTTGCATATGATGATGTTATGTATATTTATGGTTTTACTGGCCCGCTGATCCTTATGCCTTCATTATATGGATGGTGTGTATGTTTTATATTTATGCCTAATGTGGTGAGGGACGAAGATGTAGTTGCTTTCTTGTGAGATCCACATGATGTATCAATCCCTACCATTGTCTGTTATATATATGTATGCACATGTTTAGCTTTGTGATGCAGGTTTGTAGGAATTAGGCATCAACTTCTCTGAATTGTGAGGATGAGCGTGTTCTAACGTATATCTCAATGGTAAGAGAGGGGAGGTAGCATTCAGGCCTAAATCCTTATCACAAACCTTCATCTATCATGAAAGAGTGGACAAGTATTTTGTTCACTACTTTATCTAAAATAGTCAAGGTGACGTGAATTCGTGAACCCTTGTTTGAGCATGCTCATGTTTGTTGCATTTTTACTGCATTATGATTGGTTAGTTTTCAATGTGTGTGCATTCATGTGAGTTAGTGATGCATTTTGTCATGATGCTAGTAAAAGATTAATTAAGGTTTAATTATGAAAGTAAAAAAGGGTTAAAATATAAAGGTCAAATTCACTTATATATGTATGTATTTATATATACATAGGTGTACCAGTATGGTTAAGTAAATTGTTGGACACACATTATTAGTATGAGTTTGATATTTAAGATATTTATATTTAATTAATTTATAATTAAAATATCTTATTAAAACTCAATATTTAATATTGAAATAAATATAGATATTTTAATTTAAAATTTCAATTGAGCAGTCAAGTTTGCATTATAGATAAATTTAATAGTTAATAATTGACTTTTATTAATTAATAAGTTTTAAATTTGTTTTTAGGGTTTCTCTTTTTAAATAGGATGCATGTTGTCATTTGGGTATGCATTTGGATTTGGGAGAGAAATTATGGGAAGTTTTTTGAGGACATTTAATAATTAAGTTTTAGGTTTAAAGGTTGGATTTTCAAAGCTCGAGAGTTGTAAATGAAAGGGTTTCATTCCTCATCTTTTTTTAAATTTAATTAATTTACTTTGTGAGGTAGGCATTCCTTCTTTCATTAATGAAAAATTAATTTCCCATCTCCTATCTTTCGTTCTTAAATGTTATTTATATATGTACCAATTCAATGACATATGCTAATAAAAGACATCCTATTTGGTGCAGGAGCACCCACAATAAACTCAACAAATAAGTGATCATCAAAGTCCTAAGAACATCTAGTTTAGGTTAGATCTTCTATCTAGGCATCTAGACCAAATTGTAAGGCCTAGTCCCAAGATTGGCATAACTATAAGCCCTTGGTCAACTATGGTCAAAGGTGGTTAAAAGGCCTAGAAACTTAGGATTTTTTTTATTTTCATGCTTTTAATGCTTTAGATCCATGTTGGATCAATAGATTAGGTCTAGACCAAGTTTGGTCTCCTAGTATGCAAAAATTGCAAAAATGTTGTAAAAGTTGCTTAGCAACTTTGACAACTTTTGCCAAAAGTTGTAACCAAAGCCCCCAATGGTCAAATGGTTTGAAATTTGGTTGTAACCAATGGGGGACACCTTCATAAGCCCCGACAAGTGGGTGGAAGAAAGGGATATGTAATTTTGGCAATTTGAATCAATAAAATATAACCATTTCTCTGCAATTCCGATTATCAAAAATTCGTTTGGACGTGTACGGAGGCCTGAGTATGAAAGTATGACATTTTCGATAGCATCTGTGAGTTAGTCCCTCTTGTGTTTGATCGCATGTACTGATCTTTTAGAAGTTGAAAGTTATTCAAGTTTTTCCTCGGGTTTTCTGAATTAAGACCTTGAACCAGGGTTCCAATTGGTTTTGTGTATTCTAATCGATTCCACCATGGGAATTTGATGCCCCTTGGTGGAATTCATGTTTTGTCTAAGTGCTTCCAAACTATGTAGGTTAGAGGTGGTAATTTACAGGGAAATGACTTCCCCATGATGCCGTAGGTGTACCTCTCTATGTGTACACCTTCAGAATTCAGACACCAGTCCACACAACTCGCTATTGGAGAATCACTAGGCCCTGAACCTTGGTATCTAGAAGAATTTTATGTACCCTCACATGATCCAAGTGTTGGATTTGGAATTAGGTGTACGGACGGGGTACCTGTAGTGCAAATCTAGCCTAATCAGGCCTAAGCCCAAGGGAAAATCAACATTCCATTATGTGTTTCACTCACAATTAGGTCTTGCGCCCTTCACATGTTGTGTTAGGCCCAAAAGGGTACCCAAATATATGATTTATTAACAAGTTTGTGTGGAATTGTGTGATCGCAATCAATATTAAAATGCTCCTGGAAGGCTATAAGCCTAAAACTAGATTAGTAAGGCTAACATGCCCAAATTGTTGTCTTTATTGAATAGGATCAGTTGTGCTCTTGTGTCAGGAACCTAAATAGACCAAGGAAAAGTGTGTGGTCACCCCTGGTTCTGATCATGACATTTGGGGAAGTTTTGTGCAAAACAACTTAAGTGTCTGGTTGCTGACTAGTGAGTAGTTGGGCTTGGAAGACTTGATAGGTCTCAGTGATTGAGTACCCTATAGATTAGGTTGGGATAACATAGAAACAAGTCATTTCCTACACTTTTGATAAGTGTGAGAGGCACTCATTGTTGGAAAACTTTCTTGCAGTTTCTACCTTGAACCCTTTGAGGTTTTTTTGAGGGACTAGTTTGGTCCTTGTTCGCGCTTCTGGCTGACCGCTTTGCATCACTATTTTTCTCCTTCTATATTTTCCTTATAGGTTTTAATATGTGTCCTATATCAATCTACACCATTAAACAAAACTAAAAAATGATTAAACCCTATTGTTATTTCTTTTAGACATGTCTTCCTTCATTCCTGTACCCTGTTGAGTATCTTGGGCTTTGTTCCCAATGCCCATGTTGTCTTTTCTCTTTTAAAAAGAAAATAATAATTAGCCGATAGGATTCTCCTATGAGGTTTCTTGTTACCAAAATTTTGTCACGCCGGAATTGTCTCATGCATGGAAAAATACTTTCAGGTGCCGACAAACTGTTTCCTGATCATGCAAAATGATAAGGAGGAACAACAACAAAGGTCGCTATAGGCTTTATCATCTTTAAAGAGCGTGTAGGCATGAAGGAAAACATCATATAGAGCACTGCATTGTTGGTATGGAATGCCCAATAGAAAATAAAAATAGTCTAAGAGAGAGACATCACATTCGACAATATTTTTGTATCGGGTCAATGCCAAATGTTACTGCACAATGCTTATTAACCAGCAGGTGAGGGCAACTCTACTGGACGCAACCAAGATGATACAGAGACAAATGGGGTGTGGTGGGTAGTTGCATATGCTACACAAAATCACAATGACAATTCTTTTGGCATTGTTGAGGATGATGATGGAGCCATTTATGCCGAGTCTCGAGTAGGTTGCAAGGACCGACCTAGTTGTAGAGGAATTAAGACACAAAGTTGTTTGGTGGAAAATTGACTTGCGCCCGTGGCACATTGTCGTCTCTCGCCAACAAAGGTTAGTTTGTTAGGAATAGAGAGTTCTTTTCGTTCAACATTACATTGGCAGAGGTATGTATTGGGTTCCTTTCTTTCCATTGCCATTTTTTGTAGCTATTTTTCTTTCTGTTTGGGTTTTCTACAAATTTCACCAGGATTAGATTGTTTATCTTCGCAATTGATAGGACAGACTCCACATGACACATGAATTGTTTAACAGAATACCCGAAAGAAGTGCAGTCTCATAGACTACAATGATTGCAGGATGTATGCAGAATGAATTTGATGAAAAATAGGCTTCAAAAAAATTCAAGCAATTACAATCAGTAGGCGTAATGCTAGAATCTAGAACCTTTGCCACATCCTCCCTACTTGTGCAAAAATGGGAGCTTTGGACCAGGTAATGGATATCCATCAAAGCATAAAGGATAGAGGATCTTTGTCAGTTGTTGTTGCAATTTCTTTTGCAAACATGCTTCCAAAACATAGAATCATGGATAAGGCACATGAACTATTTGAAAAAATGCCTTAAAGAGATATCATCTCATGGAATGCAATGATTGGAGGATATGTACAAATGGATTTTGTGAAAAGAATTCAGAAACTTTCAAGAAAATATAATTGGTAGGCATACAACCAAATTATACAACCTATGATAGCATCCTTCATGTGCCAAAATGGGAGCTTTGGAATAGGGTATGCATATTCATCAAAGCATAAAGGGGAGAGGAATGATGTCAGACGTAGTTGCAACGACCCTAGTAGGCATGTATTCAAAATGTAGAAGCATATAAAAGGTATGTGAATTGTTTGACACCATGCCTAGAAGAAAAGTGTTTTCATAGGTTGCACTATTCACATGATATACACACAATTGATTTGATGAAAAGGCTTTAGGAAATATTGGTTCGATTCTCAAATATCAAAAATAAAAATGCTTATGTGCATGTATCTTGGTATATGGAAAATCCTACTTAAATATGGTTTGAGAAACCTCATATAATAACTATTTCATTACCAAAATAGGCTAAATAAATGAATACACGATTCACAAATATCATTTGCTTTAATCTTACACAACATTGTTGGCCACTTTTGGGTAGTGAAGTTGAATTTTCTTTGTTTAAGAGATGTGCAAGAATTTGTTGTGAAATGCAACACTTGAACAAGACTCTTAAATTGTATGTGTGTGCATGTGTAATATAGGTAGATATTTAAAGATAAGAATCTCATTTATCTTCTGTGATTATGTTTATTATTTGAATAAATCAAAAAAATAGTTTGACATTTCCTTATATTCCAAACTGAGTTGGAGCTTGTCTGAGCGGTGCTGATCCATATATATGATTGAAATATAGCTGGGCATAGAGTATTTGCATTAAGTAGCCAATATAATATATTTGCAGTAACGTGGCTTGTATAACCAGCCGAACCAACTAGCCATGTTTCCCATATTTTGAATTAGGTTGTGCTTTGAAAAATCTAGAAAATTAGATTTTAGAAGACTATGATGCTCAGGTTTTCTCTCAGATTGCATTTGTTGTGAGGTATTTGATTTTAAAGGTTTCGTGCAACTATATATTGAATACACATTTTTTGGGTGCAAAAGCTTTAACAATTTGTAAGAATGTGCTAACTTTGCTTTAGAGTTTGTGTTTTGTTGTTTACGTCTTGTGTTACAGTGTTGTGAGTGTAATTAGTTGAGTTGACCCTCCACAGTTTACTCTATTCATGAAACAATTATATCTGCAATTGCTCCAAATATGCCTTGCCCACAAACATCACATATTCAGGATATACACTTCCAAAAATTATTATTTAACAAACTTGAAGAAAAATAATTGTACAAAGATAACAAACAATGAAATTAATGTTTCAATGCTAGAAACTATAAATAAGTAGCATACACACAAGTATATAAGATGCCCATAATTGCATATCTTTTAATTTCTCAACCTACACTAACCTTCGTATTTCTATGATATCTGATGTCACACTAAAATACACACCAAACATCCAAACCTATGATTAATCATCTCAATATTCTCCCTTTATCCATTTTGTTATTACCACTGGTATTGTTTCTTTCTCTGCAGGATAAAACATATATTCATTTGTAGGCTAATTCAAATATCTATATGGAGTATATTCAGCTTGTGACATATAGGGCTTCTCTCTTATTGTCGAATATGTGTCCATTATGTGTGGAAATACTGAAGACTGTACATTAGTTTGAAATAGTGGGCTCAAATATCATTCAGAGTGTATTTCTGCAACAACTTTCCACTTCAATCTACATACATACATATATATGTATCAACAGATACACACATATGAGATTCCTTTTTTTGAAAAAATAGACCTTCCATGCAAATAAATAATTGCTAACTATTATAATTATTACTTTGTCTCATAACGATGCTTTTTACTAGAAGTTAGCCTCAAATTTTAAAGCTAAAAGAGATTTTGTCTTTGAAAGCGAATTAGTAGAATATTGCATGGACTTGTTTATTTCAAGTCTTTTCAAGATCCTTCTAACACACAAAGTGTTTAGTTATTCTAGATAATACTTTACAACATTATATTATATATTCGTTCCTCAAGTTTTAAATTTGATTTATTGTTCAATTTATGAGAAACTTTTACTCCGCCTTTTCATAATTTTTCATACATTTGCAAAATTATTCTTATTTGGGAAATTTTATTTATTTACTTTGCCATCTTTAACAAATTATATTTATTTTATTTCTTATATAATAGTTTGAGAAATATAGTTTTCACAAAGAGCCCACCAGGGATCAAGTATTGCTGAGTGCAAGGCTTCGACATCATAAGGGATGAGGCGAGGATCGTGCCCTAGGCGAATTTAACGGCGTGGATGCCCCTTAGTCCTTGGCTCTAAGCTGAAGAGGTTGCACGCATGGGCCCGTATCAGGTTCCTAAACCCTCCATAAAAAATAAAATAAAAAATATGATTTGATTTTATATTTATCTTTAAATTTCATATCGGCTACTCTTGAACCTCCTACAAGGTGCAAGTGCTTAAATCTCCGACTATGGAGTGGGGACGCATGTTTGTCCTAACACCAATTTTCATCCCCAAGAAAAGGGCGATGGGGAAAATGTAGGTAACTTTTCCTTGTATTAATTTTTTGTATTATTGATTGCTGACATCATTACTTTACTAACGCCAAGTAGGAGGAGTGGTTATTTTTATTTGGACTTATTTTGCATAGGATTCCTTCTCCCATGCACTTCCCTTTACTTTATTTTGAATAGGATTCCTTATCGTGGCTCCCACCGTGCATTTCCCTTTACTTTTATTTGGGGAAGTAATTAAAAAGGAGACGTTTTCTTTTGGTTAGGACATGCCACTATTTGTGGTGCTATTTTCTAGGGGGAGAAATTTATTGTTTGTTCTTTTTTTAATTAGCGTTTTTATTTTTATAAAGTTTTTTAAATTTTATGTGGGGCCATTGTATTTAATTTTAGTTGTAGTTAAATTTTGACTGGCTATTTTATATTTATATTTTATTAGTATTTTGTTATATTTATAAGTGCATTTAATTATTATCTAATTATATTTATTATTATATTTAATTATTAAGTTTTAATTATTTAGTTTAATTGAAATTATATTTGTTTGACTTATGATTAAACTAGTGTCTAAACTTAATGTATGTTATGACATATAATTAGAGGCGTATAGAGCCTTGATTAATTTATTAATAATATTGTAATGTTATTAGTTAAATTATTTAAATGGAATGACCTTGGTAATGTTTTCTTTGGTCAATATAGGAAATTGAACTGATGAAATATTATGTATATTTTGTTAGGAATAAGGTGTCTCAACCTTGGATAATTTCTATTCTTATTATTTGTTTTGTAAATGTATTTTTTGCAAATAATGTAATTAAGTGTGAGTGTACATGTCTAGTTGGCATGTTGATGTGTCACTCCACTTGATGTGTCGGCATCTTGTGCGTAAGGAGATCATGACTGAAACGGTCATGACGGATTCCTATGACGCGTAAGAACTATTTAAGGAATGTGCTATGACAGGTGTAAGAGCATCTTATGACTTGGGCCTATTTGGGCGCCCAAGAAGAAGTGGTTGGTGTGTGTAAAAGAATATGCCAAAAATAGGTTGGTATGACAGATTCTCTTACACTTCTCTTGTGACCGTTATTTTTGGCGGATTCTATGACAAGCTGTCATAGTCTATTCTAGGGATGGACACCTATTCTTGGGATTGCATGTAACAACTGTGTACATGTGGCTTTGTGCATGGGTCTTGGTGGTTGTGCCTATTTTTGGGTCCAGAGGAGTCTATATATATGATGCTGCTCCTATGGGAGAGATATAACAAGTTTAAGTCTTGTTGGCTTTGTCTCTCATTTCCTGAAAGAACTTGCATTGCAAGTGTATTGTAATCTTTGTGTTGAAGATAATACATTGTGCAGGTTTTGGAGTGCTGGGGTTTTTTACCGAAAGGTTTTCCCTAGGGTATATCATTGTGTCATTCTTTATTTTTCTGTATGCATTGTATGTGGTTGCAATATCTTTGTTAAAGTAGTTAACGAATCTGAAATTGTAAGGATTTATAAGAATTTGCACAATAATCTCCTATAGAGATTAGCGTAGGAAGCTGTTTTCGCACCTGAGTTTCCTTACATATTTCGTATGAGAATTTATGTCAAAAGTTGGTATTTGTGTATTGATGGAGTATGGATAGCGTAGAGTCCTAGGTAGGGCTTATTATACTAGAGGCTTGGGTTCAACTGCATTTTCTTATGTGCTTCATCATATGTTTAGTGATTGTATTTTTGACATTGGTATCATGTTGATTTTGCATGTTTGCATATATGGATCTTGAAGATTTTGTTATGATTACCATGGCTATAGTAGTGCCAGGTCATTCCTAGTATGAGAAGGAACCTAAATGAGTTTTATTTGATCATTGGTGATGCTTTTCTATCCAAGCTCTAGGGGAGGTTAACTGGGTGCATCTTAGGGGAGTGGCTTACAATAGGGGTCTGGGGCCCAAAGTGGCCAATTCCAAGGTAACCTATCATAATTGATTAATAAGTGATAACTTAATAATAAGATTTGGGGTTAACACTAAAGATAAGATTCGTTATGATGCCTCGTTCATGCCTTGAGCTCATGTACAAGCTAAGGATGAGAATGGGATGATACCTAGAGAGTAGGTATGATTAGATCCCTCATCTTCATGACAACGTATTATGGTTCCACATGGGTCATGTTGAGCATCTGGGATCCAGAGTGACCAGTCCAAGATAACTCAACTAGGTGATGCTTGAGGGACCGTGGTCTAGTGAGACCAGTCCAGGGTAACTCAAGTAGATGACCATGTGATGACACTCTCATAGTATGTAACCTAAGTCTCCTTTGTAGGTTTTGCATTTGCCTTTGGTATTTGATATTTTTGTATTTGTTGGTATTTTTGTATTTTTTCTTTATCATTTTTTTGTGTACCATCGTGTTGACCTATGATCTATAGTATGTCTCGATCATACCTATTTGTCAACCTTGTAACCTTTGCATCCTTGTGCTTTTTCATTAGCCTTTCTTTCTTTTGAATTGTCTATTGAGTGGGGCCTAGTGTTTGTCTCCTCAACATGGTGGGGTGGACCTCAGGGTTCCACATGGTCAGGTGTTAGTGATTCTATTTACCATTGAGATCCAAAGTTTGTGTTCATGTGCTTGGATGATCCTTGTTGTTGCTTCTATTCTCTTGTTCATTGCTTGAAGATTTCTTATTGATATCATGAGATGTCTATCTTATATTATGCTATGTATTGATTTATAACATCCATTTAGGAGATGTATATGTACTTGTATTGTATTGGTGACTTGATTCATTATTGTGATCCGTGTGACATATGCAAAGGAAGTTGTATTATCTTGTACATCATGATGTATCATTTGTATCTTATTGATTGCACATTTGCTTACATTGATAATGAATGTACCTTTTTATTCAGTTGTAATGTATATGTTAGTTTACTTTATGATTGGTGTTCCTAGTTCACATTTCGATTTGGATTTTAAAATGACTGTAAGCGGTGAACCCACAATAGTGGGTAACAATATTTTGGAGGAAGCAATTCCTACCAAAACTCGTGAAGAGAGTAGATTTAGTCAGGTACTTTTGATAGAAAGTACCCAAAAATTTTGATTGCAAGTAACTTACTTTCAATCGAAAGTACAAAATTTTGTACTTTCGATCGAAAGTCTTATAATTAATTTTGATCGAAAGTAAGTTGTTAACATTTTGGTGGGGTTTTAACCCCGCCAAAACTATCATTTTCACAGTTGTCATCTGGGTTTCGATAGAGTGGAAAGTGGGGCATCCAACTTTCAAACATCATTTTTAGAGGTATTTTACTATGTATACCTTCTCATTTTACATTATTTATTATTTTTAATATATATTCATGTATATACATATATGTATATATACATATGTTGACTTGGTGGTCAACACCTCCTTGGAGATTCGTGACATGGCTTAACCACCTCTTGTGGGTCAGGTTAAATCTGGCATTTGTATCGAGCATTGATAGTTCAAGCTTTTGGTGCAACGAAAAATGATTTCAACAATTGGTATCAGAGCCTTGGGTCACAGGTTCAAGTCTCCCTTTAGTGGGTGTTGAAGGCTTAGTCAGTGCTGAGGGGGAGATTGTTGACTTGGTAGTCAACACCTTGGAGATTCGTGACATGGCTTAACTGCCTCTTGCGGGTCAGGTTAAATCTAACATTTGTATCGGACATTGATAGTTCAAGCTTTTGGTGCAACGACAAATGATTCCAACAACACACACACACACACACACACACACACACACACACACACACACATATATATATATATATATATTTGTGTGTGTGTGTGTGTGTATACTCACACACACATATATGTGTGTATATATGTATATATATATATATATACATGTATATATATATACATGTATATACATATGTACATGTATATATATGTGTATATACACATATATATACATGTATACACATACATATACATGTATACATGTACATGTATACATGTACATATATACATGTACATATATACATGTATACATGTATACACACACACACACATATACATGTATATATACATACATATATATGTGTGTGTGTGTGTGTACTCACACACACATATATATGTGTGTGTATATACACATATATACATGTATACACATACATATACATGTATACATGTATATATACACACACACACACACATATATATATATACACATGTATATATACATATATACATGTGTATATACATATATACATGTGTATATATATATATATATGTATAACCATATATATATATATATATATGTATATATACATGTGTATATATATATATATATATACATGTATATGTGCATATACATGTATATATGCATATATATATGTATATACATGTATATGCACACACACACACACATATATACACACATATATATACACACATATATATACATATGTATATATATACATGTATATACACATATATGCATATATACATGTATATTTGTATATATACATATATACATGTATATATATATATATATACATGTATATATGTATATACACATATACATAGTCACACACACACATATATACATATATATGTATGTATATACATGTATATATGTGTATATACACACACATATACATACATATATATATATATATATATATATATATATATATATATACATATATATGTATGTATGTGTATATACACACACATATACATACATACATATATATATATATATATATACATATATATGTATGTATGTGTATATACATGTATATACATACATATATATATATATATAGACATATATATATATATATATGTATGTATATACATGTATATACACATACATACATACATACATACATATATATATATATATATATATACATATATATATATATATATATACATATATATATATATATACATATATATATATATATATACATATATATATATATATATATATATATATATATATATATATATATATATATATATATATATATATGTATGTATGTATGTGTATATACATGTATATACATACATATATATATGTGTGTGTGTACACATATATACATGTATATACATATATATACACATATATGTTAGTTATATATTGTCATTAGTGTCACACATATAGTCGGTAAAGGAATAAAATAGGCTAGTCGGTCAATACATTAAGCATAGTAGCCGAGTAGAGCACAAGATAGAGTAATATGTTAACCGAGCACTCATACCGAGCCAGATGATTACCGAGTACCAAGTAAAGACATAATCAAGCATTCATATATATCGAGCGTCAGTAATTTATCAAGTGATGAATGCAGTGTATACCGAGCAATACATGAAAGACATAGAAGTTTGTAATGGTACAAAATACAAGGTAAATGGTTTACACTGATCTAGAAAATGGTTTACAAAGATTGAGGTGAAGATTAAATGCAGATGTAATCATTAAATGATTGATGCTCCCTATGTAATGATGTTTTAGGTTATTCATTTGGATCGTAGATCTTAGGTTTTTTAGATGATGCCATAACCCTAATTAGGTCAAAATATTTTGATATAAGAATTGTTAAGATGTCATTTTTACAAGAAACACACGTGAAGTAGCCACTAATACAAACATCTGAAGATGAGACAGGGTTGTGAAGTTAAAGTTTTGATAGAGCATTCAAGAATTATATTCAGAAGGATATCAGAAGGCTAACGAAAAGAATTCAGCGAAGAGATCTATCACAACAAGGTGATAATAGTTGAGTACTTATCAAATCTAAAATCAGGCAAAGTAAGTTTCTACATACAGATCTAATCCACTGTTACTTTCTAACAATTGTGGAAGACTTAATTCTCTTAACAGAGTAGACCTAACAAGTCTTTTTGTAAATATATTAACCGAGTGCACACTTAATTATGTTGCTTAAATATTTTAACCATGTAGATCCTTACAAGTATTTATTGTTACTCCTAACAGGGTAAGATCATCAGAAGTGATCAAACATTGTAGCCTTAACTGATACAATTTATTACTGCAGTTAGGGAAGCTTTATGGGTGTCATCCCCACCATAGTTTTTACCTTCTAACAAGGGTTTCTGCGATACCAAAACACTTGTGTATTGTGTATGAAGTTTCATGGATGTTTATATGTTAGATTAGAAAGCATTTCTTATTTTCAGTAATGTTATGAATGGATGAAAAGATAACATGTCAGTCGGTTAATGAATTACATTATTTTAAGGATTCAATTGAAAAAGTTTTTGAGGTTACTGATTCACCCCTCCCCTCTTAGTAACTCACCTTTCCATAATATCAACAATTGGTATCAGAGCTTGTTCTCTTGTTGAATAGGTTTAATCACTGAAGAGGAAAAGATCTTAAAGATGGAAAGGTATAATCTTGATAAGACAATTGAAAATCAGATTGGAGATGTAGATTCTCATTGAGAAGCTTAAGGACAGCAAAGAAAAATTGAGAGAATCAATGATCAAAAGAAAGGAATTATCATTTCGGCATAATGAGATTGATTATCAGGAAGAAGAGATAGAGGAATTATCTGAAGGATCTGGAAGTATATCTGATGCATCTGAAGGAACTATATTAGATTTGTCTGAAAAGAATCAACACCTCACCGAACAAGTGAAAGCACTAAAAATTGGACAAGAGACTCAAATGGTCAGAATTATTGAAGTCATGAACAACACAAGACAAGTTGAACAAGAAAGGAATATGGCTATTGAAGACATAAGACAAATGATTGAAAAACTGGAAGAGAGAATCTAAAATACTAAGGCTTGCCGAACATCACTTTGAAATTTCCAATTAGGTAGATGTCATGAGTTAGGAAGTCAATTGAGTAAACAATGAGCTTGCTAGAAAATTGGAAGATATTGGTGAATTAAGGGAAGAAAATGAAAGAATTAAAAATGAAATGAAGATGCAACACCATAATGAGATGATAAAGAAAAATTAAGAAAGTACTAAAAGGATGGATGAATTTCTAAAATAGTTAGAGAAGACTAGACAACACCATTGGTTTAGGTTATACCGAGTAGGGAGAGTCATCAAAACAAGCTGAACAAAATAATGCCTATGAAAATCCAAGACCAAAGAAACTCTCATGTTATCACTTTGGAAAACCAAGTCACACATCAAATGTCTACAAAAGCAAAGAAAAATGTATTCCTAACTCTACTCCTAAATTTGATGGTTATTGTTATAATTACAACAAGTATAGACATCAAGCATATGAGTGTAGATCAAAGTTGAACAAGTCACCTAAGAGACAATATATGGAAAAGCACTATCACACTTGCAACAAGCATGGACATATATCATAGGAATGTAGGACAAAGATGAAACAAGTTTGGAAACCGAAAAGACAAAACAACACCTATCAACCGAGAAGGCAAGGTATTATTATACTTGGGATTACAACACTTGGGTTAATTGCATAGCATGTGGTAGGTATGGTCATATTGCAGAAAATTGTATGAGATTACACAGGACAGGAAAATCTAGAAACTGGACAAATTCTAGAATGACATGTTTGCATTGTCACAAGGTCGGTCATTTAAGTAAAGATTGCAGAGACTGAGCACCAGAAATGAATACTGATATGAATGAGAATACCATTGATGGAATCAAAAGGAAAATGAGTCAAATGTGGAGAAGATCAACTGAAGATAATGCGGGAACAAGCATATCAGTTGGTGACACCTCATCCTTTGGGTTAGGTGATTTCACCACCTCCACCTAAGAAAATTAAGTATGGGAACTGAATTTTAATCAATTATATCTTACAACAGTTACTTATATCTATTGGATGAATATTAAATCAACATGAAATAAGATGTACTAGGTTTTTTTATGTTTTAAACATGAAAAAAGTATAGTCGGTAAAAGCATGACTGAGTGAAAGTTTATTAGTCGGTGAAAGTGATAAGGTTAACCAAGTTGCGTAGTCAACCAAGCGTTGTTAGTGTTAACCAAGTTGAAGTTTCAAAAGGGATAACCTAATGTTTTATTGTTAACCAAGTTGTGGTTGGTGAATCATTTAATGCAAAAATTTAAGTGGGAAAGATTTTTGGGTATAAATACACGTTGAGTGAACTCATTTTTTACACAGCGAACTAGAGCGAAAAGAGTGAGTTTTTTTTAAGAGATTCCAAGCCATTTACAATGATTTGAGCATTTCATGAACCATTTGGAAGTGATTCAAATAAGTTTTAAGGAAATCGAGCTATTTACATACAGTTTTTTGCGAAGCCCTAATTTGTTGAAAGCGATGACATCCTCATAAAAAACCATGTCAATCTAAGGCCGGATAGTTAGAAGAAGGTTATAGTGATCAAGAATGCAACATATGAAGAACTACAATATAAATTGCACCCCGAGGTAGCATCACAAGTTGATGAGAAAGGTGCATTCTCAAGCATACCGCCTAGGGTTTTGTTGGTACAAGACATCTGGTCATACATTCACATCAAGATTGGTGAAATTGGTGATTTTGAGTTGCAATCCACTTACCAGGAACTATGCATTAACAAGAAATTGAAAGATGAGTATACTCATCTATAATCAAAGGTTTAACCAATTCGCTTCACTTCCTGAAGGTATTCAAGACCGAGTGGATCAGGATAGTACTTAGCCGAGTACACGAGGGAAAAATATGGTTGGACATGAACCGGTTAAAATCTCTAAGAATGTTATTCACATGGTCACCGATTATCCTAAGTGTGATAAAGAAAAGGCACTAAGACACCCACCAATGAGTGAAATTGAGAAATTGATAGGAGTTGAATGGGATGACAGAGCTATGTGGATAAACACAATCAATGACCATGAAACTAGATTTGGAGCATACATAATTGCTTATAAGGTATTCCAATCTAGTTGGTTGAACAACGTTCCTTGTGGCATTGTTGACATAGAATAAAAGATTGTGAAGAAAGGACTGCAACTAGACCTCTCTGAGTTAATATTGAGGTAACTTGAAGAAAACATGAGGGACAATCCGAGTTGCTAAGACCAACACTTGCAAGTTTGGATCACTACTAGTATGTATCTTTTTCTACGTGCAAAATTTATTCCCCTCAATTGGTGATGTTCAATGGGATGTTAACAAACTGGTTATCATGCAAATTGATGATTTCATAAAAATTTTAGGTCAGAATTTTGAAGCAGTTATGGATGATTATTTCGGGAAAAAAGGAAAGAATGCACAAGAGAAGTAGGATACTTGCATAGTTAGTGAACAATACAAAGATGATATTTGTTTTCTTGTAGATACTGACTCCACTCTTATTAAGACAGTTGAACCAAGGACTACATGGTTTCCACCTATGGATTATGAACTTGACATTGACCGAGCATCTAGGTCAATAAAGGCACTATTGGAAGAGCCCAAAGAAAAGAAGGGCAACAAGATTTGGAACCTACGAGGAAGCTAAATAGAGAATCAAGATGTATTTGGTCATAGAAAAAGTGAGAATAAAATCAAAGAAAATGTTGGACACACTTGAGAAACAATTTGTTGATGAAGAATAAGTTGAGAAGTTGGTTGAAGAAGCAATCGGGGAACAATTGCTAATCAATAACAGTGAACATGATGAAGAGACCGAGTCAGACAAGGAAGTTCAAGAAAAAATGATGAAGGTAGTAAGAGGTAAGAGGAAATAAGCAGAGACCCCCACACGAGAAAGGACAAGATCCTCTATAGGTTTTTCCCCACCTTTGAAATATGGAGTTGTAAAAATCACAAGGTGAACACTAACAAAGACATACCAGAAAAAGAGAGGTACTCAACCCTCTACCAAGCTACCTAAGAAGAGGAAAATATTAATGAGAAATAAGGATGACATAGACTCAGATGAGGAGGGACATGAACAAATTCAAGGTAGTTTTTAATAAATATCAATCTATTGATGAAATTGTTAAGGAAATAAAAGAAAAGGGAGGACTAGGCCACCCTAAAATAAAATGGTATGTACGTATGTCTACCGAGGATTAGGAAAAAACTGGAGGAAGCTATCATCAACATTATGATTAAGTTTAAAAGATTACCAGTTGAGTTTTTTTCTTATATTCCCAAATAGCTATATGATAAGGTATCATCAAGATGGACTTATGCCTTGCATACCGAGAAGAAGATGAGGGAAATATCATTAATTTTGGCAATGCCACACTTAACTGTTACAAAGATTGATGATATGATGAAAGAATATGCCAATAATTTTTTGATGAAAGGACGTGCAATGAACATTCTACAGGGTAAACTTGAAGAATTTGATGAAGAAAATAAAGGAAAATGGGCTAAAATTATGAAGTCTATGGAAAAAGCAGAACAAACTGCACTAGCAGTTATCCCCGAACAAGGTGTCACAAGACATGGAAAAGGTGTACATTCTGGTGATGTTGATCTTATTTTACCAAGGCCAATTAAAGAGACTATTCATATATCAGACACTGAGCAACCAGAAGATGATACATATGCCGAAGACTTTTATCCTGCTAGCTACACCAAGAAAGGGGATAAACCCGAGTAGTTAGTCATTACCTAGAATGATGAAGTATTAATTGAAGACATCACTGGAGGTGATCCTAATGATGAAGCAAAGGAAGATGAAGATGTTACTATTTCGTTAATATCACAGAGGAAGACAAGACCACTGAGGCAACTATAATACAAATATCAGGCAACTTACTGATTTTAGTAAAAGCCATAGATATTGCTACATAAGAGAAACCCGAGGAACCAAAACCCAAGCACCAGATGGACATTACCAAAGAGAAGGGTGAAGGACACAAAGAGAATACCGATCCCAAAACAAAAGAGGTAGAAGAGAAAGGAACATAAACTAAAGAAAATATATATGATTCTACAATAGGTACAAGGCTAAAAGCCCAAGGACCTTAAAAAGAGGGAATAACAAAAGGGAAAGAAAAGGAGGAAAGTGTCTCCACCGAGCCACCAAAGTCAAATATATAGAAGCAGAAGGCTCTAGTTCCATATGGACAATCCCCTACATCCAGTAAACAAGAGAAAAAAAAGAAGAAGAAACATGGAGAAGGTATAGTCACCCTAGATGAAGTCATAGAGATACCTTCATGTGACCTGAGAACCTTAGACCTCGAAGCTCTCAAAAGATATGGACAATTATGCACTAGAAAAGTAGCTCAGGAGAAGCTGATGCAGGAGAGTAAACACAAACATGTGCTTGAAGATGTGAGAGATTCTAATGTAGGTTGTACTTGATGTCAGTGTTGATGAGGCAACTCCCATCATTGAACAACTTGCAACACTTATCGAGCACATCAACCCTCCAAATGTTGACACATAAAAGAAAATAGAAGAGAGAGCTGAGTCTAAAATTCAATTTAAAATAGTAGACAAAATCAGCCAAGACATGGAAATTCATAAGGTGAAGCTATCTGAGACTATAAATGAAATTTAAACTCTAATTCAAAAAATAATCACCACTTTGAAGGAGCTTTGCACATCATAATCATTTACTGCAAAGGTAAAAGAAAAATTGAAAAAACTTGATGATGATCTGCAATAGAGTGCAAAAATCTTGATAATAGACCCCAATGCATTTAAATCACATTATGCAAATTTCAAGCACATACATGGGTTATGAAATGAGCTAAGAAGAGAAGAAGATAAGATCAAGGATCAAACAATCGATCTTCAAGCAGAGTTGTTACCGCACATTGAGGTGATGCAAAGGCATGTCACGAAAGAAAATGATCTAGTAGCTACTCCCGAGCTATCAATTGTAGATCATATATTAGATATGCATGCACAAGTTGGTCTGGAGAAGATGGCACTTGATAGCTTGAAAGAGGAATGGGAAAACCTCTTAGCCAACTTGAAGAAAACCCATCAACACATTTTTGATAAGATGTAAGTATGTACAAGTTCTGGAATTATTACAAAAAAAAGGGGGAAATATATGTATACTTACAAAGGGAGGAATATATGTATATAGTATGTATACTTATCGAGGCATATAGACAGGGGGAGTCTACAATTTTGAGGTATACAGTTTTGAAGTTTTGAAATTTTAATTATATGTCATACATATGTGTTTTTTTCACTAATGCCAAAGGGGGATAATGTTAGTTATATGTTGTCATTAGTGTCACACATATAGCCAGTAAAGGAAGCAAACATACTAGTCGGTCAACACACTAAGCAGAGTAACTGAGTATAGTACAAGGCAGAGTAATATGTTAACTGACCATAATCTTGATCAAGCACTCATATCGAGCCAGATGATTATTGAGTACCGAGTATAGACATAACCGAGCATTTATATATACCAAGCGTCAGTAATTTACCAAGTGATGAATGCAGTGTATACCGAGTAATACAAGAAAGACATAGAAGTTTTTAGTGGCACAAAATACAAGGTAAACAGTTTACACCGATCTAGAAAATGATTTACAAAGATCAAGGTGAAGATTAAATGCATACGTAATCATTAAATGATTGATGCTCCCTATGTAATGATGTTTTAGGTTATTCATTTGGATCATAGATCTTAGGTTTTTAGATGATGCCATAACCCTAATTAGATCAAAATATTTTGATATAAGAATTGTCAAGATGTCATTTTTACAAGAAACACATATGAAGTAGTGACCAATACAAACATCTGAAGATCAAACAGGGTTGTCAAGTTAAAGTTTTGACAGAGCATTCAAGGATTATATTCAAAAGGATATCAAAGGCTACCAAGAAGAATTTAGAGAAGAGATCTATCACATCAAGGTGATAACAGTTGAGTACTTATCAGATCTGAAATCAAGCAAAGTAAGTTTCTACATACACATCTAATCCACTATTACTTTCTAACAATTGTGACAGACTTAAATCTCTTAACAGAGTAGACCTAACAAGTCTTTTTGTAAATCTCTTAATCGAGTGCACACTTAATTGTGTTGCTTAAATCCTTTAACCAAGTAGATCCTTATGGGTCTTTATTGTTACTCCCTAACATGATAAGATCATCATAAGTGATCAAACATTGTAGCCTTAACCAACAAACTTTATTACTGTAGTTAGTGAAGCTTTATGGGTGTCATCCCCACCACAATTTTTACCTTCTAACAAGGGTTTCTATGATACCAAAACACTTGTGTATTGTGTATGAAGTTTCATGGATGTTTACATGTTAGATTAGAAAGTATTTCTTATTTTTAGTAATGTTATGAATGGATGAAAATATAACATGTTAGTCGATTAATGAATTACATTGTTTTAAAGATTCATTTGATTTTTTTTTGAGCTTACTGATTCACCCCTCCCCTCTCAGTAACTCACCTTTCCATAATCCCAACAATATATACATGTATATATGTATACACACACACATAAATATGTATGTATGTATATACATGTATATATATATATGTATGTATGTATATATATATATATGTATGTATATATGTAAATATATATATTATATATATGTATGTATATATATACATATATATATGTATACTACATACATATGTTATATATACATACATGTATACATGTACACAC